>JBAIZL010000050.1:852500-1335000 GCA_036971475.1 Prosapia bicincta
AGTTGTGGTATAATTTTACATACACTCAGATAGGAATCATGTTTAATTGGGACCAAAGACTAAATAAATTAATAATTTAGAAGAAAAATATGTATGTATTAAAATCTTAAATACGTAATATAACAAACAATTATATTATATACTTTGACATAGACGGCTTCATAAATCTAATAAATTTGTTTGACGAATAGAAGATTTTTTCTTCTTACTCAGAATTTCCTCGTAACTTGCTAAATTTTTTTGTTTTGTGGCAGAAATACGCTCATCGTTGGAGTCTATGTTTTCCAAAATTTGTCAGCCTTACTCAATTAAACTAAGGCATTTTGTTAAGTTTCTAGCCATCATTTCAGTTTCTACATCAACTGGGTCTAAACAGTCTGCGTTTTAAGGTCTTGCTCTTGCACACGCATTTCTATGAGCTCATCAATTAATTGTCAGCTCCTGGTTGTGTAAATCCATGAGTTCTTGAACATCATCATTATCCACTTCTAAATCGAGTTGTCTGGCAAAACCTACACCTTCTACAATCACATCAGCAATTTCATCTGACTGGCACAGATTCCGCTTGAGTTTCAGTGGTGAAAATAATAGAAACACCTTTCCCCAAACGCCATTCATAGTTTTTTTGTGAAATTTCATTCTAAGATTGTCCAATGATTCTCAAAGTGTTTAAAACATTGAATTGCTTCCAATAATCTTCAACAGAGAGCTTGTTACTCTGTCTCATAGCTTCATGTAAATGCGCAAATGGTCTTCTGTGTAATAAGCTGTAAAATATTTTGATGACTCGCTGATCCATCGGTTAAAGCAAACTAGTTGTTGTTGGTGGCAAAAATATCACTTTCTCATGTGTGTCAAAATTAGTTAAAGTAGTAGGAGGATGACCAGGTGCATTGTCAATTAACAGGAATTACTTTAAAAGGAATTTGTTTAGACCGACAATAACGTTCGACATGAGGAATGAAATGATGACCAAGCCGGTCTTTAAAAAGGGAAGCTTTCACCCAAACCTTCCAAATCACAGGCAAGCTGGCTTTAGAAATATTTTTTAATGCCCTTGGATTTTCTGAATGATAAACTATGAGAGGTTGCAACTTACAGTCACCAGCTGTATTTGCATCAAACATCACTGTCAATTGGTCTTTGACGGCTTTAAAACCTGGAAATATTTTCTTTTCATGACCTATAAAAGTTATCTTAGGCATTTTCTTCCAGAACAGGCCTGTTTCTGTGTAACTCAATCAGCATGATTTAAAACCGCGTAACTTGGGAATCGCGTAAGACAACCTAAGTCGAGGTATTACTGTATATAAATGGTATATATTAATACCTCAAGTTTAAGATAGAACCCTAACATGAGATTTATATTTGATTTCTATCTAAAAAACATAAGTAAGAAAGTAGTTTCATTTTTTTAATAATGTTTTTTAATTGAAAAGTAAAAATTTAACAAAATAAATAGTAGATCTTATTACAGTAGTTCATTATTTGAATTTGAAAATTAAATAACATTTTCAACAGTTTAATTCAAACATATCTTAGGTAAAAAATGCACCATCTAAATCTGAGGCGAAGGTGTATTCAATAGCAACTATTATTATCCAAGAAAACTATAAAGCTTATTGTTAGCGGTTTACTATAAAAAAAAATGTCTCGAAGCCAGACACAATGATGCGAATTTTTCTATAGAACGTAGAACGTTTTATAGGGTCAATTATAAATAGCATTGTCATGCTAACTTGTTTAGTTCCACATTAAATTATACCTAAAAATTGAATGTTAATTTTCACTAAAAGAACATGATTTTGACTGATAAAGATGTGCTTTTATTTTAATAGTAGAACTTTTTGGAACACTTGTTTGGCTAGATGGCAGTTATAATGTCAAAAGTTGTATGTGATCGTTGTTGGGTTTGTTTATTTAATACGTTTGTGTTGTATTTTGGTATTTGTAAATATCATAATCTTCTATTGGGTTAAAATTGTGGGGTTTTTTATGTTAATGTGAAAATTATTTACATTATTGTATGTCTGTGTAGTTTTGTTATTATTGTCTGTGTAGTTGTGGTCCTTTTCAGTTATAATTGTGGACCTAAGTAGGAATTGACTTTAAAGGTTTTTTATTTATATTACTTGTTTAGGGAAATGTTTTTCCATGTAAGATCAACTTTTTTGATTTTTTTACATTGTGATTTAGTTATTAGGTAATATTTTTAAATTTAAAAATTCAGATATTACTAAATATTTTTATATATTATTTTGGTGGTTGGTCAAATTCTATTAAGATCTTGAAATAAGCAAATTTTAAGATAAAATTACACCTTAAAAGATGTTAAGTTACTTACATATATATAGGTATCGTGCTCTTCAATTCTGTTAATAACATCATGGATAATGTTTGCTGTACGATTTGCCTGCACAAAAAGTATTCATTAATTGCTCTTGTAGAATGGTTTTGTCAAATGTGTTAGAATAGTGACACACACACACACACACACACACAAACATTTGTGAATGCGCACACACAAATACACACATGCATGCACACACATACACACACACACACACACCAAGTTGGAATAGCATAGCAACAAATAAACAGTAATCTTACCTCATAACATAAATCAGAATAAACGTAGACTTCAATAAATAGTCTAATGATCTTGAAAATACTCCAGTACAAACAATACACAAGAATGTTAAGGATAGATTTTTTGTCCAAAAGCATACTCAACACAATATAGATATTTCCAGTCAGTGATACCACTAAAGATCCTATTTGTAATATTTCTGGAATCTCAATTTTTTTGAAGATTGTGTGGCAGATCTCTATATATGAATCATGTAACTCTTTAACCATTTTGACAGTTTGTTGAATTGAAGGTTTTTGGAAATGTTTATGTAGCAGAGTGGACTCGTTGAGTAGATAATCAATGTTCATTGATTTTATTTTGCTCAGATGGTTGTTGATCAGTTTGAACCTGTATTTTATTGTTGTAATTACTATTAGCATGAGGAAAATACCAGTAAAGTTAGCTGTGAAATACATAACTGTTACTATCCACGATGTTAGCGAAAACACTTCTGTTTCTGTCCAGACAAATAATATTATGTAATCAAAGATAAACAAGCAAATGATTGCAATCACATAAATGATACAATTCATTACTGTTACCTTAGACTTGTAGTAATCAATGTTAATTCCCAACTTCCTTAGTAGTCGATCATTTTCATCAAATTTTAAAAATTCTTGTGAGATCAGTTTTGATGAACAGTTATTACATGTTAGTACTAATATTGTACACAGTGGTTCTATAAGAACATGAAATGCATTGATCATATCAAATATTGAGTTATGCTGTCTGTTGATGATTTCTTGAAATATAACTATATAGACTAGTATTACCCAGTGAACAGTGTAGATCAACGATTTATAAATATAATTAATAAGTTTGTCAGACTTATCCATGAAACCCGAAGCATTAATAATTAATTGTAACAGGTCATTTCCTTTCAGTAATTGGGTCTTTGTTTTATAGGTCTTATTTTTCTTCATAATCAAATGCTTTTAATGTCTTTTAATATTTAAAAAAAAAAAAAATTTATAGCTAAGCAACTCTCCAGTAACAAATAGTTCGTTGATTCGTACACGGTTTCATAATAAAGATATTTTATACTGAACTGTTAGCACTACTTTAACAGGAGTGTCTCTTAATTAAGACACTTTTTTATTAATCTCTTAACCTTTTAAAATAATCTGTTTATAGATCACTCAATATTGTAGGTTGAGCCACTGTCAGTTCGCTTTTACTTATGGCCATTGTTAATATAATTATTTATTCAAAGGTTTAATTATTTTAAGTTTTTGATTCATTATCTGTCATCAAATCATGTTTAATTAAAAATGGAGGAAGCCAAATGAGTTCACATTAAATTAATTGCTTTTCCTACTAAAAAAACAAATCCTCTGAATATATTTATTAACTTTCAAAGAAAGTATTTGCTAATCTTATTTTTACATGGTAAAACACATATTTTATTTATGATAGTATTGTTAGTTTTATAGCGTTGTAGTACGATCTCATTTATTTAGAATCATTATTGTCACTATGATGATGAGTGTCACTTTATCTGAATTTGACACTTGTCTCCTAAGTTTAGTCTCAATTATCATTTTATGTGGGTCAGTTTTATTCCCATCTCTCTGTGCGCCTTAAATAGAGAAATGTTTTGTTTAAAAGTTAATATTTATGGAAGTTTATAATGCAAGATCTTAATGGCAATGAAAAAAAGATGTATTGGTGGAATAAAAAGATAATGCAAAAGGTAACTTATAACTTGGGCATTGGATGTGTAATGTTAAGAAACTGGAAAAAATGAGTAGACAAAAAAAGTTGTTCATCGAGAATATATGAAGAGTGTAGTAAAATATAAATAGCTAGAGAATATAATATGTATACAGATTGAGAAAAGTTAGTAAAGTTTAGTATGCATGATTTGTACAGTTTACATTTCTTTATCACTTCGTTTGAAATGTTATTAATCAAAAACATTGTATGTGCTTTGTAAACAACCAAGTGTTGGGTAGCAGAATTGGTGAACTAATTTTCTCAATATTCCAATATAATTTTTGCTGTAACATAATTAAGACTAGACTTATAATATGTAAAATTGTATAAAATTGTGTGTGTGTATGTGTGTGCGTGCGAATGAGTGAGTGCTTCCGTGTACATGTGTAGGTCTGCATGACAGATTTTTTCCTATTCGAAAACCAAATATGGTCATTATTTCCTATGCATGTCAAAGATGCTACAAGTTGGAAAAGCATATGACTCTTTCTGTTAATACATTGAGCCAATATATTAAATATTTAAGTTTATAATTCTTTGTTATTTTGCAATACAATTTTTTTTTCAAGTAAGTATGTTGGAGGATTTGTAGGTTTTTTCTTCAGTGTCAAATATTTGGTTGTGGCATAAACATGAAATAATCTAAAAATGATGAGAGTGAAGAATGGGAAATTTACATGTTTGGTATCACTTGGCAAAAAGAACCACTACTTAATGATATTCTTCAGCAGACACATTTCATACTAGGCCAGTGCATTGTTTAATTTTGTGAGTTATAGAAAAGAGTCTTGTCCGTGACTCACAACATTAAACAATGCACTGACTTAGTGCGAAACATGTCTGCTGAAAAAAATATCAGTAAGTAGGAGTTTTTTTTTAAAGTATAATTTATAAGAAAAACCTCAACAAAACTGCAAATGGTGAATTTGTTTATAAATAGGAACCAAACATTCTATGATTGAGGTTTGAACTTGTTATAGTCAGAAATGAAGATAATAGACATGCTTAAAACATTGTATCAGAAACACTTGGAAAAGCAACTGCTAACATCCCAGTGAGAGCATAGAGTGTCAAACAATAGAGGGTTTATAATTATATACTAAATAAATACAATAAAATATAAATAGACAATTTTAAAAGTTAACATTGTAAAATGTTAAACTTTTAAATTACATATTTTATAAACCAACTTGAATTGTTAAAATGTGTAAGCAATGTATGCTACTGATTCATTAAGAGGGAGTGCGGTTGCAGGATGTTCTGTACAACAATTAAACCCAATGTCTAAATGTAACAAATATTTACCATTAATAGTACATATAAAAATACAAAAGTGAATTTAATGTTTAGTAAAAATGAATATTTAACTGGGCTAGTATATATAGACCTATAAATTTTAGAATGAAATAAACATTTGACTTTGTAATACAACTGATTCTAGTATAATATAAAATGTGCATAAACTTGCAGTCTTTTATTGTAAAAACGACTCACAACTGTCCAGCTCTAAGCTCATTTGTCATCACTAACTTCCATGATTTCTTTAGTTTGAATGCAGTTCTTATCGTCCACTCTCATGAGAATATTGTTTCTTCTTGCCACATTCCCTTGCCTTATTGGCTCAATATACCACAGCATTTTACAATGTTTACTTGAAAAAAGGACATTTTTCCCATTGTTAAACTGCACTGAAACAGGTTTGTGACAGAATTTTCCTCTATAACGTCAAAATTGTTCACTTGATGTTAACAAATCGGTTTTTCCTTCAGGTTCATCATCTGACAGAGACACTGTGTCGTCAGAATCATCAGTAAGCTGTCTAACAAAATTTCCAGTAGGTCGTATTTCTTAAAGCTTCTTCTTTCTCTACATTATCCAACATTTTACGAAGTCTCTCCTCTACAAATATATCCATTTATAGAGATTAAAATGTAAAACTTAGACTCTAAAAACTATAAAACTCTTATTATAGTTTTAACAAAACCACTAATAAATATAATACCACAAACGTTTTTGTAACATAAAGAGGTGCGAGAGGTACTTTCTCCATACAAATAGCTTGCATGAGAGGGTGCCTAAGGACAAAACCTCTGAAATCTGACTACACGCGACAGACTGCAAGAGGTACTTTCTCCATACAAATAGCTTGCATGAGAGGGTGCCTAAGGACAATCCCTCTGGAATGTGACCACACGTGACAGACTGCAAGAGGTACTTTCTCCATACAAATAGCTTGCATGAGAGGGTGCCTAAGGACAATCCCTCTGGAATGTGACCACACGCGACAGACTGCAAGAGGTACTTTCTCCATACAAATAGCTTGCATGAGAAGGTGCCTAAGGACAAAACCTCTGAAATCTGACTACACGCGACAGACTGCAAGAGGAACTTTACTCCTTACAAATAGCTTATGTGACGGTGCCTAAGGACAAAACCTCTGAATCCAACCGCACATGACAGAGACTAAATTCACAATAAAACTTCAATAAAAATAGGTTGGACAAATTCTTAGAATGCAGAGTGTAGTCTACTATGCCAGAAACATACTGCTGACATCATGGAAAACATTTTTTCTAAAATAGTGTTTCATGGAGAAAAAAACTGCACAGCACCCTGATGAGGGTTAATAGAAATTTAATGTTAAGTTTTTATTGAATACACAAATAGAATATGAAGACATAGGTTTTCTAATTGGATAAGTTCAAGGGAAATTATATGTACATGTAATGTAGAGGAATTAACTGCCAATTCTAGTTAGTTTTTAATGAGTTTGTTGGTTTATTGATGTAATGACAGGTTTAATGGAGTAATGATAAGTTCCATGAAGTACACCAATTTAAAAACAAAAATTTTGTGTATATTTCATTACAAATTACATTGTTAAAGGTTAAAGTGTCAAAGTTGTTTGCATTATGTCAGAAAGAAATCACAAAAGTGTTTTACTCTATATTTACTACGGCTTCTTTAGTATAATAATTATATTTATATTATTTATAAATATTATACAGTAAATTTACCTCATAACATAAATCAGAATAAATGTAGACTTCAATAAATAGTCTAATGATCTTGAAAATACTCCAGTACAAACAATAAGCAAGAATGTTGAAGATATAATCTTTGTCCAAAAGCATACTCAACACAATATAGATATTTCCAGTCAGTGATACCACTAAAGATCCTATTTGTAATATTTCTGCAATATTACTTTTATTGAAGATTGAGTGGCAAATCTCGATATATGAATCATGTAAGTCTTTAACCATTTTGACAGTTTGTTGGATTGAAGGTTTTTGGATATTTTTATGCAGCAGAATGGATTCGTTGAGTAGATAATCGATGTCCATTAATTTTATTTTGCTCAGATGGTTGTTGATCAGTTTGAACCTGTATTTTATTGTTGTAATTACTATTAACATGAGGAAGAGACCAGTAGAGTTACCTGTGAAATAAATAACTGTTACTATCCACGATGTTAGCGAAAACACTTCTGTTTCTGTCCAGACAAATAATATTATGTAATCAAAGATAAACAGGCAAATGATTACAAACACATAAATGATGCAATTCATTACTGTTACGTTAGACTGCTTGTAGTAGTCAATGTTAATTCCCAACCTTAGTAGGCTTTGTTCATTTTCATTGAGTTGTACAAATCCTTGGGAGATTGGTTTTGTAGAATAGTTATTACATGTTAGTATTATTATAGTGCACAATGGCTCTATAAACACATGAAATGCATTGATCATATCAAATATTGAGTTATGCTGTCTGTTGATGATTTCTAGAAATATAACCATATAGACTAGTATTACCCAGTGAGCAATATAGATCAACGATTTATAAATATAATTAATAAGTTTGTCAGACTTATCCATGAAACCCATGCTATTAACAATTAACCGTAACAAGCCAATACCTTTTGGCAATTCAAATTCTCTTTCAAAACTCTTAACTCTTTTCATTATGAAATATTATAAAATTGTTTGACTTTTAATAATAAATGAATTTATTACTTTAGTTTTTTTTCAATGTTAAGCAACTCTTCAATAACAAACAATTTGTTTATGGTGCGTTGTTTCACTATAAAGATATATTACACTGAACTCTTTTCATTACAATAACTGATGTGTCTCAACTAAGACAGTTTCTCAATGTTTTAATTTGTTTAAATAATTAATTGATTGTAGATTACTTGTTATTGCAAATGGAGTTGCTGTCAGTTTGCTCTTACTAATGGCCAATGTAAATGCAATTGTTTATTTAAAGGAGTAATTAATTAAAAGATGTTTGTTGTTTTTCATGTCATTAAATCGTGTTTGAATAAAAATCGATGAAGCCAAATGTATTCACATTAAAATAATTGCTTTTGCAGTTAAAGAAAAAAGCTTTTTGATACTTTTATAAAATTTGAAAATATATGAAAATTGTTTAAAAAAATGTATTACTACTTTTTTCTACATAATCTCATGAAACGGAATATAAATATAATGGAGACCACGTAACCGTGCACTTTGCCTTGCGTGTACTACTACCACTTCTGAAAACATGTTACATATTGAAAATGTTCAGTCAACAACAGCTTCTGCTCCGATATGTCTACACATATTTCAAGATTGTTTGTTATTTCATACTGAAGCTAATTTATTATCAAATGTATCGAACATCGACTGTCGCATGCAAGTCAGTGTTTTGACAGTCCTAATCATGTTTGTAGGAAAGTATTTATACTAACCCTCTACCTCCCGTCTTGCCTACTGCATTATCTCAAGGCCAAGTGTATGGTTACATGGTCCGCATTATACATATTTATGCTTACAAACATTTAAATAAATTATAAGTAATTATTGGTTAACTGAGTGTAAACTAGAACTTACTGGCGCATACAAAACAGTTGTTTCACTGACGAAGCCGATCCACTACATTACAACAAGCAACATTTAAATAAGTTATTGAGTATTTAATATAACTATTACAAAAACAATAAAAACATCCTGCTAGATAAAAACTTGTTAGTAGTTTCTAGTCAGCCAAATTTAGACTTAATGAAATTATCTGAAGTAAATAACCTTTTTTTCTGTAAATATTGGATTTGGTTCATGCAGATAGTTTTTGTGCACAAAGATTCCAATTTTTAAATGCACGGATTTTCTTGGTTTCTCTTATGATTACTTACTGTATTGAATAAAATAAATTGTTACTTTTGCATCCCAGGAATATATTAAAAATTGACATTCTTTAGAACATTGTTTAGTTTATTAAAATTAAAGTCATTTTAAAACTATTTTTGTTAAATTAACACTTTATTTTAGGGGAAAAAGATACCACTAGTAAGGATTCAAAAACTCGATCAAGATCAGATCTTTCTTCTCAGATTATGGAGCAGTTAACTTCACCTCTACATGATCTATTGCCTCCAAAAGTTCCAATAGCAGACTCACAAGAAACAAAGACTTCTGAACAATCAAGCACAGAAGTACACCAAGATGTAGAGGTAGGTTTAACTCCTTGTTAATCTTTTGTATTTTTATAGTTAATTTTTAATTTAAAAAAATTGTTGATCAACAAGTTCAATCTTTTATATATTTGTATGTGTAGTAGGAATGCTTAATTCATTATATTGCAAAATGACTAATAACCTGTGATTGCTATTAGGAGACTCTAACCTGTGATTGCTATTGGGAGACTATAACCTGTGATTGCTATTAGGAGACTCTAATCTGTGCTTGCTATTAGGAGACTCTAACCTGTGATTGCTATTGGGAGACTATAACCTGTGATTGCTATTAGGAGACTCTAATCTGTGCTTGCTATTAGGAGACTCTAACCTGTGATTGCTATTAGGAGACTCTAATCTGTGCTTGCTACTAGGATACTAACCTATGATTGCTACTAGGAGACTAACTTGTAATTGCTACTAGGAGACTAAGCTATGATTGCTATTAGGAGATTCTAACCTATGATTGCTATTAGAAGACTGAGACACACATAAGCTATAATTTTCTCAATTTTCAGTATTAGGAATGTTTTGTACTTATTAACATTTTTGAAATATCATAATTTTTTAAGTATTTATCCAACACTCCAAAATTGCGATGGAAAATATATGTTTTTGTAATTTCATTATTACATTACACCATCATGAATAAAGTAATTGTAATGATTGTTTAGGTTAATCCAGCTAATTTTTCTAGTCAAATAAGTCAACCTATGGGAAATAAACTAATACCATTAAAGTTTAATAAATAATTTGTCAATAAAATAATTTTATTCATTAAATAAGTTTTTCAATGATAGATAATACCAACAGTTTTTCATTACTCTTTATTCAGAATGTGTTTGCAGCAGTAGATGATTGTTCGAGTAAACACAATGATATTGGCTCCTTGATCACATGACCAATATGAAATGTCCCGCCACCCAGTTAACAATCAGTCTGGAAACGTCTAGTTGTATAGAAGTTATTTTATGTTTTTACAAGAATTTGAAGAATGAGTTCAGAATGTTGTATCAGAGAATACGCATGGAAAACAGAAATATCAGCAGGAGTTTCTGTTTAAAATGTTTTTTCAATTGTTAAGGAGAAGAAATAAATTGATATGCTCAAGTCTCCTGCCAATAATACCAAAAAGAAAATTATATATAATAATTTGGATGAATTTGTAAAAACAGAGGTGAGAAGAAAAGTATACAAAATATTTAAAAAAATGAATTCCCAACATTAAATAAAGTGCTGCACATAGTTAATACTTATGAAAAGTTAGGCCTAACTCATCTGAGACAAACCACTTTATTTCCCATACTAAAAAAACTAAATTTCTAGTATAAGAAATGTAATCATAAAAGTGTGCTGTTGGATAGAAAAGAGATTATTCAAAAAAGATAAAAGCGAACTTTAGGAGGGTTGAACAATTTATTATTTGGACGAAGCATGAGTCAATGCTGGTTAAGCAACAAATTCAAAACTAGTTGGTGGACAAGGAGTTTCTTCAGATGAAAAGATGTTGGAGGTTGAATTATTATAACTGGTATCTTATAATCCAAAATATGTCATTAATGAAACTGTACAATCAACAAAGGATAACGCAGGATAATTTTAAGAACTGTTCCTTATCACTGTGAATAGAACCATACAACTTGTTGTTAAGTTTCAGTTCTTTTAATACTCTTCAATATTTTCAGTTCTAATATTCTCTTATTAGATTGATTTAATGCCCATGCACTATTAGAAGTAATTGCCCATGCAATGTGAACTGTTCTCCTAGCTTACCGTTCCATGCATATGTTCGCCTTGTGTTAGTGTTATACCAACTGCAAACACATTTCGTACTGACTATAACTACTTGGATGATAAGAGTTGTATTGCAATTTTGCATGTATAATATGTTTGGTGAATATTAATTATTAATAAGGGGCTTAAAAGATTAGATCTTATATACAATACTAATAATATATCAAAAGTGCAGTTCGTGAGGCGAGTGATGAAACTCTCTTGGGAACCTAATGCCCTAGAAATTTTTTTTTTATATTCACTTTCTTCTTAAACTTTTTGAATAAAAAAGTTTGATTTTAATAAGTTGTAGTTATAGTAATCAGCACTAAGAAATATTAATATCATAATCAGTAGTAAAAATAAAGTTAAAAATTTATATAATTTTTTTAAAAAATATTAAATTTTATTCAGAATTAATCTGGAGAATATGTGGTTGTTTGCTTGTATATAAAAATTCATCTTCATAATATTCTCTTTCTAAAACTGGAAGAGTTTTGATATTTCCAAATAGTTTAAAACACTAACAGATCGCTTGCAATACTGTTGTATGGCAAACGACCTTATAGCAAAGGATTAATCTTCAGTGGGTGAGAAGTACACCAGTAGCCAGCCCCTCCGGCTGAGTAAGCTTTCTCTCAAACTGCTACCTCCCTTCCTGTGCGCAGAGAGAGCTTCATCACTCGCATCACAACCTGTATATATTTTCCTACTGTCATCGAATTTGTAAGATTTTACAAATTAAAAATTTCATTTATAAGAAATGGTTCATGTTTTTATAAATATATATTCATAAATTTAAAAATTTTAAAAAAATTGGATATGTTTAGTATTTCTTATACGTTATTAATGCTATAACATTTTTCAGATAGTTTATTGTAAGTAGTGTTATAGAGTTTTTACTATTCATGTTTTTCATCATATTAATTTATTTATAAATATATGTTTGTAAAGTCGAGTTTTAAAACCATTTTTCAGAACGTTTTCATTCAGAAAAATATTAGTAGTCTTCAAAACTTAAACGCAGGAGATATATTAGTTGAGATGTGCTTGAACTTGCCTCATCTGGTTCGATATAAGAATAAATATGTGGCTGCAATTACCAAGAAAGGCTTTAGTTTGCCTGCTACACATGCAGAAGCTTTGATGGTGCGCCATAGGTATGTTTATAACATTTATACAATAATTATTCATAGTAATCATTTGTGTAAAGAATATTAATGGAAGTATTATTAAGAAAAAATCAATTATAATTTCTTTTTATAAATGTCAGCAATTATCTTTAGAATAAATTGCATATAGAAATGTAATGATAAATAAATTTGTGAAACTTAATTACCATTGATGGGTTTTGCTTGTTTTATTTTAGTATTTTTGTTGAGTATTTTCTTTCTGTCCTTTCTTCATAAAACAGTACATCTTTGTTTCATTAGATATTAACCTTTTCACTGTGTATATTTTTTTTCTGCAGTACACTATATTTTGCATTTTTTCATGAAAAAAAAATTTGCAATAAGGTTTTGAATTGTTGGTTTTTCAATCTCATATTATGTTTTACAATTATTACAAACATTTGTTTTACAAAATGTTTGCATATTCATGACATTTTTATCTAATATTGTTATTACACTACTACTGATGTCATGTGCACTTACAAGTTTTCTTGTAAACCTTCCTATTGTGGTAAATTTCGAAGCATGGTATAACACATAGAGGGGGAGTGTCAGAACATGTCTTGCAATAGAAAGAGGTTTGCTTCCTCTTGCAAACACCCTTTCCCTTTTTACTGCAGGCAGAAGGCAGGATTGAACAAACAGCACAGTTGGGCTTATGTGCTTTCTCTTCAAAATGGGCAATGAAATGTATTTTTCCAGATAATCTGTCATTGAGAGGATTGTTCAATTTTCTCCCTAGGCGAACATTGGACCTCATAGTCCAACCAACCAATAAACCGTCAATCACTTTTTCACGGTATTTTTTGTGACTGATAGGTTGGACATTATTCTGCATGTTATAGGTAATGCAGCCATTTACCAAAGCCACTTCAACTAATAAATGCCAAAGTGTCTGGTACCATTTCATACATTTATGGGAATATGGTTATGTAGATAAAAATTTATCAAAAAGGTCGACACCGCCCATGGTTTTGTTGTACAACACTTGTACATTTGGCTTACTTATGACACGTCGACCTCCCCTGGTTCGTAAGCTTATCCCTCTCAGCCCAGTATCTCCAACAGTGGAAAGCCTATTTACTCTTCCTGTATCCTGCCATGCACATGTAATCATTGAATTGTCATGTGTAACCCACATAGATGGTGAATCCCCCTTCTTTTCTTTTCAACATTTTCATTTGAGGAGGGAGATTCTTCCTATTGATGCGCACAGTCCCGCAGGCCCCAAGTCCTTCACTTTTTAAATCAGTGAATAGTTTAACACTGCTGTAGAAATTGTCTGATAAATTGTCCTACCAGAATTTTCTAATCCTCTGACTAAATGCTTTAATACTCTAGATCCAAGACCTTCATTACTGTTCTCATTTACCTTTCTAGTGTATACATTAAACTTTAATAAATAACCATTTGTTGAAACACATAAGGACCATACTGTAATAGGACTATTGTCAAGTACGATTTGGTCAGAATGAACAACAACTTCCTTCCAAACAATGTCATCTACGCTGGTACCTGTATCTATTGAAAGGACAGATTGGAATGTTTGAATATCAGGTAAACTGTCTTCAAATTTTGATCCTGAAGCTTCAATCTCTCTATTTAAATAAGATAATATATCGTTATTGCTCAAATAACTAGCCATTTTTAACAACAGGTTAGTTTGAATTGTACTTACAAATCTAAACTATAATATCCTTTCAGCTGCACAATTCACACAAAACTAACACTACATAAATTTAAAATATGTATAAACAAACTTAAAAATGAACTGTTCTTCTAAAATTAATGAATAAACAGAAAATATCACGAAACTCGATGCACAAAGAGCTAGAAACAGCATACAAGACTGTAAACAATCGCACGTGACATTCGTTACTTCAACTATGTTTCGCAAGAGAACATCACTATGCAGGGGATAAATAAATGCAGATTCTGTCACTAAGGACTAAAGTCGACTTACCCAGCGAAAGGAAAAGTTTTTTCTATGGCGTGGACTAAAGTCGACTTACGCGATCAACGGTAAAACTGTTGAATCGACTGGAGTCGTCTTACGCAGCGAAAAGGTTAATTATTCAATGATGAATTAGTGTTTTCTTATAATGTTTAATTTTATTGTACATGATATTTTTTGATGCCTATATATAGCTCATCCATGTAAAGAAGACAAACCTATTGTACCTGACCTGGACAAGTTTCAGCTAGTATTATCCGGGTTAGTTACAAATGTATAGTAGAACCTTGATAAGGCAGATTCTGTTAACTCGGATCTCCAGCTAACCTGGAATGATTTTAAAGTTAAACAAACAAACAAAAATTAGAAATTTATAAAAATCAATTAAGTACAGTACATATAAAAAGTCCAACACAACAATAAAATCGTCAAAGATCTACAGGTAAAAAAAATATTGAACATAATGTTTTGTGTCTCTTATGGTAGAAAGACTACAAGATCGCACAGCATGAAAGCGTCTCACAAAATTAAACTGCTAAAATTGACAGACTTTTTTGCCGAGAAATGAATTACAGTGGAGTTTAACTGTATATACAATATGTACGTTCATATACTGTACATAATACGCTTTGTTTGATAAATGTAAAGGAGTTTTTCTGTAAGTACTATGATTTCTTTTAATTTTCCCTTAGCGTCCGGCAACCCGGATTTTAATAACAGGGATGGGCGACGATCCTAGTTAGTCCAAATTATCGAGGTTCCACTGTAGTTAAAACAGTGAAGGTTTTATTAACTTTGCTATCTAAAGCATTTAAATTAAAATATCGGAAAAATAATTTTACAACTCTTTAAGAGTTAAACACAGATTAACATTTTCCGATCGAAAGGTGAACTGAGTTCGACATCACTAAAAATCACGTTCCGCTCCAGTTTTCTGCCTTTCCTAACTAATGTTAGATGCATTAACAGAGGAAAATATTCTTATGTTAGGGAAGGCAGAAAACTGTACTCAAATATATATAAACTAAATAAACTAGCATCTTGTTAATTTGTATATACTAATAAACTGTGGTACCTCTGGTTTGCCGTACCCAGATGATTAGGCTGCAAACTGTAAATGGTCAGTAGACCTTTATTTATTATAAAATATCATTTTGGTTGTACATAACAAACTCAACTGTTTAAATATAATTTCTAGCCTTCAGCCTCTGGTGAATGATATTAATATGGTTTGGAGTGCACTTTCATTGCCTGTCCTTGAGCCTTTAACACCAAACAAAATGGAAAATTTATGCACCGTAACAATGTCGTGCTTATATGCAGCAGTATCAATAGCAACTGCAAACAGCATTCTTGGAATTTCTTCTGCTATCTCTCCAAAAACCGGAACGTCAAACACAAGTACAGGTATGTTATATTTTTAAAAAATATTAGAAAATATTTCAGGTAATGCAATTTTTTCATAATTATCATATTTTGAGAAGAAGATTAATTAGTTTCATTATTAACATCGGTTTCAAACATTGCCATTAATTTATATATATATATATATATATATATATATATATATATATATATATATTCAAGTTAGTTTTGGTTGGTAAAGATTATTTAGATTTTTTGGACTAGGAGACTGACAGACTTACCTTGGTAAGAGTCCACTCTGTAGTCTTGAAATAGAAACACATAAAAGCACTTAAACAATGATATATTTCAACCACACAGTGGTCTTTGTCAATCGAAGAGAAAACACAAAAAGAAATATGAGAGAATGAAATAAAATAATTGTATTTATATATATATATATCTGACTTTAAAAAAGGTCACATGAGGGATGAACGGGAGTAGTTTTATAGTCGGACAAGTGTTATTGCATTGAACTCCTCCAGTAGAGCAACTGCAATGAGATGGTGTGATCAACTAGCAAACAACCAACTACAGGTTTATCATTTGCGTGCTGACACTCGTTGAACCAACTTTAAACTTTCAATATAAGTATTTATCATTGGATAGGTTATTAGCAATGGCAGATTGCGACCAAATATTTTGTTGTAAATTAGCGGAAGCTGTGGAAAAACATCTGTATCTATACAACTACAGTTTACTGAATTTACCAAAGAGGATATTACCTATTATTCACATAATGAGAAGCCTTTCTTTCATTGAGACACATCCAGTCCTGTTTGTGTACTTTCTGATTATCGGAAGGAGTTTTTGGGCCAGCTTGTTGAACATTTTAATAGCATTCCCTATAGAAGGTTCTGAACTTTGCTTCCTCTTTTGCAAGTTTTTGTGCTACAACAAAAGCTGAATTTGATTGACTTGTTTTAATGAAAACATGAACCCAAAATCTACGTTGTATTTTTTGAAGCGTCTGCAGATACCAGTACACAACAATGACATTACTAGGACGCACACGGCTCACCATTCTGATGCAGACTGTCGAAAATAGCACTGTCTTGGGAATGTTGGGACATCGAAAAGCGATATATTAAAATGTAGATATATCGGAGATGGATTGGCGGTATTTTTCATTGATATTGTCATATCTGATATATCGGAAACATCGATATTTTGAGGCGATATATTTACACTTGAAATGTAAACAAAGAAATTATTTTTAGCTATATTGACGTTAAAACGATTTAAAAATCACAGGTCATAGAGCGGTTTAATTTTGGAATTTTGTACCAATATATTAATTGGTTTTAACGATATTATTGATATTCACTGATAGTTTGATTGATAATATCGAATATCGATATTTTCTTTTCAATGTCCCAACACTACTGTTTTGGTTGTAGTTGCAAGTAAGTTTCACCAGTAGATGAAGCACACATAAGTAGACATGTACATTTTCTGCCTTTCCTAACATAAAATATTTTGCTTTGTTGGCTAGTCTCGTTCTTTTGTACTAAAAAATTCTTTTCTGATGGCGCCTACACTCTATGGGACGGTATAGATGTTTGTTATTAGTTTGATGAATTAAAGAGATTCTACTCTGTGTGTGTGTGTGTGTATAAGTGCGTATTTCAGTTTTTCTATTTAAAATTGGAAATAATCTCCATTTTAACACACACACACACACTGCAACGAGACACACACAACGCCCAACCAGCGAGCCGGCCACCATTGGCTGTCCTGCGGCCAAATGCCGTCGCCCCTGACCCCCTCTTTTGCAAGGTAAGAAATTTGAAACAAGCCGTTCCTAGCCAAAACTAGAACACTGTGCAATTGCTCCCCAAAATCTGCCAGAGAACCAGTCACTGGACTTTAATTTAAAAAACCTATCTTGCTGAGATTTAACCCTTTGGGTATCGATTCCCGGGGAAGGAGTTCATTTGAAGGCATCTTTATGGCGAAACGACCCTTTAGTTTTAGGAGTGTGTAAACATTTGTTATAATAAATAAACTACTGTTTTGTTTGCAAGTTAGTAAAAATCTGTTTTTGTTTTATTTTTAAATTATGAATATACAGCACAATTTGTATGTTTCTTATATTAATTAGCTCCTTAAAAATTTAACAATTCTTTTTATTTGACTTTACTTTTCTTTTCTTTTGACGTTTCTTTTCTATCTAAAAATTTAACATTGTAATGTTAGTGGTAATTCTTTATCCCAGTTAACCCTTTCTTTTACACATTTACTATCCACTTTTATTTAAACTTCTTTCTAAATTTACACTAAAATCAAAAATTCTAAGAAAAATAATTTTTAATTATATTTAATAAAAATTATTATTTTATTCTTGTTCCATCTAACACTTTAATGTTAAAATAAAATTTGCTTCATTTTCTAAATAAAGCTTTCTTTATGTTCTAAAATTCTCTTTTAAACCCTTTGAAATAAACAATCCTTTTATGTTATTTTGAAGATTTGATTTTAATCCCTTGTACATAAAATTAAACAACTAATCTTTTAAAACAAAACTTTATCAACAAACAATTTTTCCCCTTTAATGTAAACAACTGGTCTTTTAAAAACATAAGTTTATCAACAAACAATTTTTCCCCTTTAAATAAACAACGGATCTTTTAAAAACATAAGTTTATCTACAAACAATTTTACCCCTTTTTTTATCTGGATCTCCTTCCAGAACATATTTCAAACACAACATAACAATATTTTCTATTTCTATAACAAATTAAACAAAAAGTCTTATATCTAAATCTGAAATTCTTAATCTAAAATTGATTTACTAGACCCACATAATCTTTGCTAAAATATTCACTTCCTATTATCTTTTGTTTAATTTACTTTCAACATAATTTACTATTACTTTTAATCAAAGAAATTTTTTCAAATTATAATTTTGTTTCCTTTTTTCTACTTCATACCCTTTATTTTCAAATAATTTTGTAAACCATTTAATCCCTTTAAATTTTAATTAATTCTCATTAATTAATTTTAATTGATTCTCATTAATTAATTTTAACTTTTTACCTTTAGTCTAAACTACTATAAAAAGAAACATTTACATTCAAATAATCCATATTATTTGACTCCTTTTGCACAAAGTTCATAAATTTTTTTAACTCATGTTTACATTTCAATTTTTTTTCTTTAATTATTTATATTTAAAAAGCCTTTAATTTATAACTTTGATTTAATTACTTTATTTTCTAAACAATTTATAAACTTCTATGTTAAAATTTCCAAATTACCAAACATTATTTTTATTTCAAAACTATAAAACTTGTTAGGTGGAGTCCTCTATCTTGGGGTGGGACTTACCCCCACTAGTTTATGTATTAAACAAAGCCATAGCTTGATATCTTTGTATCTTAAAAAAAAAATTATTTAAATTAAAATTTTTGAAATCTCAATGTTCCCCAAAAATCTTTAATATAAAAATTTAATTTAATTGAAAAAGAGAGAAGCTAAAATCTGACATTTACAATTAGAATCTCTCCTCGGGCTAGGTAGATTGACTTGATCTTCTCCATTGTTCTATTCATTATTTAGATTTCACTGTTTGTTTTTAAAAATTTTATTTAAAGTTGAAGTTTAATGGAAATTAAATTTTACACTGTTCACTTTTTTATTACTTTTGAAGCACTGTTCGACATTTAATGATACAGACTCTAATTTTCTTTTACATTGTTCACCGCAAACACACAAACTTCTTGAGGACGCTGTACATCGATGTTAAAGTTGGAAACCACTTTTGGACGAGTTTCCTCCCGCAAAATGGTTTAAAAAACACACGAAACTACATTTACAGCGATTCCTACCGAGCTTTTAGCCCTTCATGTTTTTGTTCTATTTATCGAATTACAAACTATAAAAGACTTGTAAAACAGAGCGACCCGAACCCACGTCTTTACCGCTTGAAGTCCAAAGTAACGCTACCCTCTCCAAGTCGATTTTTCGTAGCCGTTGTGAGCGTCTAACCTCGCTCCCGGTTTTTGACCAATGGCGAGGCTCTAAAATGACGTAATTTTGGTCAGGTGATGTACTCGTCGTTTCTTGTTTATCTTTCTCACAAGCAACATTTCTGATCCAAGCCGATCGATATTTTTGCCTGTTTTCTTATTAGTCGTATAACTCTTTCATCTTGCGTTTTCATGATTTTTGTTGCTGGGCATCTTCCTTTTCTTTTTAAATTCTGTGTCCCCTCGAATGTCGTTAGTGTTTTTAGGTGGATTTTGACCCATTCTCCCCTTTTCAATGTATATAAATTATAATTAACAAACATAAAAAACCTTCTCCCTATGCTTGGTTTCTTTTATTTTATACCCCTTTACTTAGCCTATCCCAACCCTTAGGTCCATTTATTTTTCTTTCTCCCTCGAAATCTGGCTTCCATAACCCAACAAAAAACCTGAAATTTCTTTATTAATTGCTACGGTAATCTGTGACCTGAAATTGCCCGTAGCAACACAAACATGCACACATGCACCACTTGAGTTTTAAAAACAATCACAATGGATTATACACTCATTAATTTGAAATGTTTTAATCTTATTTTTTGTTCATAACTTTTTATAATTATATACGAGATAAAAAACAAGTGCTTTAAAGTAAAAGTGTACAAAGAATTCCTTTCTTTGCAGTAGATGGTGTAAGTAAACAATTGGTGAGCTTATATTTTAATAGTTTCAGCTGCAAGTCAAAATAAGACTGGGGAGGAAGAAGGGAATGCTGATGTACTGGCAATCAATGTTGTTGAGAAGTCACTGGAAATATTTAATCTAGTATCAAATGTATTCAAGAGCTCTACTCGTGCTGGAGGACACGTATGTGCTATACTATTATTGTTACGTTATTTGTAGTTAAGCTACCTTGCTAAAATAATCTGTTTCTTTGAATAGATATTTTCCTAATATAGACATATAGAAGAATAGATATACACTTGTATAAAATAATAAATTTATAAAACAATTTAAAAAATCATTGTCATTGTGTTAATAAATTATTAATTACTTCTAGATATTGCAAAATCATTTGTTAGTTGGTGTTTGGTTACTGATTACTGGTCTACAAAGTCAACTTTCAACTTCTAGTTTACTTCCTTCAGAGAAAACTTGCAAAGAAGAGAAAGGAAAATCACCTAGCAAAACCAGAGAAAGCTCTTCAAGGATAAACCTTATGAAAGTGTAAGATTTAGAATAGCTTTAAATTTTAAGCTTTTATTAAGATTAGTAAATAAATGTTTTAAACCTATAGCAATGGAGCCTGATTTGTCTCAATATTTATTTTAATATATTTACCAATAAAAGTATACTAAAGTAGATTAATAATCTGATAATTTATCATGATATTTCAAGATGTCTGACACCACATTTTAGTCCTTTCTCATGAGGCCTACCACTACGAATTTAGATTACTTCTAAAAACTTATAAGTTTAACTAATAACCATAAGGGGGCCAGAGCCTGGCAATTACTGATGTCTGATACCAACATCTCACCTGATTGGGCATTTCAATTTAAGCCTAATAATGATATCCCTAATATGCCACCAAATACAGGCTTAATTTAAAAAAAAGCATAAATGTACAAACTGGATTAAAAAAGACTGGACAACTTTAAAATATCGCATAAATGTATTTATAGAATTGTATATTTTATTAAAACACTTCTTTTTTACAACTTTGAAATCATCCGTAATTTTATTGATATAACCTACAGATTATCATAAAAAACCTTATTTAGGTTTGTTGTGTCTGTCAATGGTGATTTAGTAAAAAACCACCAGAAATAAATTTCTTGCCACTCTCATTCTAGGAAATTGGGTGTAATTTCTGCAGTCGCTGTGGTTTTGCTTCTAAGATGTGCAATATTGTCTGGTAGAAGTAGTGCATACATTTTATCTGTAATGAAGTTTTAATATACAGATTTTGCCAATATTATAATTCAATTCGCTGGTGTATAATTAACAAAAGTGAAGATAGTTAATTGTCCATTATATCTATATTTATAAACACATTCTGTGTTTTTTACAAAACTTATTTCAATAAGTTTATTTTTGGGATTTATTTGCCAGGTTATTTATCCTAGTTTCCTTAATGAGATAATTATAGTCAAAAGCTATTTATAATTGTAAATAAAAAGTGGAGGGCATTTTTAAATAATGTTATACTTTGACTTAAGTTTTGTTTCCTTTTCAAAAATTTATAAACTTTTTCCGAGTAGTTGAAAAAGTATATATCATGAATGCTCAGTTCCTCTTTATTTTTACTATAGTTTATTTTGTTTCCATTTTAATTATGAAATTATGATTTTTTATAAATATACAAAAAATGCACAGTAAGTTGTTGTACTAAAAATTGTGTGCAATCAAACTTGTTAGTCTACGATATAGATTTTTAAAAAGAGTTATAATTTATTACAGGCAGCAAGGATTTGGTGTTCTCTCTGTTGCTTTGGCAGGACGAGCTTTGAAAATGATGTCTTCTTTATTAGATGATTTACAAGTTGAAAGTAACAGCGGCTTATCTGACATTCAGGTGGAACCTGCTGAGCTAAATATTTTAGCACAAGCATCAGCTTTGCAAAGAGCAGCTCGTGTTCTTACTGCTGCTCCGCTCAATCAATTCTTTTTTTATCTTGCTACAATTAGTTACAGGAAGGTATGTTGTATTTATTTCCTAAGGAGAGAATTTTGCACTCTATATTATCCCCCATGATCTGTGCAAAATTACTATTTTTGTTGTTTAGTTTCAGAATTATTTTTCACATTTATTATAATAGTTTTTGATCCAGAAAATGAGAATAAAATTGACAAGTTTTAATTTATATATAAAAAATTTCATTACATTTTTATATGTAAAACAATTATTGAACCAAATTCTTAAATTTCTTATCTGTGTTAAATAATGTATTTGAATCTTATGCAATTTCTCTAAATATTAGAGTAGATATTTAGAATTTATTTTATGGTATTTATTAGGGATGGGCTGATTCCTAAAATTTTCGATTCCGATTTCGATTCTAACATTTTCCGTTCGATTCTCGATTCTTTTAAGTTATATTAGCTTACATGCTAGTTCTCTAATAATTAATTTAGTTAACATCTTGGTCATATGGCAAAACCTTTTAAAAGTTCTGTTTTAATGTAATAGGCTACATAAAACCTTCAACCTTGATTTATCAATAGGAATTTTTAAAAGCATAAAAACTTATCAGATAAAAGTAATGACTTATTTAAAAGTTAAAAATAGGAACTTTACACTATTTTATGATTTTTGAAAAAATACCTAAGCCTATTTACATTGTCTCTCAAATCAAAAAAACCATTAAAAACAAACGAACAACATAAAAAGTAAAAAATTAATACAAATAGGATAATTTAAAAGTTTGGCAGGTAATGTACATTTCTGTTCAAAAACACAAGCATTTGAACACGTTGTGGGGCAAGCTAGTTTCATCGCTTGTCATATATAACTCCTGAAGTTGAGAAAGGTTTTTCAGAAAACACTGTCGCGAGTGGGCAGACAGGTATTTCATTTCCATTGCATTTAAATGAGGGTATTTGGCACTTTGTACTGCCCAATACTTCCCAACATCACAATCTGGACTGGCTAATGGTTCCCCCAGATAATTGTTTACTTCTTCTTCTACTGTCAATTCCCCTGGGGTACCATCTTCCTCAACATTCTGGATTAGTGGGGCATACCTTCTCTACATCTGGTGGGACCTTTTTTCTGCAGGTATCTGGAACAAGTGTAACTAATTCAGGCCTATTTTGTATTTATTACTCAATCCCAGTTGATTTTTAAACGACTATCACTTGTAGGTCCTGTGTCGGAGGATAAAGTTTCTTCAAGTATAGATCTTTTTTGTTGATAAATTTGGGCAAAATGAATGTTGTTAAGTGCTTTTTCATATTTGATATATTATGTGGTTTTCCATCGTCAGTTTCTGTTAACCGTCATCGAATTGATGCGACGGAGAGTACCCTGAACCGAATACCGTCGGGCCTCTTAACGCTTTATGTTTATTAGTACTACTCAGCTGGTGTTGCTGCTTTTGGAAAAATTAAGGCACAGTATTTAACAACAAGCTTCACACTACTTACAGATGTAATTACGATGGTTTTTGTTTGATAGATAAATGCCGACGGGATTAAAAACATGATGTTATTCTAAGAGCTTTTTGTGCGTAGTTACGGGCCGACACACATATTTGTTATAACGTATTGTAATGATTTTCACTACTGTTTTCAAAATGTACTGTTGTCACAAAAACTTAAAAGTAAGTCGGAAATATTGACTAAATATTTAGTTGTAAAATAATCCTTAAAAACGAAATTTGGGAAAGTTAAGTACAAACATTGATACACTTAGATTAGCTCATTCTTACTAGGAAGTAAAATATAACGTAAATTCCTTAACAAGTAAATTATTTGGTGTTAAAACTTTTACTTAATATGAATCTTGGATAGTATTCACTAGACCTGTAGCATTACTTATCAGAGAGAGAATATATTACACTTTAGCTCTATATTCAAAATATTTATAAACTCACAAATCAATCACATATGACACTTTTACGTATCTTAGTGATAGGCGCCAAAACACTGTTTTCACCAGTCAGTTTATTATTTGGGTAACCGGGACATGAAATTATGGTTTTGTTGTTTCTTGCTAACACAAAAAATATCAAAACAGTGTTGCACAGATAATAAAATTTAATTAAATCAAAAACAATGTCGTGTCAATTGGTCCGACGGAGTTTATTTACGTTTCATTTACGGTAGGAAAAAACTATGTTGGGCCAGTTGGTCCGACACGTATTTTTATAAATATTAAGATAAGAAACGTATATTCATACTTAGATATCATAGGGGAACAAAGTATAAGAACACATTATTTAAAAATGAGCTTAAAATATTTTGGCAATTCTCTATGAAAACGCCGATATTGTGGCTGGCAGCTAGAGTATTAAGGTGCAGTGACGTGTTAGCTTTGTTTGTTAAACTACACGAACTATTTCACCTGTAAGTTCATATTACTGTACATTATTTTGCTACATTTGTAGCTACTGTGCGGATCTGTTTATGATGTAATAAATAGTTTCATTTGCTATTACAATCGTGTTTATTTTTTTTCGCTCCCAAATATATTACATTACTGTGAGAGTGATATCTGTCTAAAATATAATTTATTGAGGTTAAGTTTCGGAGGAATAATACAGTGTTTCTGTTATCCGTCTATTCGCTTAACCATCATGGCCACGGTTAATCGAGTTTTTACTGTACTTTTTGTGTGTTTGTTCTGACATCTATAAATCAGTGACATTAAGAGACGTGGGAGAGAGAGAGAGAGAGTATCGAACCCGCTCTAGTGAGAGAGACATAGTTGGTAATTAATTATTTTTCCAATAAATTACTCCACACACATATTTTAATAGGTAACAAAATAGGAATCGGAATCGACACTTTTATGATGAAGAATCGAGTATCGACGATTCCTCGATACCACCTAGAATCGAGAATCGGAATCGGCCCATCCCTAGTATTTATTAATAATATTGTTTTTTAGTGTTTAGTGTAATATAATGTAAATGAAAAAGCTCCAGTGTGATTGATAAGGAAAATCAGATTGGAAACCCCCTTCAGTGCTGAATTCATTTTCATTTGTCTAAATAGAGAATGTGAATTAATATAAGGCTATTACTGAACAATGTAAAACAACACCTGGATCCACCACTCACATATTCTGCTTGAGTGTGATGAGTTGACCGCGATTTACCATCGTTTTAATTTTCGAGGGAGTTTACTGGTGGTGTTAGAGGACGGTGCCACAGCTATTGACCGTGAAATTACAATCAAGTGATGCTTTTGCAAGTTCTTGTTATTTTTGTTTCATATTTAACAACTAAACACGTAAGGCAGAAAAAGAAAACAGACTTCGAAGAATACTTAAAATGTTCCTTTTCAAACATTATATTTATTACTATTTATTAGGAATATACTGTGGTTGAATTTAATAATAAATACACAAAAACCTTTTAACCACAAACTTTCTATATTTTACCCTTATGTACATTTCAGTTACAAAGTAACCATCCTCAGAGGGATAACATACAAAGACTGATTCACGCTAGAAAAATACCTTATTTATAATCTACAGAACTAGTCACTCACCGCGGCCCCACCTGTTAAACAAGGCGTAGCCACGCCCATCGAGTGAAAGCAAGATATCTTACGTCAACTTACTAAAATATAAATTAAAAATACATTAAATACATAATTAAAATTGTTTTTTGAAATTATAACCAACACAAAATTTAATATAAAAATCATAATCCTATTTAACAAAAGAAGATAAAATTGAATGAGGAATAGCACCTCTATCAGAATTTAATAAATTCTCAGGTTTATGTTTACTAATTTTTAAACTTTCGAAACTATTTAACAACTTATTAGTTCTAACATTCTTAATTAACTTGACATTATTAACATCTAGATTGTGATTGGTCTCTAAAATATGGGCAGCAATACTAGACTTATCAGATCTTTGGTATTTAATATCCCTAATATGTTCCTTAAATCTAGTTATTACTTTTCGTCTTGTCTGTCCAGTATACATTTTATCACAGTCCTTACAATTAACTTGGTAAATCCCTGATTTATCAAGTGTTTCTACTTTATCTTTTGCATTACCTAATAAATTTTTAAGATTATGATTTTTATACGCAACTCTCAATTTAACATTCTTAAAAATTCCCTCCAGCTCTTTGGTTAAAACTTTGTCAAAAGGTAAACTAATAAAACGGCTTTCTTCTTTAGTTTCCAAAGGTAATGTTGTTAATTTTTTCCGAAAAATCCTAATCTTTTGCTTCCTAAAGATATTATCAATAATTTTACGTTCATAACCATTAAATTCTGCTGTACTTTTAATATGTTCTAATTCAATATCAAAACGTCTTTTACTCAAAGAAATATTAATCAACCTATTAACTAAAGAATTGAAAGCTGCAAATTTGTGTTGGTTACAATGGTTAGATTCGTTTGGAATAAATCTATCATTGGATGTTGGCTTTCTATAAATATAAAAAACTATTTTATCTCTATTTCTAATACAATAAACATCAAGAAACGGTAAACGTTTATCTTTTTCAATTTCATAAGTAAATCTAATATTAGGATGTTGATCATTGATGATCCTTAGAAATGGATCCATTTGAAATTCTTTAATATTAAATATAGCGAAAATATCATCAACGTATCTTATCCAGACACGAGGAAAATATTTTAAGTTTCTTTTTCAATCCTAATTCAAAATGACTCATAAAGAGTTCTGCTAAAAAAGGTGATAGGCTGTTTCCCATTTTTGTACCATCTTTTTGTTGTTAAAAATTATTATTAAATTGAAAATAATTATTATTCATACAACAATTAGTTAATTTTACAAACTGGTCAACTCTTTCAATATCGACATCATTCTCAATCAAAAACTCTTTTAACAAATTTAAAGTTTCCGTTACCGGAATACTTGGAAACAGAGAACAAACATCAAAAGAAACTAAAATTTCTTCATCTGTTAATCTAATATTCTTAACCTTCTCTACAAAATCAAGTGTATTCTTAACCGAAAATGATGCCAACTTACATTTAAAAAAACTGAATTCTTTAACTAACCATTTAGATAACATATAGGTTGGTGAATCAATTCCCGACACAATTGGCCTCACGGCATCGCCTACTTTATGTATTTTTGGGAGACAGTACAACCTAGGTAAAACAGGATTAGAAACATGAAATTTAAAGACATCTTTCTTTGAAATGACTAAATTACATTCCTTAATAACTGTTTACTGTTTCCTTGTTTACTGTTTCTTTAACAAATTTATTTAACGGATTTTTTGACAATTTATCATACGGTCCCGTTTCTAACAAATTGTTAACTCTATTAATATAATCTTCTTTTTTAAAAACAACAACAGTGTTACTCTTGTCAGCTTTGAGGTAATAACAATCTTTTCCTTTTAACTGTTTTATTAAACTTAACTCGTGGTTGAATCCAGTAGACATCTTCTTTCTTCTTAGAACCTCCAAATTTTCTTCAATCTTGATTTTACAAGCCTTCCTAACATAGTTCTTGCTAGTTTCATTTAATGAAGATATACCACTTTCAACGTGTGCCACTAATTCTTCTAAGTTATTTTTTATATTATTAGAAACGGAAAACTTTAATCCTTTACCTAACATACACAACTCCTTCTGGGAGAAAGCGATATCAGTTTCGTTTTTAATTAACTTAGAATTCTGATCATCGGTAGTACAACCTTTATAACCAACTGACACCTTTTTGGTTAAATCACTAAATTTACTATCTAATGTCTTAACCTTGTTCTCAAGTTTATGTTTCATTTACAATATAAACTTTTCTGCTAAATTCATCCCAATCATTATAATTTTCTTTTCCTAATTTCAAATATAAATCATACAACTCCAGTTCTGTATTACTTAATTTGCCATACAAAAATTTAATCTCCAAATCTAACCATTTCTTTTTGGCAAATAGTAAAACTTATCAGTTCTAGAATTCTTCAAATTAATATTAATTCCGGAAATAAATTTCGGAAACACACTAAGACCAATCACAATCTAGATGTTAATAATGTCAAGTTAATTAAGAATGTTAGAATTAATAAGTTGTTAAATAGTTTCGAAAGTTTAAAAATTAGTAAACATAAACCTGAGAATTTATTAAATTCTGATAGAGGTGCTATTCCTCATTCAATTTTATCTTCTTTTGTTAAATAGGATTATGATTTTTATATTAAATTTTGTGTTGGTTATAATTTCAAAAAACAATTTTAATTATGTATTTATTGTATTTTTAATTTATATTTTAGTAAGTTGACGTAAGATATCTTGCTTTCACTCGATGGGCGTGGCTACGCCTTGTTTAATAGGTGGGGCCGCGGCAGTCGGAGTGGGAGTGACTAGTTCTGTAGATTATAAATAAGGTATTTTTCTAGCGTTAATCAGTCTTTGTATGTTATCCCTCTGAGGATGGTTACTTTGTAACTAAAATGTACATAAGGGTAAAATATAGAAAGTTTGTGGTCAAGAGGTTTTTGTGTATTTATTATTATTTTTATTTGTAATAAGTAGAAGCAAAATCAATTGACAGCAAGCACATTGAAATACTCAAGTGAGTGAATAAGATACACCATTATAAAGGAAGTCCTAACAACGACAAGGAAAACGTTAATTTAAAATGATGCTGGTGTTAAAATGTTGGACACCATGTCAATCGTCTGGAAAGATTTTCTAATGGACTATCAGTCTCCGTGTTAATTAAAATTGTTAAAGAAATTGTTCAAGATCAAGGATCAGCTAATGATAGTAGTAGTTCAGCATTGGTTTAAATAGTTGGAAACTTGAGAATGATAAAGAAAATAATACAGCCTGTACTTATTAGTTTTCAGTAACTGTTAAGTTTATAATATATAGTTTTAGGTAATAAGGAAAATATATTTTTATTAATGTACATGCTATATGAAGAGTGGCAGGATTTCAATTAATTATCAGCCACCCATAACATTATCTCACCTTGTTACGTCTCAATTATATTTTGATGTAATTCAAATATTAATATTTTTATTGTTTAACACTTTCAACAAGGCGGCGATATTGGTGATCTCATCAAACTACTGTCTGTTTTTCGTTAACTACTAGCTCTGACGGCAGTGGAATGCCATGCGGGTTGCATAGCTTGTCGTAGCATCTAATTATCGAGCCCGTTGTTTTCATCTCAATAATTTAATTTCTAACATATACATGTTTATTGGTGACATCAGAACAGTGTATTAGACTCTAAAATATTGTTTTATTTATCGGGTCACAATTTAAAAAAAGAAATACAAATGATAAACACTGTATGACAAATAAGAAAACACAATAAAAAAGACAGAGAATAAAAGAAAATTTATATACAAAACTAAAGACCCTATTAATAAAATATATTACTTACTAAAATATGCACTCAACTTTTAACTCGGAATGTTTGTTTCTGTTTGTGCCAAGTGATTCGGAGATCGATAATGTAAATGGAGACATAGATAATACATATGTCACGTCTGAGACTATTTATAGCTGAGATAAGCTGACATTTGTTTACTACAATCTTATGTGGACACATTAGGTATTCGGGCGTCCAAGCATTTTGTCAATGACACATATTTACAATAGTCTGTTCCCACATCGAGTTGGTTCATTCACTCTAATAGGACAGTTATCGTTTATTCTTGCGTTAGTTCAGAAAGCTTAGTTAATTTTTACGATCGTTGTTTTTACCGGATATTTTGCCGCGTTAAATGGTTCAAACTAAAAAAAACATTAAAATATAAAAGTTAAACCAAATTAAAACTATTCATAAAACTCTCTGAAACATTGTTACAGTTGAAGCATCAAAAGTTACATTGGGAAGGTCGGATTTAAAAATGACTCAGGCACAATATACTCCAAACTCTTCTAAAGCATTTACGTAAAATTCAAACCTTTATACAAACGCGTATCAACAGTAGAGAAGTTTCAATTAGTCAGTGAGCTCGCCGTATCTAAGAAAATAAGCTAGGAGCGCATCGGCATGCTCTTTGTACCTCGTAAGGGAACCCAGAGCGTGCTGGAACGCTAGCCGTGCTGAAAGTGTTAAATAAATGAGGTTGATTTGCGAGTCTGGTACGACTATTTATTTAGACAGGAAATGTTTCAATAATGGCTACATTATCGTCATCAAGCCTACACTACATAAGTACACAATTAAAATTACCAACAATAACAAAAACTCTGTTGATATGAGAGTCAAGAATCATTGATATATTAAAAATTCGGCTAATTAATTAAAAATGATACCACTACCATACTTGACAGTCTAGGACTTTTAAACAACCGAATATAAACAGAGTTTTTGTTCAAAAAAATTTTGTGAGTGTACTCATCATTAATTAGAATAGTTCACAAATAAACATATCTACAGAATAGTTCACAAATAAACATATCTACAATGAACTTATTATAGCAATGCAATGCAGTTGAAGTAATGTAGCCCTTATTGAAACTTTGCCTGTTTAAATAAATAGTTGTGCCTGACTTGCAAATCAAGCGCATTTATTTTAACAACAATCTCTGCAAGTGTAAATATGATTAATTAATAATTTTTCTTTAATTCTGGTAACATTCAAAGTTTATTCGAATCAGAAATAAAAAAAATCATATTTTTTTAAAACAAGACATTTGTAAAAAAAATCTAATTGTCATGTAATACTTATAATTTTTCAGCTGAGAAAAATACTATTCTGAAACAAAAACTGTGTAATTGTCTGTTGAATTTAAATTATGGTATTATAGTAACAATATTTCAAAAAAAATTAATTTTGATCTCATTATTCTTTATTTGTTATCTGTATTTTTATTTTTGTTTTATATTTTCAAAAACTATTTTCAGGCTTGTACATTGAAGCGGATTCAAAAACACCCGCCAGAAGGTGACACGTTCAGCACATCAGATTCAACCACTTATTATGATGATGAAATAATTAGCTGTTCGGATGAAAGCACTCCTGATGAAGGTAAATAACATTTGTGTCTACGCTACACATTTTTTTGTGTAAATTGGTACAAACAGTTATCAAAATATTAATTTATCTTCAAGAGTTTATTTTGAACAAAAAGTAATTTTTTTTTTGTATTGTTTGTTTTTGATATTGTTAATCTAAACAATGGACGGCAGTAGTTATAGTTCTTATAGCTTACCATTTTTTTAAAAATACCGGGGGAAACAGAACATTTATAGTAAGTTAATTAAGTAAAATAGAAAAGTTAACAATATTGTATTATACAATATTGTGTTATACACAATATAAACACATTTCATGTACAGAATATATCATATACCACATATCAACTTCAACATCGTTCAGGTTGTCTGTTGACATTGGAGGAACATTAGAACGATTGTTCAGAACTTCATTCCGTACTCGTTGTACGGTGTGTGGGATTGAATGGCGGTAAAAATTGAGTTCCATAAGGATAACATGAGAACTGTAGGAGCCATTTTGGCGGAATCCCGAACTTTCCCAAGTTTGAGATCGATGTCAATCGTTTTTCCATGGCCGAAAACACCTAAAAAAATCTAAAATTGTTTGGCGAAAAAACAGTTTGACCGGGCCCATGCTTAGTTCCATAAAGATAACATGGAAACTCTAGAAGCCACTGAGGCGGAATCCCGAGTTTTCCCAAGTTTGAGATCGGTGTTAATCGATTTCCCGTAGCCGAAAACTCCAAAAAACAAAATTAAAAAATCAAAAATCCTTGTGCAAAAAGTAAGTTTGTCTGGGCCCGTGCTTAGTTCCAAAAGGATAACATGGAAACTCTAGTAGCCACTATTGCGGGATCCCGAATTTGCCCAAAGTAGAGAAAAGTGCCAATTGGTTTCCTGTAGGTGAAAATCCCCAAAAGATTAAAAATCTTTGTGCAAAAAAAAGTTTGTCCGGGTCCATGCTTGTTTTATCATAATGATAAATAGGTACATTGTTAAATATAAGAGCATTTTTCCAACTGTTTCGTTAAACAAAATAATAAAATGTATAGTAGTTGACCTTCATATAATTTTAGAGAATTTCTTTCATTTCTCATCTATACGACTTTCTTTTCAGGTCTTTTTCTATATAGAAATTGAGATTGTTTTTGAAATGACACACTTACTATATGTTCTAAGTTATAATATTTTCTATTATTAGGATATCAGTTCTTGTTAAGTGTGATTCAATCATGTAAACTAGATTATTTTCTTTCTTCTTCAAAACACATGAAGCCTTTTATTTATTCATTTATTTTTTTTGCCTCACCAAGCCTTTTATTAATTATCTGACTATCTGACCATAAAAATACATTTTTGTCTAAAATTCATGTTACACTGACACAGATTTGGAAATAGAAATAGAAGACGGCTGTTTTGCAAGTAAAATATAATATTTTATTCTGTTATGACGACAACGATCTAGTTATAAAAACGTTGCCGAAGCAGAATAAAATATTATACTTGACTAGCAAAAGAGCAGTGTTTTATTTCAAATAGATTAATGCCACTTGAAACATATCTTAGTTTTTCAACATGTTTGTATATCTTTGTTGGTTTTAAATATCTGTCTTTCTTTATTACTACCAAAACTTCCGTAACTATTTTCCTTTTTTTCGTCAGAATGTAGATCTTTATTAAGGGAATATCAAATTTTGTAGATGACGATAGTGAACCATTATTGGGTCTTTGGTTTGAGGAAACAATATCACTACCAGATGGCAACAGTTCCAGCCAGAATGCTCAGTCAGGTAACGATGCTCAAGACAGTTCAGGAAAAACAAACAATGCAGGCGACTGCGGCAGTTCTGTTGTACCAGAAAAAGGGGAACCAAATGGAGTGAGTTTTTTCAGTAAAACTTTGTAATGCAAATGGGTGCTTTTATAAATAGACAGCCAAATGAGAGTAAATAATACCAAACTAGCAAACTTATGCTTTATGCTTATACTTAATCAAAACGGCTATGCCTTATGCTTATCCAGTTAAATAAAACTTGATTTTTAATTAATCACTTAAACAATAGTTGACTATCCACTTTTAATTCTCATTAAAGTTATTGAACATGATATTACCTAATGATTTTTAATTGGTTATTTTGTCTGACAATGGCTTATGGTTTAAAACTATAGGTCAGCCATATCTCTAAGCCAATTCATAATGGTTATTACACACAGGTTGATAATCTTTTCCATGTATCTAGCCATTTTAAACTTGACAGGCAGACATCTTCATATCATTCTTATAAAATTAAATAAAAACTAATTTAAAAGTTGAACCTGTGCTTAACCTTTTTATAATTAAGAGTTTTAATACGTAGCTTTCATTTTATTTCAGTATATTTCTTTAGCGTCACAGATTTTTCACTTTATGAACAAGTATTTCCTGAGCAGTGACAATTCTTACATGGTTCACTATGTGGAAACAGGATTGACTGAGCAACAAATGGTTATTTTAGCAGCCATAATTCGTGATTTGGATAGAGAGACTGCACGCACAGAAACTGGTAATATAATAATAATAACTGTTAAAAATGTAACTAATTTTTAAACTAGTAAGGGGCTAGAGAGAAACGTTATTTATAGAATTTCATTTTAGTATATTCTTAAATTTCATTACAAATTTCTTGTACGAGGGGGTTTAAAAAATAAGTTTCCCACATGAGTTATCTTTCTGAGAGCGGGGAGTTTTAGTTTGGGTGTAGTGGTACTGATTCCCGCTACACACTTGACGCCGTTTGACCTTGAGTCACAGGCCATTCGACATGAAGACTCCACTGTGATCTGTCGCCAGTTGTGAAGTGCGAAGTGTTATTAGTTTTTTTACTGTAAAAAGTGAATCTGCAAAAAGTGAATGTTTCATCACCTGTGACTATTCTTGAAAACAGATCATCACCTTCATCCTTAAAAGATTGCAAGAAAGATTGTGCAGCTGCCACACATTGTTGCTTATGTCCGTCAGACAGTAAACGAGGAACCCACCTTGCACATACTTTCGACAGCTGAAGCTCTTCAGTGATGATGTTGTGAAGACATGCGGGGCAAATTTCAATGTTTGGTGGAAGCTGATCCATAATTTTGTTAAGTGTCAATCGCTGGTCAGCATCAATAACGTCACGCACCGCAGAAATGACGCCATCTTGGTGAGCGGTAGCTGGGCGTCCTTCTCGCTGTTCATCATGAACATTTTCTCTTCCTTCCAAAAACAATTTTTGCCAACGTCGAACCATTTGTACAGTCATTACATGTTCACCATACACCTCACATAACTGATGATGAATTTCAACAGCAGATTCACTTTTTGCAGTTAAAAAACTAATAACACTCCGCGCTTCACAACTGGCGGCAGATCGCAGTGGAGTCTCCATGTCGAATGGCCCGTGACTCAAAGTCAAACGGAGTACAGTCAAGCATGTGGAGGGAATTGGTACCACTACACCCAAACTAAAAGTCCCCGCTCTCGGAAAGACACACACATTTGGGAAACTTACTTTTTGGACCTCCCTCGTATTAATAACTAGTACAAGCTCATTGCTAGTGACAATTTGCTGTCATACTAACACTGGATTAGTTGCGTGAACCACTGTCATATTAGTTATTAGCAGTTGGCAACGTACAGTAGAACCTCTCTAACTTGTCACTATTTAATTAGTCACAGTAATAACAAACATCGTCTGCACAGTCACGTAGTCTAGGTACAAAAGGAAATGACAGATTTTTTAAAAAAATATAACAAATAAGATTTAGTACACTGTTTTTCCTTGTTAGGGATATTGTTCCTACAAGGTACTGTTATATGTTATTTTATTTCTTTAATGAAAATAGAGTAATGTACTGTATTTGTAATTATAAATTATACTGCAGGCTACTAGTGTTGTGTAAGAGTGTTGTTGAGTTTTTCGGCCGATATAAATAATGTACGTACAACGTTAATTTATGACATAAACGCCTATTTATGTGCTATGTTTACTTATAATCACATAAATTCATGACTTCCGTAATTTGTCTTTTTGTCGAATTTCTCACCCCCTCGGCCCTGAATGTGACGAATTAGAGAGGTTCTACTGTACTTACCTCTGAGAAACCTTTCGCCATATCCCACCAGAACTGGGAATGCGTTTCTTAAAGTGCTTTTTATAATTGCATGTCTGTTATTTGCACCTGGATCACAATTAATTATGACCCTCATGAATAATTACGTAACAGGACAGTATTTGTTTAGTACTTATTTTCGATCAAATATCTTTACTTATATTGTTAGTATGATAATTTATTGAAAAAAGATAAGGTAGTAATTTCACATTAGCCGAAGATAGTATATCTCTCTTAAAAAGAGCCACGCCCGGAGAAGATAATATTTACAATGACATGCTGTTGCACTATTCGAAGGAAATGAAAGTAAAGACACTTCAGCTTTTCAACTCTATCTGGAGAACTGGGAAGTTACCTCAAGAATGGAAAACAGCAAAAATCATCCCCCTCTTAAAACTGGGGAAGGATGGGAAAAATATTACCTCTTATCGGCCAATAGCGTTAACATCTTGCTTGGGGAAGTTGATGGAGAGGTTAGTCAACTAGAGATTATCCTGGAGGCTGGAACATGACGAAATGCTGGGGAACCAACAATTTGGGTTCAGACGGCACAGGAGCACAACTGACGCACTCTTATATTTCATTAATAAAATTTACAAAGGGTTCGACCACAAAATGAGCACAGTGGCCACTATGGTGGATTTAGAGGCAGCATTCGATAAAGTGTCACATTCAACCATCATCTTACAGTGCATGAAGCTCGGAATACAGGGTAAAATGTTGCAATTCATAAGTAATTTTTTACAAAACCGTCTAATAACAGCATCAGTAAATGGCTCACTATCTTCATTGTTCCAAAACGAAAACTGCATTCCTCAAGGAGGAATAATTTGCCCCAACCTATTTAATATCGCCCTCAACGACATGGCGGATGAATTTCCACCTGAGGTAGATAGTATGAGTTTTGCCGACGTTATAACGATCTGAGTCACATCCACTGATCATATAAAAGCATGTGAAATCCATCAGTCCTCACTGAATAAATTCACTAATTGGTGCTCTAAATGGTCTCTAACTATATCGGCGGAGAAGAGCGATTGCACTTTTTCCACCCGTCGAAATAAATTGGGTTCTTTCGCTCCCGAACTCAAAATACTTGGCAAGCGATTGAAATATAATAGGTCTCCTAAACTACTAGGGATTCTTTTGGATCCGAAACTGCGATGGGGTAGTCATATGGAGTATGTTATGAAAAATGTGTATCAAGACTTAATGCTCTCAAAGCCGTGGCCAGCCGCGATTGGAGCGCCGATACAACTACTCTAAAGATGTTTTATGTTGCCTTCTTGAGACCTAAGGCAACCTATGCATGTGAAGTGTGGGGTTCGATGGTGAAATCTCACCTGAAAAGACTGCAAACTCTACAATCTGCTGCAATTCGTTTATGCTTGGGGTGCACCAAAACCACCTCTATAGCAGCCATGGAGGTTGAATTGGGAGTTGAACCTATTGGACTCTATATCGATAAAAAAATATGGACCAAATACTTGTCAATAAAGGCTCTTACACCAATCCACCCATTAAGTAACATAGTGTCATATGATTCCAACATAAAGCAATCATTCAGCTATAAAATTAATCAACTGTCCACCAAAATGCCTTGTTTTGTCCCTGTGAAAATTCCGACTTACTATATGGAGCCCCCAAGTAGATGGCCCGAGATAAACATTGCACTCAACCGCCCTTCAGTCATTCCTAAGTAATTCTACAAGTTCATACTCGTTTCGAATATCAGAAATAAGAAAAACCATCCTAGAACTAGTGGACTGTGAGAAGGAATTAACTCTTCAATGGGTACCTTCCCATTGCGGAGTACCAGGAAACGAAAAGGCTGACAAAATTGCGAAAATAGCCTCAACCATGGGACCTACAGATGAAGGCAAACACTCCCTGCTACATTGCAAAAGTGTAAGCAGGGAAGTTTTCCGAAAACTTTGGTGTGAAAATTGGGAAAAAGAGTCTACCGGTCGACACCTTTACCAGCTCCAACCAGAACCACCAGTCGAGGACAAATATAGGGAAGTAGCACGATCAACAGCATCTTTTGCTGCCAGAGCAAGAACCGCCCATCTGGTGACACAGGATTACCTATTTCTTTTTAATCTCACAGCATCTCTGTTGTGTGCACTCTGTGGTGTGGAGAGCGAAACAATTGAACACATCCTGCTGAACTGCCCTTACCCATTACCTACAAGAGACATCCTCAGACCAATTGTGACAAAGGGGCAAGATATTCTAGTTAAGAATATATGGGCCATAGCATCATATATATATCGTGGACATCGGGCCATCGGCTATAGTTAAGCTGGACGCCTGCACGAAGAAGTAAGAACAAAAAAAATCCTAGTAAATCACAAAACCACTTAACACCCGGCAGTATTAAGAGATAACTGTTAACAGTGCATTTTTGAAAAATATCTCGTACTTTAGATTGAAAAGTAATTATATTTATTTTAAAGTTGCTTGTTGTAATTATTTTGAATTCACTAATTAAACTATAGTTAAATAATACTTAACTTGAGTGAAAGCTTAAGAGCTTACTTGCTGGCGCGTTTCAAAACAATTGTTCCTTTTACAAAGCAAAGCACTACCCAGTGTTTCGAAACGCGCCAGCAAACACCCTTAAGTATAAGCCTTCAAGTGTTCACTTAGTTAAGTACTATTTAATTATATTTATTTTATTGTCAAGATGAAATTTGTTTGTAGGAACTATATCTGTTTATTTTGGAGCTGTTCTTGGAGTTCTGTATTGTGAGTTCTCACAGTCTTTAACGAGATATACTCATAATTTACTGGCACGTAATTTACTCTCAGAGACTCTGCAAGCTTCTCTACTTCATCACTTAGGTGTTAGCCCTTCACCCTCTGTTGACAACAACAATGCATGGCCTTTGCAAGTTTATCCTCGTACATTGGCTGTTCTTGCTCAGGTAATTAAAACACATAGTTTTTATGCATTCACATAATAAGTACTTAATTTTTGCTGTTTATTTAAATAAAATTAATCAGTAGCTCAGTAAATTTTTATTATAATATTCTACTACTATATGTTGTTATTTGTAGCAAATACAAATCAATTCCTCATTTATATTTATTTGTATCTCACCATGAAAATATTTTCATTTATGCAGTACTAAATATTATACAGAGTTATTCTACATAATGAAACAAATTTTATAAATTATATATTTTGTAACGATTCGCCTTTTTACCTGGGAATTTTTCTTTATTTAAATATGTTATTTTGCTTATTACAAAATAATTAAATTTACTTACCAACGCTTCTGGTCCTAACATCACAGCTCAGGCAGAAACTGTCTGTCTGTCACGGCCTCCCAATCTTGGAGATAGAACTAGGTTACGTACAAAATAACCATTGAATGTTTAAAAATAAAATAATAAACAATTTATTAATTAAGCACAAATTACAAATTGAACAAATGACAACCAATGTATTAAGTGATTTATATCAAATTACTGCCAATTATTCTTTACATATAGCAATTACTTATTAAGTGTTCAAATTTATGTATCGAGAAGGTAGTAAGTTAAGTGTTTATATTTATTTCAGAAATGAATGTCCAAAGACGATTTCCACCGTTTATGTGTTAATTATTTATTTATCAAATTTTAAGTTAGTTAAAATTAAAATACATTTTCTTCATTATACTCTAAAACGTACCTGGTTGTGCACACCACTTGTATAACACTATAACATATTTTATTTATCACTGAACATCGCTCTTGCAATAAAGGTATGTCTGAACTTAAACAAAAAAAGGTACGAACTTTTACTATTTGGAACTCATAAAAAAAAGGTTCTGGCTTCTTCTGTAAGTTGCATTAATAAACTGGTATCGGCCTTGACATCTTAAATTTTGATTAATGAAAGCTTGAAAATTTTCTAAATCATTTCCAAAATTACTATCACGTGTGTCTCGTCCAAAGACTTTTAGTGAAGTGGGGCAGTTGGATATACGCGCGAAGCTGAGTTCTCATGCAACCCTCACCCTTATTTGTTCTTATATACATTTTTGATTGTTCGCAGGTATCACCCCATGCTTACGTCATATGGCATGTTCTGGTTAACTTCCTTAACTTACCAACATCGTAGGATATTTTACAATTTTGCCTGCTAGGAGCGCCTTAGTTCTTACGATAGATTAACAAGTGTTCACCAAGAAAACAAAAATTTTCTTTTATATTGGGCCGATCTAATTATAAAATAAAAATTAAATATGTAAATGAATTATTTAATTAATTAATTAATTATTTAAGAGTGTTACAATTTATTCAAGTGTAAATTCAAAATGAATAATTGATTGACTCATGGAAAGAAGAGGTTTCAAAGTTTTTTAACCTGTACATGAACAGAGTTGGGTGCTATAGTTGCAGATACGGCCGAGCATTGAGAGTTCTCATGCCATTGGGATGCCAGCTGCCATTGTGTTTTACTGTCAGTTGTGAGCAAGATGGTTACTGTGCAGCAAAAGGTATTCTGTGTACTTAAGTTTGCAAACATTGAGACACTAGTTACAGTGCAGCAAGCATTTCATCTCAAATTTTGTATTGAACCACCAACTAGGGAAACGATAAGCCTTTGGTATACGCAATTTAAAGAAACTGGAAGTGTGTGTAAAGTAGCAAGCTCAGGGCATCAAAGTGTTTCTGAGGAGGATGTCAGACAAATTGTGGAAAAAATTATGTTCACAGTCCGTGTAAATCTACCAACAGAGCCAATAGAGAACTAGAGAACTTGGAATACCCCAACCAACTGTATAGAAAATTCTGCCACGGTGTTTGCTGTAAAATCCCTGTCATTTACAACTTGTGCAGGCTCTCTAACCTAATGATAAAGTGAAGTTTATCGAATTTTGTGGTGATGTGCTACAAATGATGTAGGATCATGGGTTTCTGCAGTGTATGACTGTACAACTGGAAAACATACCACTGCAGTGCACTCAGTAACAGAAGATAAGCTTTCTTGTATATAGAAAGAGTTTTGCTATTGTTTAGGTGTTTGTCGTACATCAAATGGGGGCATAATTGAACATAATTTGAACATAATAAATGTACTAATTTTAAAAATACTCAACTAAGTGAATACGTAATTGCTTACTTGCTGACTCGTTTCAAAACATTCGTTCCTTTTACGAAGCTAAACCCTCTACTCTGAGTATTCACTTATGTATGTATTCACTTAGTTAAGTATTTTTAAAATTAGTTTAATCAGTAAATTCAAGATGATTACATCAAGCAACTCTTATAATAAATGTGTTCCATTGTATCAATTATTAATTTTGAATTTATACTTATATAAATACAAGTTTATTAGATTCAGTTCATCAATTAAAATATCCTTATATATTTTACGCAGATACAATTTTTTATTAATTATCTTGTATCTCAGTTAGTTTATTATTTGTAATTGATTATATATGATCATAATAACTAAAAAAAAAAAAGTGATTTACAGTTTGAAGTTGGCCTTAGATTCTCGGCTCCCACTATTTTTCTTGACCTTGTATGTACATTAAAATCCACTATTTATAAGAAATATTTATTTGTATTTATACTAAGTAGTTTTTTTAAATTTAAAATTTCACTAAATTCTGCAGACGACTGCAGATTTTCCATATTCACTCAGTACTACACTACAAACAGCTAGTGACTGACACCATAACTAGCTGAGTAAAAAATGTACTGAGCAAGAAAGTTCACTTAACTTTAAAACTTACGATCGGTCTATCATGTCTAGAACATCTAATAAAAGGCCAACACATGGATTATAAATATTTATTCTTATCTGTGCTTCAAGAGTCCATAAATATCGCTAGAGAGCACAGATGTCTAGTTTTGTATTTAACATAAAAAATAAACTCTCTTGAAGCAAACCAACAACAACCACATTCATGATGAGCTATTGGTGTCTGTATGATCTATACTACTGCCTATGTGTCAGGCTAAACATATTTTGTTCGTAGAACACAATGTTGATTATAGAAAAACCTGTTATTAGATGGAGTAAAATATTGGAGTTCTAAAGCAGATTTTTAAAGTATAGATATTTATATATTTTTTTTTTACATAGCAGTATAGTGGTAAAGAATTATTGCTACAGATTTTATTTAAATAATAATACTTGGTTTATATAAGTTTTGGAGTTCAGAAAAATTGTAGTATTTTCTGGTCAATAATAACAAAGATTTTTTGTTAGGTTTTGTTACTCAAACCTCAACCTGAAAAAGAAGCGGCCTGCATTAGCATTTGGCAACGATTAATACATACGTTGGTTGAAAATATTTGCAACACTCCAACAACATTTGATGCTGAAAATGAAGGTAAACTTCAATAGTGATATTTACAAATTAAAAAAATTCCAAAAATTTACTTTGTAATTAGTATAATATCTTTTCAATATCATTAATGTGTTAGTAAAAAATTGACATTGGGTTACAAATAACAAAATTGTTATGCTATTATAACTTGTAGCATTGATAATTTAACCTTTTGGACTCCAATTATTTGGTCACCGGTTGCTCCACCAGATCCAATTAGCATATGTTATGGACAAGTGTGTTTAATTATTTACTAAAACATTGATACTTCAAGAAAATATATATTAATTTATACCACTTTGTTCATAATAAAATGAAGAACTGTAATATGGGGATTATATGTTGAAAACTTGAAGTTTTTTTTTCAGTAGGCTTGATAAAATGGGTTTTGTTTTTGTAGAAAAAAAATATATTTAGCTTTTTTGATGAAGTAGCATTTTCCTTATGATGAACTGTAGTCATTTTAAGCCCAAAATAATACCGAATAAAAATATATGCATAAGTAGTACTACAAAAATCTATTTGTAACATTTATTATACAAAATGTAAAATTATGCACATGCGTAAAAATGCCAAGGATGGTGTGCTTTCTATAATAGTCAGCTCCAACTAGGTTTGAATGTGACCTAATAATAACTTTGATATAATTCTTTTTAAACAAAAACAAATTGCGCTAAACACCATTTTCATAAGCACAAAATATATTTATAAAAATAGCACAAAAAATATGTAGAAATATAAATTATTGAAAAATTTCATTTAGGCCTATTCAAGATTGTTTAATTTGTTTAGGCTGAGTTTATTTACACATACTCTTTTATTTGGCCACTTAAAAAACACTTCAATTTATTCAAATATTCTTTGAGCTTAGCTTGTGAGGTTGTTTATGTAGTAAATTAAGCTCAATTGACCTGAGTGCCATATTTAAACAAATATTTACGTAGTAAATTAAGCTCGATTGACTTGAATGTCATATTTAAACAAATACTATTAAAAAAAAAAAAAATGTAACTTTTTGGTTAAAAATTTTGACAATAATAAAGTGTAATATTAATTATCTATTTTGTTTATATGTAATTATGTTGTATGTTACAAATTTTATTGTAATTATTGAGTTAGGTACAAAATTTCTATTTGTTGTATCATGTTTAAAGTAGGGTTAATAACTGTTGTTTTGACAAGTGGGCGTGACAACGCCTACTGTATAAACATGGAAGTGTAACCTTACTTTCACCCAAGTTGTAAGTTAGAGTTTGTAGTAGTAACAATCACTGATGATGATGACTTGGTCATTGAAAAGCATATGAGTAAATAAATGATTAATTTGTGAGTTTTATGTATGTTTTTATTTGTTTTTAACTTCAATTTATTGTTTGTAGTTATTGGCGGTGTGAAACTTGTCAAAGCAAATGTTTGAGTATAATCCGGGGTAAAACTCACGTTGTAGGCCTATTAAAAATCACTATATCTATATAACATTAAATGTTAGAAGTAAAATAAAAGCAAAACACTAAATAAATAAGGGAGATCGCAAATGAAGATATGTTTACATCAACAGCAATCGATCAACTACGCCAGATGTCTGCCGCTTATTGTGCAGTACATCGTAAACAACTATTTCGAACACAGCTCTTTATTTATAAAAACTTTGATGACAAATACGGCCAATCAGCTTTATAAAAATAAACATTGCTTTTTTATAACTCAGAAAATGAACATTGTACACATTATATAAGACGTTCTAAAGTAGGTAATAATTGCGTCACAAAATATGTCAGACTGAGTCCAATAGTGGAGCAGAACGGGATTTTTTGTGATGTCGGACTCAGTTCACCTATGGAGTGCAAAAGGGTTAAATAGTTATTTCTAACAATTAGTGGCTAACAAGAAAACATTTACAATTTAGAAATAAATGGAAATAACTCATACTACCACAGGGGCAAGATCACAATTGTTGTAATAAAATAAGTACAATTTCTAACCACAACAATTATATAAAACTTTGTTTTCTTTCAGATTTGAATGTGGAACATGCTCAACTACTCCTTTTTTTGTTTCACTCCCTCAATTTGATGCAGAAAAAATCTGTGCTACTAGTATGTGCAAGTGGTATCATTCGAATTGGAGAAGGGTCTATAAGAGGGCTTATGAGAGAGACACAGCTGTTGTGTTTATCGAGACTTTTACTTCTGTTTGATTATATTATGAAACATCTTTATGATGCCCCACCTCTTCTATTGCAACAGGTAATATTTTCAATTAAATAGGGGTAGTAATAAAATGTCAACCTATGTAGTTGAGTTAGTCTTGTATTTTAACGATAAAAACTCATTTAAGCCAAGATTGCTTGTTAACCCATTGCTGATCTAATTACGTGCGTGTTGTGGTCACTAGCAGGTACGAATTAATTCCTCGCGTCAATTGAATTTTATTTCGCTACAAAAATATAAAGCGCTAAATATTATATTTTTTACCCGGGTGCATTTTTATTGTTATTTTAAACCCTACTTTATTATTTGTTATTGATTATTATCTGTAATCATAACTAGTAGAAACTTATAAATCATTTGTAAACATAGTTACTTATGGTTTAAAGTTTTCATTCAATTCTAGGTTCCTACTATTATTGTTCATTTTGTACGTACACAAGAATACAGTAATTATAAAAAAATATTTACACTATCAGCAGTAGTCGATAAATATCCCTTAGAAAGCACGGACGTCTAGTGTTGTGTGGCATATCAGAAAATAAACTCTCTTGAAGCAAACAAATCAGTCAAACAATGACGACATTCGTGATTAGCTGGGATAGTGTTTATGACCGCTACTAATAAATGTTTGTAACTAGCTGACCTAGTCCGTAAACCACAATGGGTTGAGAGAGGTAAAATGAATCTTAGAAAAATAATAATGGTAGGTTTTTACTTTCTTGCTACTACCAGATAGGTGAGAGTAATGGTTTATATTACTTAGAGATGCTGTCGTTAGGTAGACCTCTCTGTCTGAGGCATAGAGGACTAAAATCTGTAAATATGCTTCTTTGTCAAAAAAACAATATTACTTTGAACTTGAGAAGAATTTTAAACACTAAACGCTTCATAAGATTTTATAATGGTTGTACCTCCCTATAAAATCTTGTACAACTTGTGTCGACATAGTAAAAAAACCCTTTGCCATTTGGTCAGTGGTTGTAATTAATAAAATTAGAGATAAGTACATACATAGTTGCAGTACTTACCGATTTCAACAATACCTAATAATCAATTCACCTTGTTTCCATTTTTGAAAAATATCAGATTTCAGTACTTCACAATGTTCTTTAACCCATTTGGTTTTAAATTACACACCTTTGTCTTATTTGATGTCAGCTGTACAGTTGTTATAAAATAATTGTAAAGCAGTACAGCTGCTAATTTGACACAGTCATTTGTTGCATTCATAATAAGAAATATGTTCCCCTTAACTTATATCAATGATGTTACTTTTTTTTTAGTTTTTTTTTTATTATTGCTAGCTTGATTACAATTTGTATAGTGATGCAATTATTTTCCAACGTGTTTACAAGTAGGAATTTGAATTTATATATGTCACTAGTTTTGTTTTTCTTCAAATTTGTAACATTTAAAAAAAAAAATGTCTAATGTCTTTAAATAGATTTTGACTTATAAAAATATCTGGAAAACTCATGTTATCCCCTTTATTGTGATATATAATTTAAAAGCTTAACAATACTTTCAAATGTTATGAATTTTTATAAACTACTGTAAACCCTAACATTCTGTTAGTAGCTTGTTCATTTGGGTCTAAATTCAGTTTGGTAATTAACAAGTAATATAAAAAAAAAATTCAAGTAAATTCCGGCTGAGGCCAACATACATTTTTTAAATCTTAATTATTTTTTATTTTATATTTACAATTAATATACACTATGTACTTACATATGACAGAATCACAATATTAAGTTGCAAAATAGAATGTGAATTTCCTTGCAATTTTCTTTTTTTTTCTTTTTTTTTTTTAAAATAAATAAAGGGTTGTATTTTTTAAATACCTCTGAAGATGATTGCTGGGCAATCGAAATGTACATAAGGTTTAAATAAAATGATATTTGTGGTTTAGAGGTTTTATTTATTTAAAAATAAACATTACGCCACAGTTGCTTCATATAGTTGCAATTTTCTCTTTATACAATATATGGTGTTGGACTATTATTTTTGTTTGTTACTATTTATTCACATTATTTTTTTCATTTCTAATTTATGAAGCTAACGGTGGTCTATAAATTCTCATTCTATTCATCTTTTTAATGCTTCACTATTGCAAGGAATTTTTTTCTTATAATTTAATATACTTCTTTAACACATTTATTGCCAACCAGTTTACCAATAACCTTCAGACAATTTTTTTGTTGTACTTTTTGTTTAAATAATGACAAAACATATTAATATTTTTCCTTCTAGTGTGTTTATTTATATAAATTAGTTTATTTTATAATGTCGTTGGACACCTGCGACGTAAATATTTATACTATGAGGCAACGCGTCAGCACGTTGACAGTCTTACTACACATTCCCTGTTCAAGACTGATTTTCCGTATGTAAAATGTTAACATTTTTATTGTATTTTTTTTCAATGTAAATTCGAGTAGAAATATATACAATATATTTTCATTATATAATAAATATTTTTAAACAATAAATATAGCTATTACATTTTTCTCAAATAATTAGAATGTAAATATAATCTAAACATTATTCTTACATTTATGTTTGTATTGTTTCAATACAAGTATGTTTTAAATTGAGTTGTTTTTATGAGTTTTATATGATCTTATGAATTGGCGGAAGGTGTTTTGAATTAAAGTTTTTAGTTTCTAACTTTCGAATTGTTAAATTTTTTTAGGTAAATTTCTTTAAGGATCAAATCAAATGTAGCACTATTCTAAAACTCCTTAATGTAGTTCTACAAAGAATTGTAAATAAAAACTATTTCCTTGTAATTCTGAACTTCAAGTTTCCTAATAATTATAGTCTTGTAAAAAAAAATTCTGAACGCCAAGTAGCAGGAACACACACAAAGGCCGCATTGGACACCTCATAAGGTTAAATACATTGTCAACATGCTCAACAGCCTTGTAAGAAGGTCTTAAGTTAGGTCTACATTGTCGGTCGTGGGTGACCCCCGCAGCCCTATGCAAAAATACAGTGTCGGTCACTGGTGATTGCATGGCAGTCAACGTGTTGAGTAATATATTTCTAGTTTATGGGAAAGTAGGCCCAATGCCAAAGAGGTGGATTTCAAACATGTAGTTCCTCAGTTCGAATGCAACTGGAAAATCAAAATTAGAATTAATGAATAAATATTTTAAAAAACTCTATTAACATCAATTGTTATCCACTATAGGTTAATAAAAAGGTATTTGAACTTGATTGGATGAATAAAAACATTTCTCAACGATTGAAAATTTGTACAAGATATATATCAGGAGTATGCTAATAGAAGAAATTGAAAAAGTAGTTACAAAATAGTGTATAATTGGATATAGATGATCAAAATCTTTAACACTCATTGTTTTCATTCAAGTTAAACATTTACTCTTCAGAGTCTTACTGAATGACATGATGTTTTTAGAAACAAAATAATTTTCATTCCAACATTAAATTTTCATAAAAAATTTAAATATTCATTGAAAAACAGCTGTTTTGTTGATGCAGTAATTATCTCTTGGAACTTTTTGATAGTAAAGCAGATATAATAAAAACACAAGCCATCTATGTTCTTATCTAATTTCTTAGAAATTAGGTACTTGTGTGGTATGAATATAATATACCGCAGTTTAAACTTGTTTGTTATTAAAGGGAAATTTTGAAATAAATAGTCTTATGATATATTTCATTAATAAAAAGGATTTTCAAATGTAAAAATTTTAAATGTCCACTATTTTCAGTATTCTGATTAATTTTTGTGGTAAAAAAAACAATTATTATTTTAAGGTTATGTTTTATATAAATGCTTGTTATAATATTTGGTTATATGTGACATTTTAGTCATTTGTTTTTAATAAGAATATAAGAAAAATTGAGAATAAATTATTTGTCTTAGAACAGTCCTGTGTTTTGTGTTGTATGGATATTGAATATAAATCAAAAAATTGTTTTGTATGTTCTTTTACAGAAATCGTTTAGTCACTTGCTTAAAACTTTCAGCACGGCTAGCGTTCCGGCACGCTCTAGGTTTCCTTATGAGGTACAGAGTGCATGCCGATGCGCTCCTAGCTTATTTTCTTAGATACAGCGAGCTCACCGGCACGCTCACTCCCAGGCTAATTGAAACTTCTCGTTTGTATAAAGGTTTGATTTTTACGTCAATGCTTCAGAAGAGTTTGGAGAATATTGTGCCTGAGCAGTTTTTAAATCTGACCATCCCAATTTAACTTTTGATGCTTCAGCTGTAACAATGTTTCAGGAAGTTTTATGAACAGATTTAATTTGGTTTAACTTTTATATTTTTTTATAGTTTGAACCATTTAACACGGCAAAATATCTGGTAAAAACAACGATCGTAAAAACTAACTAAGGTTTCTGAACTAACGCAAGAATAAACGATAACTGTCCTATTAGAGTGAATGAACCAACTAGAGGTGGGAACAGACTATTGTAAATATGTGTCATTGACAAAATGCTTGGATGCCCGAAAACCTAATGTGTCAACATAAGGTTGTAGTAAACAAATGTCAGCTTATCTCGGCTATAAACAGTCTCGGACGTGACATATGTATTATCTTTGTCTCCGTTTACATTATCGATCTCCGAAACACATGGCACAAACAGAAACAAACATTCCGAGTTAAACGTTGAGTGCTTATTTTAGTATGTAACATATTTTAGTAGTAGGGTCTTTAGTTTTGTATATAAATTTTCTTTTTTCTCTGTCTTTTGTATTGTGTTTTCTTATTTGTCATATAGTAATTTATCATTTGTATTTCTTTTTTTAAATTGTGAACCAATAAATAAAACAATATTTTATAGTCTAACACACTGTTCTGATGTCACCAATAAACATGTATATATTAGAAATAAAATGATTGAGATGAAAACAACGGGCTCGATAATTTGATGCTACGACAAGCTATGCAACCCGCATAGCGTTCAACTGCCGTCAGAGCTGGAAGTTAACGAAAAACAGACAGTAGTTTGATGAAATCACCTATGTTGAAAGTGTTAAATATGTATATATATTACTTCATGAATCTAGAACTTTGTCATTTTTATACAATTTACACAGGTAAAATATAAATTGTTGAAATTATTAATATACTCATCTTCATTTCTGTTAGGAATATTTCTATATGTTTGAGTACATTTTTCTGCCATTCCTAACTTTTCAATATTCTCTTCTATTGACGCGTTTTGGATTAACTCCATTTTCAAAACTTCAATAGTACTTGTATAGTTTTGGTAGCAAAACTAAAGAAAGAAAAAGTGAAATACAGTACAGTCCCGCTAATCCGGTCTCCGATGATCCGGACGTCCGGCTAATCCGGACGGCCCAAAATTTTTGTTTAGTTATAGTATTTTACAGTGCACAATCAGTCTGCCGTCCACAAAAATATTTATTTTTATACGTCTATATTTGTTATTTTTCAAAGGGGTTTCCTACTCTAATAGACAAATAATATAATTTATTCATTAAAATATGAATTTACTATATTATTTGTTTCTTTTGCCTATTAAAGTAGGAAAACGTCTTTGAAAAAACATATTCACATTGGATCTCCCAACAATAAAACGCACGTGACATCAGAGACATCTTGCGGTAAACGAAAGATAAAGGACTGCTGACTAAACGGATAGACAGTCTATCCGTCTGGCGTCAGGTCAGTTGTGTTGTCGGACGGAAAAAACTCCAAGCTTTATTTCGTATTGATGGAGGTGAATCGCTTACTAAAATTGTAAAAGAGTTAGGCTTGGGAAAACAAACCGTTTCCGATTACAGAAAAAGCGACAGGAAATTGAAGATTATTTTGCAAAAATGGTTAGTAAAGACAGTTTAGGCGGCAGAAGCACTTAAAAAAAACCAAAAAATGAAACCTTAGATGATGCTTTGTATGTTTGGTTTTGTCAACAACGGGAACAGGGTGTTCCATTATCGGGTGTAAATTTGCAAACGATCGCGCTGAAACTGAATGAAAAGTTAAAAGGAGGCCCTAATTTTACTGCCAGTCTGGGTTGGCTGTCACGGTGGAAGGAAAGACACGGCATCCGTCAACTCGGAATAAGTGGTGAAATTTTGTCAGGTGACAGTGATGCCAGTGAAAAATTCAAAGACAAATTTGGCAAGTTTCTCAGAGATGAAAACTTACAACCTTGTCAGGTGTTCAACGCTGACGAAACCGGATTAAATTATAAAATGTTCCCAAAAAAAACTTTAGCTTCCAAATTAGATTCAGTAGCAAAAGGCCATGAAGTTAAGAAAGAACGTATGACTTTGCTGTCCTGCAGTAATGCTTCTGGCTATCTAAAATTTCCACTTTTGGTGATAGGGAAATCCGCAAGCCTAGGGTTTTTAAAAATGTAAATTTAAGTGTTATACCGGCCCAATACAAGTTCCAAAAATCGGCGTGGATGAACAGTCAAATTTTTAAGGACTGAAGTTTTTTGAAAACTTTGTTCCAACAACAGAAAAGTTTTTAAAAGGGAAAAAACTCCCTCGAAAATAATTGATAATGCCCCATGGCACCCAAATGAAGAATAACTGCATCATGGTGATATTTTTGTTTAATTTCTTCCTCCTAACGTCACGGCTCTCATTCAGCCGATGGACCGAGGCGTGATAGAGGCGATAAAACGGCGATATAGGAAAAAGTTAATTTTATCGCTTTTGTAACAACAAGAAGCAGATCCAGCTACACAATTTATTGAAATTCTTAAAAAAGTGACTATAAAGGATGTCATTTATATGGCAGCAGAATCGTGGGAGGAAATTCAACCGTCTACAGTCCAAAAGAGCTGAAAAAAATTGTGACCTGAAATGCCACAGGAAAGTGAAAAAACCGAAAGTCAACCTACTAATGACGACGCTGAATTTGTTCAGATTTTTCAACAATTGAAGGGTTGTGCCGAGTTGAAAGACACTGATATTTCCGAGTGGGTTATCAGTGATAATGACATTGGTTATCAAGTGCTCAATCGTCGCGGTGTGCACTGCAAACGCAGAAAATGACAGCTCGGTAGAGGAAGACTACACACACGAACCGGTCAGCCCAACTCATGATGGGGCGACTGCAATGCTGGAGGGATTGATAACCTACTTTGAGAAACAAACTGATACGTCAACCGCGGAGCTACTGACCTTGAAACGCCTACGAGATCGTACTGTCAAACGACGTTATTCATCGTTAAAACAAAAGAACATTACGGACTTTTTTCACTACGTTTCTTAAAGTTTATTTTTGTTTAATTTTAATTTTTGTTTGAGTTTTTTGTGCGTTTATACAGTATAGTGTAAATAACTTTATGTGAATACATTTATTCAACGAGAAAGATGCTTTGATATTTATTCATGTCATACCTTTTCTGTTACAATTACAGATTTTTTTGCTAAATAAGCTATGAAATACTGTACTGTATAGCTATATTTAGGCCTCAATTTCACTAAAACTACAATTTCAATATGTTTCCCCGCCTAAAACACATATTGTATTCATTTGTTTTGCTTTTTCCGTCTAATCCGGACTTTCGTTGATCCGGACAGGGTCCGGTCCCATCAAGTCCGGATTAGTGAGACTGTACTGTATTAGACATCAATAGGGTAGTTCAAAACATACGAGGTTGCACTAAAAAGTCCGGAAGACCACCTTGCTTTGTTGAAGCAGTGCAAGGGCTGCTTTAATGATAAAAACGACACTGAATTTAAATGAAACACTAAACGTTAATTAAAAGAAATAGTTCAATTTTATGAGTGAAGTTAAGTCTACGCCACTTATCATTCCAAGCTATACAGGGTAGTTGAAGAGTTGATGCTGCGGTTGTCCCAGGCTTGGGTAAGTCCAGAAGTGATGAAACATAGCTTGCGAAGAAGGGCATAAAACTAGAACTTATTTTAAATTAATTGAAAGTTAAAAGCACTTCAATAGTCACAATATAAAATCTTTAATCAACACTTGATAGTTCACACACGAGGTTAAAGAGTTAATTGTCTGCGGTGTAATGAAATACCACGCGGTTAACCTAACAAATTACACTTGTACAAGGAAAGCGGTTTAAAATAGTTTTATCGTGGCTAAAATCGTTAATTTATAGTTAGAACGCATCTAAGACATTAACTGAACATAATCAGTAAGCGGTGTAATATTCTAACGCGGTTTAAACCCGATGTAATCGGCTAAAACACTTGAATAGAAAACAGGCGAACCGCACTAGTAAATCACCATGTTGCAAGAGGTGTATAACTTGAGAAAAAAAAAAGGAAATGCCAGCAACAGGTAACTAAATCAGAAATTAGTCTAAAACCATAGATGAATAGTCTAAATGCGTCTGGTGACTGGATCGTAAAACCTACTTCTTTGCAGTAAAAGAATCCTAGATTCTGGTCGGCAATGAAAGTCTAGTATGCGGTGGAACTTGAACTGTGATAAAACACCAGCTGATTGCTAGGTTATACGAAATAATGAGAATTGTAAACAAACGTGGTCTATTAAAAGTGAGGTTAAAAATCCTGTACTTAACAGTACTGGTTGCCCAACTTAAAGTAACTGGAGCTCAAAAGTTGGGCGACCAGTACTATTGAAGTTTGGAAAATGGAGTTAATCCGAAACGCGTCAACAGATGAAAATATTGAAAAGTTAGGAATTGCAGTAAAATGTACTCAAACATATATAAATTGTTGTTGATATGAGTCACACTTAAAATATATTTACATAGACCTTTATAAAGTAATACTCTTTCTAGTTTATAAAACAATTCTACTTTTAAGTGTGCTGTGAAATATTATTTATTTTTTCAGTTTTTGTGGTGAAGACTTTAGGTAACTAACATTTCCAAATTATTAAGTATTATAGATACAAAAAAAAGCTTTTTACCATCAACTCGTTTAAAATTTTTTTTAGGTACAATGGAATCTCTTCAGCGCAACGAGCATGATTGGAGACAGTGTACAGGGACGTGCACCGGCTAGGATGTTTTGTGCATGGAAAGAAATTGAAGACAATTATCGTAAATTGGGACCACAAGATGAGTTCTCAATGAAGCCAAGATTTTACAGTATTATAATAACGGAACAAAATAACCAGGAACAACCAAAACTGGATGGTTTGGTATGCACATTTTTTTGGATAAAAATAATTTGTTATTAATCTAGAATTGAAATTAAATTGTTGAATTTTAAGTATTTTTATCTTGTAAATATCAATATTTTTATTTCAATGTAGGCTTGCAACTTTATTCTGGGTTCAGCAGATAAAGTGAAATATCCTCAGTTAATGGACGTTTTAGTTGATATACTCAGCATTACTGATCAGTCCACTCCAAGTGTCAAATCAACTGACAAAATTAGTTTTACTGCCCTTTGTGCAACACAGTATTGCTTTACGATTTGTTGGAGGTAAGTTCTAGAATGCTATTTATGTAAAGGAAACTGATCTTATATTTACAGTAGAGTCTTGATAATTCAAGGTAGATGGTATCGAGACCCCTACGATTTACAAAAACTCGGATTACATGGAGATACATTCCTGTACATTAGAAAATATAATTAACCCTAATGCTATAATTACAAATGCACAAAATACGTTTACAGAACTGTATTGATTACTGTACTTACATACATTATTGTTGATTTGGAATACATTGTTCATCATGGTTGCTTTATTTTTTTGGAAAAATTGTTATGTGTCTTTTGTTATCAAATCGTTTTTGAGCTGCGGTGTCACATAGAAGCACATCCTGTTGACGTGGTGTCTGTTATTCAATATAGCACATAGCAGTTTCCAAGGTGGCCGTTCCTTCACCGTGACTTATTTTTATTTCTTCTACTGTCTCGGCCGAACCTTCATCTTTATTCTCGTCATCACTGCCTTCAGTAGTTTCTTGTACCATTTTAATAGTCGTAACATGTGTTATTGTTATTCACTTGTGTTCGTCCTTGCTCATCCATTGACGTACGTTCGTATAATGACTATTTTGTTCCATGATTCGGCTATCTAGTACACAACTTCCTTAACTGTAATTTTTTTTAAAAAAATTTAGAATGCTTCATTCCTCTTCAGTTTAAAGAGAGATTGTTGAAGGTAACATCTGTATTTTTTCGCTACTTTCCAAAACATCCTGATCCATTGGTTGGATTAGGCTTGTAACATTTGGGGGTAGAAATAAAGCATGGATAGCAACAGACCACAGTTGATTTTCTTCAGGATGCGGAGGTGTGTTGTCAAACAGTAAAGAATTTGAATTTCCTTTTATATAGATAAAATAGTCTGAAATAGAAATTGGCTTGAATTTCGAACAGAAGTTCGAAATAACGAGACTCGGAATTTCGAGACTCTACTGTATATTAATTTCAGAAATATAATTATTCTTTGGAAGATTTTAATTACAAATGTAAGAATTGCATATTTTAAAGATTAATTCATAGTTTGTCTACTAAGTAAATAAACACATACAGTGTCTTTTGAAATAAGTAAAAGACATACACAAAACTCACAAATTGATCAGTTATTGACTCATACACGATTCAATGACAAAGTAATCATCATCAGTGAGTGTTGCTACTACAAACTGTAACTTACAACTGTTGTACCATCCCTACATGCAAGGCTATGAATGAGAGTGGATGAACATAATTTTTTGAAGTAATATCCATTATGACAGTATGTGTACTAGGTGATAAAGTTGTAATACAAGGTGTCTGTTGTTTTAGGCTACTTCTTCTAATGCCACCTTCAACCCCATACTTAGATAAACTGGGTATTGGACAAGGTGTCTCACCAACACCTTTGTTGTTACATTCTCTTGTATGGGGTCCTCGTGCTGGACATAAGACATTTATCAGTTGGATGAAGGTAATTTTTGTCACATTGAAGGGTTCTTTAACTGTATTGTATATTAAAGAATAGATAACAATAATTTTTGTAATTGGTAATTTCTTCACAATAAGTTCATTAAATTTTGTAAATTTGCATTTTATAAAAATATTTTATGTAAAATATAACAAAAATTTATTATATAAAACTATTCTTATTTTTTCCAATGATTAACAAAAAAAATGTTCAGAAATTGGAAAATACTCAAACCATAATTAATACCCATATTTTCTGAGTACAAAATATGTCTTCCATGTCAAGATAAAAAGAAAATAATATATTATACTTATCTAATAATGTAATATATATGCTTTTACAGGATTCATTAGTGAAACAAGGCATGTACTCACAATATGCAGAGACATTGCTTAAGTCGGTCTCAGACGTTGTCAATAATATACGGTACGATGTCACTCTTGCAAAGAACACACTGTCTGCTTTGATGCCTCAAGATCAAACTGAAGGTATACTTTATATTATGTTTTTATTCACAATGTTTTAAAGTTTAATTTTGTATCCAAACACATTGAAGTAAGTTTGTATCACATATTTTACTATGACGTAGCTTGTAGTTAGTTTCCACTGCTTTAAGAGCTATAAATATTGATTTAAATTAACAGGTGTTTCTGTTACAGCAGAACTTTGGTTTTATAAAACCGATTCTTTAATATCACTTTTCTAAACCCTCCTTCTGACAAAATTCATTAAAAGAAAAAATGTAAATATTTCAAAATATTAACTCTTGAAAAAATTAATTTTTGTAGATTTTTATATATGTATTTTCTCTGAATAAATTTATGTAATGTATTTTTATATGAAACAATATATCTTCAGTCTATCTATCAGGCTTATGTATTGACAAAGGGCGCACCAAAATATATCTTACAATTTAATGTGTTATTTAATAATGTAATGCACTTGAAAAAATATCAAATAATAACGTGTGCTTATTTTATGACTGCAGACAAATTATTACCAATATAAATCTGTTAGTCTCCTATCTAATCAAAAATCTCAAATCAGCTTCGATTATTACAAGATCTAATATAAAATTATGTTACATTTTGTACAATAAAACAATTTCATTCAATAAATTACTGTGTTCTGCAGCATTGCATACCATTGTTATTGAGGTTTTTTTATTTAAAAAACAAATTTTCATCTAAACAAATTCTTGTTTGCCTTGAGTCATCTTTAGCTGGTATTAATTTTATTTTTTATTGTTTCTTTATGATATACAGTGGAACCCCTCAAATCCAAACTAATAGGAGCTATAGCCTGTTTGGATTTGCTGATAAAGGACACAACCCCATCACTAAAAGTTTCTGTGAATGAAAAAATTGACGAGGCTGTATTTTTATGGTTTACACAAGAGAGGCAGAAAGGAGTTCTATTTGTGGCCCATTAATACAAAAAAAACATTACAGTTAAACAAATTAATGAACGGTGATTTGGAATTTACTGCTAGCAATAGATGTTTGGATAGATGGAAGAGAAAGCACAGAATTAGACAACAAACGGTAATCGGAAAGAAGTTATCAGCTGATAATCTTGCTACAAAAAAATATTCAGACGAATTCACAGATTTGATTTCGTCTGAAAATTATTCACCTCAGCAAGTGTATAATGCAGATGAGACTGAATTGATTATTAAAACCCTTCCCACTAGAATTCTTGCTTCTAAAGAGGAATCTTCTGCGCTAGGCTTTAAAACGAGCAAGCAGCGTCTCGCAGACTTAGTTTAAAGTAACGCTGTGGGAACAAATAAGCTACCATTAATGGTGATTGGAAATTCTGTCAAGCCACGAGCCCTAAAAATATGAACTTGAATCCTCTTCCTTTTCATTACAGAAATCAGTGTAAGGCGTGGATAGCTGGTGATATTTTCAAGGAGTGGTTCAAAAATGAATTTGTTTCTTCGGTATCAAAATTTAATGAAAAAAATGGACTGCCACCAAAAGCTGTAATATTTGTAGACAATGCTCCTTCACATCCTTCAGACATGCAGTTGGTATGTAAAGAGATACCAAAGTAGCAAACTTTCAGTACATAGGCCTACTTCATTAATGTTTAGATACTTTTTTAAAATTTCGTTTTTATCAAATCATTTTTGGATTTGAGGGGTTCTACTGTAGTTATAAATAATAGCAAGTAAACTTTATTATTGTGCTTCATTATATTTTGTTCATTTTAATGTAGGATGGATGGTGCGTAAGAAAGAATTACCCACTTTAATGGAATTATGTTTGATGGACACTGTTATTGCCAAAGTTCAAGTACTGACAGAAGATGGACCTCCTCATACACCATCTCCTGACAATGCTGTTGATCTCAACAAGTAGGTTTATACATTAATTTTGTCAGGTACTATCACCTCTCCACAACCTTGAAACACTTTCTAAATAGAGGTCGGCATTCTTCATAATACCCCAATCCAACAACAGATAATACAATACTTAAACATTAAACATGCATTTACTTTTATACCTTGTACTCTTTCCTATATCATTAAATTATTTGTGTTTGGGATTTTTTGTTATTTTGGGCTCTTCTCCTATGTTCTATCCTTTATTTTGGTTTTGATAATAACCTGAAAAACAAATAATAAATAAATAAAAAAAATTAGTCAATTCCTACTCAAGTCAATAAAAAAAATTATAATTTAGTTACTTTTTATTAAATAATTAGATTATTATAAATAAAGGAACATAACCTATAACATAAACAGCTGTTAAATGAAATTATATGTTATCATTTATTTTAACTAAATGGGAAGGTTCAACTATATTGCATAGCTTGCCCCTTTTGTAAAAAGTTTTTCTTTTATAAAAAACTAAAATTAATTAATACAATTTAGTTAATGAATTAATATTTGAAAAAACCTGTATTAAAATCAAGCGTTATGCATTAAAAGTTTAAAAAAATGTATCTTAACTTTAGTGAATGAATAAAAAGTATTTTATTAATGATATGAAAATTTGTACAAGATATATATATAAGGAGAGTGTGAACTAATAGAGGGAATTTAAAAACCTAATAAAGTATGTTATTAATTATGATGGGCTTTGAACTCAATAAGTTATCTAGTGTTACGTTAAGTTCGGTTGATGTTTTCTATCTAAGGTTTCCATCTAAGACTGTGACACTTGAAACCAGTTTTATTCATTCATAGTGGTTCCAGATTCATAGCAGGTTTCACATACCCATTCTACTCCAACTTTTCTATTTTAACTTCTTTTCACATGAAGTTGCATTCTATTTACCTTTGAAACTACAACCTGCAGCTGTTCATTTCATTTAGATAAACCGTTGTTGAAGTATAAGATTGCAAAAGTAACAGTTTTCAAATTGTATTTTCTCTTGCAATCGTTATAATTACTTAACTGTCTCTTCATTTCACCATACACTTTGATTTAAATTTCCAATAAGAGTGTAAGAATTTATTTAGCCTGACCTATATGAGTATACTTCTAGTGATTGTCAATATAGTCTAGTGAACCATTACGATTAAATGTCACCCGCTGACCTTGTTCTTAACTTTTATTTAAAGGTAGTTTTCTCCTTTCTGCCGAATGGTGTTGAATCAGTGTTTCTCTTTATACCAGTTGGACTGGATGTATATTTATTAGTTCTAACCATTAGCACACATATTATAGGATATCTCAATAGGTTAGATTTTCAGCAAACACATTTATCACAATATATTATTATTGGTATTAATTTTCTTCCGAAAATGTGTGACCAATTTACTATCATAGCAATGGGCAAACTATATGGAGTCTACATTATGCATTTGGCGTGAAATCTCAGAACCCTTTTGACGCTTGCTATCGCTTGAACATGCTATGACTTTTTACGTACGTTCTATGTTTCCCATTATGTAGTGAATTTGTAAATATTGTTACGCTGTTGTAATGATTATAAAATTTGTGTTTCTAACCTCACATGAATAAACCTGTATTACACCCAGACAAATGGTTCCAATTTATCATACCCAAAAAATATTTTAAATCTTATTAGGCTGAAAAAAAATAAACTACACAATAAAATTGTTTTATTTTTTTCACGTTTACATTCTTATTGGAATTTAAATTTAAATACAGCTTTAAGTAAATAAAAGTTTATTTTTCAATACTAATTCTGTACTGGCAATGAATAGTATTTCATATGCAGTGTGCTAATGGTCAAACTGAAAATATTAGTTTAATAGAAAATATATTAATTATGCTACAATTTTGACAATAATTTATTTTATTTTATAAAACCATTTCAATTTGATTTACTGTAAATTTAAACAAATGTTTACAGAACAATTGATTTAACAGACGAAGGGTCAGTTATCCATAATGAACTTGCATTGGATTTATTACCTCACGTTTTACGACTTGCTGAAGTTATACTGGCATGTAGCAGGTTAGTTCACTTGTAGTATTAAGTATTATTGGAAAATCACAAAAGAGATATGTAAAATGAGAGACTGGATTTATTAATTTAGGATAACTTTTTTTAACCGAGGATATTTGAACTGAGGCAAAAACATGCACTCCACCCATTAAGTTTTCGTCGCCTTTGAGGCTCATGCAATTGGAGCATTGCCAGGCAGACATTGGTAGACCTGCCATGTTGAATTTATCAACTTAGCAGTAGATTCTTTCTGTTGGATTGTCTAAACTTAGCAGCCTTGTAAAAATAAAGTAACATTTTAAAAATTCATGTAACATAGTTCTAGTAGAAGTGCAATAAATGTGTTCTTAATTTGAGTTTAATGTATTTGTTCCAATTATGATCATTCTAAACATCATTCAAAGCCAAGACGAAGTTCTATCTTGTCCACAATTAAATTAAAGTATTTATAAACTTTAAAAACCTAAATACAGCCTCGTCAACAATTAAAATTTACCTAACCCCATTGGCATACTTGGACGGAACATATCCGTCATCTGACATTCCTGGATGGAACTTTTCTGTCTAGTGTAGTTCCTAGTAGTTTCATGTTTTTTTGCTGTATCACAGCATTCGCATTGAGGATTATAGTTACTAGATGAATCAGCAATATTTGTTCTATAAATATTTTGTTTTTCAGGAAGGGTAACCTTTCTAGAGATACGAATATAATAAGTAAACATTGCATGAAGTTTTGAGATTGTGTTTGGTGTAAACAATATTCCGTAGAGGATTACACTAAACAAAAGAGTATAGTCATTGAAAAGTCTTTAAATAAAAGTGCCAAATTTATAGGAATTTTCGGGCTACACCAGGTTCTGAAAAACTGGCATGCCAATGGGTTGAACTTTATTTGATGTCTGTTAATAGCTATTAACCTTAACACGTTCAGCACTGCTAGCGTACCGGTGCGCTCCCTGCTTCCCTTCTAAAAGACTGCGAGCGCACCGGCACGCTCAATCTCAGTCTAATTAAAACTTCTCTAGTGTCGATAATTGTTTGCATTAAAGCTTTGATTTTTTAGCCAGTGCTTCAGACAGGTTTGGAGAACATTGTACCTGAGTCGTTTTTAAATCCAACCATCCCAAATTAAATTTTTGATGCTTCAACTGCAACAATGCTTCAGGAAGTTTTATGAACAGATTTAATTTGGTATAACTTTTATATTTTAATATTTCATTAGTTTTAACCACTTAATGTGGCAAAATATCCGGTAAAAAAAAAAGATCATAAAAATAAACTAAGCTTTCTGAACTAACGCAAGAATAAATGATAACTGTCAGGTTACAGTGAATGAACCTACTCGAGGTGAGAACAGACTATTGTATTTAAGAGTGATTGACAAAATGCTTAGACGCCCGAAAACCTGTCATCATAAGATTGTAGTAAACAAATGTCAGCTAATATCGGCTATAAATAGTCTAGGACATGACAAACGCATTATCTATGTCTGCTGGGGTGAAACACATGGCACAAGCAGAAACAAAAGTTCCGAGGTTAACGTTGAGTGGTTATTTTAGTATATAGTATATTTTAGTAGTCGGTTCTTAAGATTTTTATGTAAATTATCTTTTATTCTCTGTGTTTTTATTGAGTTTTATTACTTGTCATAGAGTATTTTATCATTTGTATTAGTTGATATTTTATGTAAATTTCCATTTTTTTATAGTGACCCGATTAATAAAATAATATTTTAATGTCTAATACACTGTTTTGATGCCCCCAATAAACCTGTATATGGTAGAAATAAAATTATTGAGATGAAAACAAGCGACAAGATAGTTAGATGCAACGACAAGCTATGCAACCTGCATAGCATTTCAATGATTCCACTGCCAAAGGCGGCAAGCTACCAATTTTTAAAATTAAATTGAGTGTTAAAATTTTTTTTTACTATTTTTCCCGTTTATAACTAAGCATTCAAATATTGATTGATAGATAAAACAATGCCGTCAAATGTGGAAGTTATAGAAAAATCAAGATAGTAGTTTGATGAGATCTCCAATATCTCCGCCGTGCTGAATGTGTTAAACAAATACAAATTTAAATATTAAACTATCTTATACAAAGTGAATGCATTAATACTACTTTATATATTTCAGATCAAGTTTAATGTACCAGATCAATGAAAGTTGTGATGCTGGAACCACTTTTTCTACAGGAGATCTGAGTGCTTTTCTTAGTGTATTGGCCATTTCTTCAAGTCGAAGTGTTAAGACTCAGTCTCTTTCAGCCGCACTGACAGTCCTACTGCCACCTAGTGTGCGCACAGTGCTTGAGAAGTGGAATGCAAACACGGTTACAGAATTTCCTTGGGTTAGTTTTAGAATTATTAGAATAATATTATTAGATTATTTACTAATAAATAACTACATTTCAGTACATATTTATAGTGTTTCCCAATACTTTGTTGTTTTATTATTCTATTATTAACTTTTAGTTTAAAGACAGTTTAATGAAATCAGTTAATTTTTTAATTATGGTTTTATTAAGAATATTTTTTACCAACTACTGAAATTGCACAAAAAAAAGTCTGATTGAAATTTCTACTAGCAGTAAACTGAAATCGTCTTTTAAGACAAAACTTCTCATAAACTTCTGGTTGGACCTTAGTGGTGAATAGGAACATCTGTCTGACAAGGCATTTAAAGTTCTGTCGCCTTTTCTATCTTCTGTATTAGTGGAATAAACATTTTCATTCTTCGCTTTTTTCAAAAAACTGTGCAGCAAAATAAGGACAGGGATCCCATTAATGTTCAAGTAAAAACATAACTAGGCCTAAAGTGTTTCTATTTTTTATGAGATGTACACTCACAAAATGTTTTGTTAAATAAAAACTTGGCTGATAAGTGAGTCAAGAAACCATGATTTATTAAATATCTGGCTACGTTTCGATGACTAAATTGTCCTCATTCAGGCCTGCTCAAGATTGTCTAGAACAATATCATCAATTATGGAGGATACTGGATTTTCCATGGAGTGCCATAAAGTTGGTTATAAAATTATTATCAAATTAAAAAAATGTGTTTTCCAATTTAAGAATTCTACAGCTTCAAGTAAATCAGGAAGATGCATTTCATATTTACATCTAATCTTCTCTCAAAAGCTTTTAATACTAACTTAGTGCTAGCATTAATAAAAAGTGAAACAACATCAATGGTGATCATTATGTGATCATCTGGAACCCAGATGTACTTGTATTGTTCTAGACAATCTTGAGCAGGCCTGAATGAAGACGACAATTTAGTCATCGAAACGTAGCCAAACTTTTAATAAATCTAGGTTTCTTGACTTGCGTATCAACCTAGTATCTATTGCTTCTATTACTTTATAAACTTTGCATAAATAAAAAAGCTAATAAACAGGTTGAATTTAAAAAGTTTTAGTTCTGAACTTATTTCCTGTTAAAACTAATGCAATGGTAAAATATAACGACAAAATATTGGATCCATACTAAGGCCTATTTTAATTTGTCTTTAGTGTTATCCCAAATTTAATTGTTATTATTGTGTCTAGACTAGAATCTAATTCAGGGGTATAATTTATAATAATTTGATAAGGGGGTTACACAGCTGAAATGAGGTTGAGAAGCGCTTTTTTAGGCGGATAAATATATATCTCGATTTACTGGTTTGAAGTTCAACAGTATTTCAGTAACTATGTCATTAGATATAATTACACCATTGTATAGCTATAAAAGAAAAACAATCTTGCATAGGACATTGTATTTTCTTAATGACAAAATGTTGATGATATTATGTTAATTTATTTAAACCACTGTGTGTGTGTGTGTGTGCGCGTGCGTGTGTGTGTGTGCGCGCGTGCGTGTGTGTGTGTATGTGTATGTGTGTAATAATATATTGTGTAGTGTATATATTACAAGCTGTATAAAATATTATTATTTTGTTGCAGAACACCTATGCCAATGACATAATCCCAGGAGAGAGCTATGTTTTAGCTGTTGTTAATGCACACATTTCTTCATTGTCTAGTCAGCCAGTTTTTACAATTAATCCTTCATTAAAACATCTACTGCACACTTTGGTTACATTCATCAGTGAACACATTATGTAAGAATGTATAAATGCATCTTGTCTTAGAAAGCAGTTGTTTGAAAGACTTGTTTTTAAAGCGTCAAAATAACTATATTTATATTGTTTTAGAAATAATCTAAATGCATAAATAATTGTTTTTAAAATTGTTTCATGAAAACATTTACAATAGTTTATAGGCTGATGAATTTCTATAATTTGTATAATTGCAATTTAACCCATTAACTAGCAAGTGGTGCCTGCCCTGATATGGCCCCTGGGAGCAACATATTTTTGATAGATTTTTACACTTTCTTTTTTTCTAATTTATTTCTTTATTTTTCTAACTTTTTAAATTATAGTAATATTTGATAATATTTTATTTATTTATTTATTAATGTAACCAAACTTTACTTTACGTTTACTGATAATTTCTTTGCTAAATACTATCTGTTAATTTTTTTTTTTGTAAAATACCTGTTCATTGTGAAATACCGCACAAACTTCGAAATGATCTGTAAACACATATGAAAAACCATAGACTTTAAACACTAGAATAACTCACAAACTTTGCAACTATCTGTAGGAAGTAATCAAAATATGTGGGAAAACCCATAGGCTTTGTACACAAAAGAACTTCTTCATTATTCAATCGCCTATTCATTGTAGAATAACTCACAAACTTTGCAACTATCTGTAGGAAGTAATCAAAATATGTGGGAAAACCCATAGGCTTTGTACACAAAAGAATGGTGGCTGTATTTTGTGTAGTTCTTACTGTCCAGATATTTGCAAATATTTAACCTAGAATACAGCACACTACACAGGAAAACCTATAGGCTTTGTACACAAAAGAATGGTGGCTGTATTTTGTGTAGTACTTACTGTCCAGATATTTGCAAATATTTAACCTAGAATACAGCTCACTACACAGGAAAACCCATAGGCTTTGTACACAAAAGAATGGTGACTATGTATTCTGTGTAGTACTTACTGTCCAGATATTTGCAAATATTTAACCTAGAATACAGCACACTACACAGGAAAACAGATCTTAATGCTAATCTGAGAAAAATGGTAGAATGTACATATGCGGGAATGCTCCTGCTGGCTGTTGCGCGATCCCACATACTGGTACATGAATGCTATTCAAAGGGTTAATATTGCATAATAATATCGAATGTTTTCAAAGCTGAATTTTTCTTCTATTACTTAAAGCCTGATTAAAATTTGCTGGTACAAAAATCAACAATTAATTAAATTATTTTTCAATTCAGAATATTTGATAACGTCTGCTATAATTTTTAGAAATATTTATGTAATTTAATGTGTTTGTTTTACCCTTTTGTTGATGAAGGTTGGATTTAAACACACATTGAAATGTAATTAAACAGAAAATATTTTGAATTTTTATACATAAAAGGGTTTTTAGTTAATTAGAGCGTAGCTAGTGAGAACTATTCACAACGGTAAAAAATAAAACAGTCAACTCTAAATCTCGCAGCACATTAGTTTAATAGAAACAAACACACTAGTTTACAACACGGACTAGTTTCGGCTATGCAGTAGTAGCCAAGCCCTGAGAAAGGTGATATCGTCACCAAAACTAGTCTGTGTAGTTTCGGCTACGCAGTAGTAGCCAAGCCCTGAGAAAGGTGATATCGTCACCAAAACTAGTCTGTGTAATAAACTAGTGTGTTTGTTTCTATTAAACTAATGTGCGTTGAAATTCAGAGTTGACTATTTTATTTTTTACCGTTGTGAAAGAGAGTTTTTGAATTTTTAAACATATTTGTTACCATCTTTAACTTAAACTTATAGTAACAGATCCTCTTAATGGTTTTCATTGTATAAGTAATTATTGCTTTATAATTGTTCTAATAATCCCTTAGTACATTGACCTCTTGACGCCACCCCTAAGCTTCTGACTGACAGCTCTGGAAGTGGTTAAATAATTGTAACAGTTCATCAATTTGACATTAATTGTTATTTAATAATCAATTATCAATGAGCAACAATAAACATTCAATAATGACTACAATTAATAGCAATGTTACTGTATAATATTAATTGAAATTTAACAGTTTGGCCTAGCTCATGAGCCTTCAAATATCTTTTTATTATCTTAATATTAGTTGAAGTAAAATTGTGAAATTTGTTAAAATGGGGTTAATTAAATTTATATCTTTGGCATTGAGGAAAGAGTTGACTTGTTCTTTATCTCTATTGAATTAGTTTATCTAGTGATTGACACTTTTTAAATTTATCATAAGTATATAATTATTTAGTTTATTAATCTTTATAAACATATTTATAAAATTGTAAATAAAAATCTTTCAATTAGTTTAGAATTTCTTTATAATAAATCTCTGGTACTTAGAGAGTTAGATACATGGTAGAGTTAGTATGTTGTGTGGTCAAGGATGCGTTGCTTCTTGATGTTGATCTAGATTCCCCCTGATGTGTTGGTCTTCGAACTTCACTGCGGTACTTCTGGAAAAGTAGTTGAAATCATACTGTCTGGTTGGAGTTTGTTTTGACCCAGGGACGGGCCACAAGTCCAGGGTTTGCACTAAGACACTTGCATACTGGCACCAGTGGTTATGACACTAAGACCCCCCCCCCCCGTCTCGGGACTGTCACTAGTCACCCGAATGGGAGTTAAGAGTTTGAGGTTGGATTCGTGGTAGTAATGGTTTCATATTCTAGACCAGGGATGGCCAACTAGCCGCCCGCAATCTGGTTTTATGAGGCCATAGACAAATGTTAAAACATTAGATTATCGACTTATTAATAAATGTCAAATATAAAAATATAGGTTGGAATAGGCAATAGGATATAGGTTGAACACGGTTCCTGCCCCCAGTAACCCCTCTGTGATTTTGCAAAGTTACCCAAGTTTTCAGACAAGGTCTGAAACTGGTACTGCATTTTGGAGTCAAGTGCCTGAGAAAAAATATCCCAAACTACGTTCCTTCGGTAGGAAAATATTTTGTGTTTGGAAGCACATACCTTTGTGAGTGCACCTTTTCAACGATGAAATTTATAAAATCAACTTACTGCAACAGACTCACAATCATATTTGAGATGTGCTAAGGGTTCCAACCACTTCATTTCAGATTGACTTCGATGAACTCTTAGACGATTGTAGCCTCCCACAGTGTTCTCATTAAGTGAAGTAGGTAGGCCTACGTACTTAAGGGTGATTTTAAATTTAAATAAATTAGAGTTATTTCCAAAACTGTGTTCTGATAAGCGTAAACAACATGAGTAAATATTACACTTATTTTGATCCTTTGTACATTGAGCTTAATATTAAATGTATATGAAAATTGTTGCATAACGTTTATTGATTCGTATTATTTAATATACGATGCATACTGTATGATATACGTAGTGCCTGTATTTGGCATATTGCTGTATGTGTGAAATTAGTTGTGTGCCCCTCGTCTTCACTGAAAATATTGAAGTGCCCCTTTAGGGTTAAGAATTTGGCACTTCTTTATGTACTCGGTGATTAATACTCGTCTTCCTACAACCTCTTCATACAAAAGTATATATTACACCATATTTTTTTTTTTAAATGAGTTTCCTGTTTTAAAACATTTGTAATTTTTAGCATTTAACCTTTTTATGCAACTAATAAAATTTAATAAATATTTTTGCTGCAGGAAATGCGATGAGTCCAATCCTCTACGGCAGCAGGCAGTAAATGTGCTAGCGCCATTAACGTTGGATGCTTGTACTGAATACTTGCACGATATAGCACTTCGCACTTTGGAAAAAACTATTGGGGATCCAGAGACAGATGCTCATCAGGTTAAAATATATACTTTAGTATTGAAACATATATATACTTTGATTGTCAATTACACTGATGCGACTTCTGTCTGCAGGTAAGATACATACAACCCTACATTTTTATGTGTTGTGAAAATCTTTGTATTTGTATTGGAATCTCTATAACTAGTACAATAGTTAAGCACAAACTGAGCTAATCTGTTGCTATAGAACAGAAAATTAAAAATTTTCTTCAATAAAAGTGTTATTAAATCGCTATGAAAATATTCTTTTTTTATAGAGCTACTAGCAAAATGTTTAAATACAACTTGCTTTTCTGTACAGTGTCAAAGGTTAAGTTGAGGCAAGCCAGGTAGCTATGGGACCAGGACAATGATTAGCCAGGGACGCCCCGGGGCGAGAACATCCCATTAGTGATGCATTGCCGATTACTCCACTTAAAAACCTTAATCTAATAAATATGCATTAAATGGGAAAAATTTTGATAGGGTTTTTCTTTTAATTATTATTAAACAAACAATTGCATGTTTGTCTCATGCTAATCGACCGACTTTAAATGTGATTACCTATACCGAAGGAAAGTTACGCTATACGGAGCGTAGAAGGTAATCACGCACTTGAAGTCAGCCAGAAAACACGCAATTGTTTGTTTGATAATAATTAAGAAAACCGTATCAACATTTCCCCCATATAATGCGTATTTATTAGATCAAGGTTTTTAAATGGAGTAATTGGCAATGGGTCACTGTTGATGTTCTCGATGGGCTGACCTAGCCTATTTAAAAGCCCAGGCTGGTCCAAATCCCCCAGCTACCTGGCTTACTTCAACTTATCCTGAGACGCCGTGTAGATGAATCTATAAGTATTTAAATTCTTTTGAAGCAGAGTTTGTTTTTTTAATCTTATTAATTCATAACTATTGTCTTTGTTCATATTATCTGTATTTTTACTTATTTCTATAGTATTTTATAATATTTTTGATACTTTTGTAACAAGATCATAGGGCAGTATTGATTTATAGAGCTCTATTATAGTGAATAATGCTTTATGGTATTATTGGATCAAGTACTACAATTAATTATTAACTGATTTATGTTCCTTGGATAATTTCTTTTTGCTTTGGTATTATACACCATTTCTTTTTGCATATACATTTCTTTTTGCTTTGGTTGTCAGTACAACTCGCACATCTATATTGAACAAAGAAGATGGAATGTATACAGTGTGGCAAAGAGATGGTAACTCCGAGGATTTTGTTTATATCAGGTATAAACACCCCTCCATTTTCTGTTGTCAAGTTTTATAATCCCCGCCTTTGCTAAACACAATAATGGACAGTGCCTGTCATCATGTCCTTTCTATAAATGATTTTTAGAAATAAAAGGCACCGAAGTATAGCCTGTCACCATCTAGTAGATTAGGCCTACATTTGGCAGTCAGGCGTGGTGGTTGATCGCTGGCATTGGCATCCATTTGGCCGACATTGTTAGTTTTGGGTGGCACAGTTAACCCGCCAATAAGAAAAATATTTTGTAAGTTGTTTATTTTGTCATTAAGGAGTTATATTTTTATTCTGTAGTGCTGGTTTGTATACATTCCACCTTTAGTTGGTATAAGCTGATAATTATATCAGCCCACATTCCCTATAGGCGTATAGTCGGTTTAATACCAAAGAACCAATTTCCCTTTTCTGAAAGAATTTAAATAACATTAATGAATGCTGTTTCTTTCCTTCTGATGTAGATGAGAATTATTCTTAGGTTTATAAATATTTCCCTTGGAATAAGAAGTCAAATATGTCTCACTCATGTAATTGGGTTTGAATAGAAAAACACTACACTTTTTTAGTAATTTGGTTACTTTGCATTCCCTGAAAAATTTGTATACAAATTAACACTTTGAAGCCTAGCTGATAAATAGGGTCTCTATCTACATGGAGGTTTTTAGGTAAAATATATAAAATTCCTGACTTATTCCATATTTACAACAAACTATACATTGTTGTAAAGGGAATGAAACAAGCTTTCAGGAAATAAGTATGCGTGAATTAGTTACTTAAATATATATGGCATTATGCTTGTTTAAAAAATGTATAAAAACGTCAACAAAATAAAATAGCAACACTGTACACAACACTGCACTTCACTACACATATTTTACATTGGAACAAAAATAAAGTTTTAGATGTTATATATCATTTTAAAACTAAAAGAAAATGTAATTTAGAAATATTTCTTTTAAAATTTAGAAAACTCTAAAATTGGATCATTTCCATTTCCATTTAGTTCTTCAATGAAAAATATGTCGATTGTACCTCGGTCATGATAGGTTTCATAGTCACTGTTACTGTCTAAAATCAACATATCTCGCTTCCCAAAGTGTCTTTAGCCATTATATCTATAACGTAATATATCTAATTATAAAAATTAAATAAACTAAATAATTGAAAGATAAATTTGAAATGAAAAAAAAACAAACTAAGCCTAAACAAAAATTACACAAATTACAAATTAAATAAATGAAATGACGGATAGATAGTATTTAGAATAAACAACAACAAATTTGAAACGTGAACAACACACACTAATAAAACACCTATTATCTGACCAAACCATCATCTGTCAAAGAAATGTCTGATAGCTCTCAGTCGCCACACTTAACCAAATGAGTTTTTGTTTGTAAAATAAACTCTGAATGACCTAAAGGTAAAGTAGAATGAACGATATCGATAAAACTGAGAATATGTGGGAATTACTTCGCTGTGGAAATAAATACAGGAACTCTAGCTAGACACGGGCGTAAACAACTAGCTTCAACTAAATGGCCTGATCTATACTCGGGAGTAGGCTTGAAAGTGTTAATAAACAAACAAAAAAATCGGTATAGCCAATTTTATAACTTATAATTATTTTTTGTAAATATCTGTGATAATATATAAACATGGTTTTTTATTAACATTTATCAAAATTGTATTAAAAACCTTGATATTTTATAACTCTTATTTATGTAATAAAGGTATATAATTAAAAGGTATTTTATATTGTAATGACTTGTGTATAGTGATGCTGTGAATGAGAAAATTTTCCAAGAATGCTTAACATGGATGGAAACTTTGCTTGAGAAACCAGCTGGCAGGCAAGCATTAGACAAATTTTTTGATGGCACTAACAGGAAAGGGCTTGTGGAGATACTCCTTTCTGTTGCTAGCCCTAGGACATCCAACTCTATAATGTATGGAACAAGAGTACTTCAGTTCTTTAATAAGCTCTTCAGTGCCAGTAAGTATATTTCATTTTGCAGTCTAGGACAACTTGCCGCAGAAACAAAAATAAAGGGTATGATGAGAAGAAAAATTATCTCAGAAGATGGTTACTCATTTTTACTATTAAGTATTTATCTTTACAAATTATGTGCTATTCCTCTTAATTATTCGTTCATATTCATATTCGGAAAGTTGTTGACAATTCCTTTTATTCTTGCATCCACATCTCTACTTTTTCAGATTTGTCTGTAGTATCTGCCCACTAACTAGTTATTTGTAATAATTATCACGACCTGTAAATATAGAAATATTGCTTCCTTAATGAAAATCAAATTTATTTAAAACATCAAAATACAAAAAAACAATGCTGTTAATTTTTAACCTGTTATTTGATGGGTTCATATACGAGGGTTATTCAGAAAAAAGGAACATTTCTGTCTGACGCCGCTAGGCACGCGCCGATCTCGTACATTTTGGTGTGTGCGCACTCAGCAACTCAGTCGGCGTTCCAGCAGTGACAACGGGAACATTTCCGCATTGCCCGTTTTTTCGCAATTTCAACTGAAGATGTGCGCTGCGATTGAAAATCCCGGCAGTTGTGAGGTGCGGTCAGTGATACTGTTTTTGTTGGCAAAAACTTAAAAACGATAGACATTTATCGCCAAGTGTGTAAAGTTTACGGAAACAACGTAAAGAATGAAAGTTCTGTGAGAAAATGGTGCATTCAGTTTAAAATTGGCCAAACTGACGTTCATGATGAAGCGAAGAGCGGACGCCCAAGCATTGTGACTGATGAACTGGTTGCTAAAGGATGAAAAGGTCCGTGAATACCGTCCATTCACGATAACGGAGCTTTCGCTTTGTTTCCCACAAATTTCACGGACTTTGTTGTTTGAAATTGTCACACAAAGGTTAGGCTACCACAAATTTTGTGCAAGATGGGTGCCGAAAATGCTCACTGACCACCATAAAGGTCAGTGGATGGAGGCAAGTTTGACATTTCTGGATGTCTACGACAGACATGGTGATTCACTACTGGATCGCATCGTAACTGGTGATGAGACATGGGTAAAACACTTTAATTGCGAAACCAAATTACAGTCCATGTAGTGGAGGCACACAAACTCCCCCAAAAAACCAAGCCCCAAATGTTTGCAAACATTTTCAGCAAGGAAGATTATGGCGACGGTTTTTTGGGACAGGCAAGGTGTGCTTCTTATTGACTTTCTTGAACGTGGTGCAACAATAAACTCTGAGCAGTACTGTGAAACTTTGCGCAACCTTAGGAGAGCAGTTCAAAACAAGCGCCGAGAGAAATTGACGTCAAAGATTTTGTTTGTGCATGACAATGCTCAACCTCACACAGCAAATCACACCAAAGGACTCCTTGAGTCATTCAAATGGGAGCTTTTTCCTCATCCGGCCTATAGTCCTGACCTTGCACCGAGCAATTTTCACTTGTTTCCAAGAATGAAGACCTGGCTAGCAACACAGCTCTTTGGCGATGACGCGGAGCTCAAGCTGCTCATCACTGAGTGGCTGAGATTGCAGGCGGCAGACTTCTATGATGAAGGAATTTCAAAGCTTGTCCACCGCTACGATAAATGTCTCAATTTGTTTGGTGACTACTTAGAAAAGTAGTATTTTAGTTGCTCTTTCAGATGTATATAATAAATTTTGTTATTGTACTTTTATTTTTTTTTTTTATTCAAAAACGTTCCTTACTTTTTGAATAGCCCTCGTAGCTTAAATGTCTATCACAGTAGTTTTTCAATTCTATCAATTCGTGTTTTGGGGAATTTCCCTGAACATAATAATCTGCATTATTCTGTTCCAACTCCAGCAACCTTATAAATAGTAATTTATTTTCATCCTTTGCGTTCATTGGACTTTGAGTTGGTTAACAAATTATTTAATAAGTAAATAATCAAAAGACTGAAGAAAATGAGATCGGAAACAAATATTAATATTACGAAACATTCTGACTACTTGGCTAATTGTGTTTAAACACTTTAATTGTAATGTTAAATCATTAGCTGCATCTAAATATTACTGATGAGCGGCAATGAATTAAATATATAGAGAAAAATCCGTATGTCTGGTAGGAGATGGTCGAGGTAAGACGGCCGTGTCGAATTGTCCCATTCCGTTCATTTTGTATATAAAATTTCTAATAATTTGTTTTCTTGTATAGATTGTTATTCATCTTCAGTTTTTATACACAGTATTGAATAAATCTTGTAATAAAACTGCTACTTAATTATATTATCAGTGATTCATTTTGTAAATTACATGTAGATCTATGTATATATTTAATATAATGTAATTTTTTTATAGACTGTTCCTGGTATTGGACACTTTGTTTTCTTGTGTTTATATTTATTTATCACCTCTTTTGTTTTAACAAAGAAATCTATAAACAATGTTAATTCAAATGTTAATATTACAGCTGAAAAGAATCCTGGTGATGAAAATTTAGAGCTGCTCTGTGCATCTGTATTATATTTGGCTACAGTTGAAGAAAGTCAACTTCAGAATTGGTTACGCCATATAATTCTGGGCCATAACAATATGCCTGTTCTTTCAACAACAACGGTAACAGAAACTCAATCAGCTGCCTCTATTGTAACTCTCGCTGTGTCTGAACCCAGTACAACAACTACTTCAACACCAAAAGCAGAAAAAACTGAAGCAGCACCCAAAAAGCGACTTCTTGAGGAGCATCAGTTTTTACTCCAATATCTGACTGTTTATATAGTAAAAGACAACAAGTAGGTTCTTTTTTTATTGATTAATTATGTTATTGCTACTTGCAATCAATTTAAAATGAAATAGTTTTTGTTTATGACAAAGTAAGATATTCCATATGACTTCTAGCAAACTAGTCAAGTTGCCCTATCATGTGTTATTCTCTGGGGTTCTCTTCTAACCTTGACTAGTAGCATATGGTGCGTGTTCATCCTGATTCCAGTTGAAAGTCAAATCAAACACTAATCCATTGTGGTTTTTCGGAGTACGTCAGCTAGTCACGACAGTTTATTAGTAACGGGCATAAAGATTTACTCGACTAGTCATAAATGTCGTCATCGTTTGATTGATTTGTTTGCTTCAAGAGAGTTTATTATCTTTTATATCAATCACTAGCCTATGGTTTCTAAGGGATATTATTTTCGAAACTCTCAGCATAAATAAAGTCATTTATGGCACATTAGCCTTCTGTCAGACATCTAAATATAATAGAACACTTCAGGAGTTTTTATGTCAACTGGAAGGAGAAGCTCAGTATAGGTTTTGGTCGGTGTCGATCAGTAACTGATATTTGTTAGTAGGTTTTTCATAATTAGGGTATTCTTGTGTGCATACGAAGTGAACAATAATAGTGGTAGCCTAGAATCTGAAGTAAACTCAAACTTTAAATAACTTTTAATTTGTTTTTACTAATTATGATTACAAATAATAATCATTTAACAAATAATGAACTGTTGTGCATAAGTGCAAGCGTGTGTGTGTGTGTGTGTGTGTGTGTGTGTGTGTGTGTCTGTGTGTGTGTGTGTTTGTGTGGTGTATGTGTGTGTGTGTGTGTCTGTGTGTGTGTGATATCGGTTAGACTGTAATGTACCTTAACTAGGTAATGCTTGAAAATGAGAGCATTGTATTATAATTCTCTAAAGTTGACTCTCAACAAAAACAATATTGAATATTACAAAACGATAAAAAACTTAGACAAATTCTTAATAATATAATTTTTAGTTAAATTATAAAAACAGTATTACAGATGTAATTGACGTGCTGTCACTCTCTTTTTAATATGTTAGAGAGTGGAAGTCAGTGTGTGTGTGTGTATGTGTGCATGCATATGTATGTGTGAATAACATATGAAAGACAGCTTTATTCTTATTTAGAGTATCATAATTACCTGCCATTGTTTCGGAGGACTTCCATCTGTCAGAACTTTTTATGAACTATTTATGAGAGTTCATAAAAAGTTCTGACAGATGGACTTTCTCCAAAAAGCGTCAACGGGGAGTGTGATGATGCTGGGAATGGCAGGTGATTATAATACTCTAAATAAAAATATATATCCTAGCGGAAAAGTAGACAATTATCAAAAGGTAGCTATATTTATAGAAATATTTGCATAATCAGTGAATAATATATGAACATGTTTAACAGATTGGGTGATGCTATTGCAAAAGAAGGAATTGCCATATCTTTATTGCAAGCTCTGATTCCAATGTGTACAGAATTGTTATCTAATGCCGAAGGCGTTGGCTTTCCTGAGCTTATGGTAATCATGGCAAATTTGTCAGATGCTGGTTCTGGCAGAGGCCATATTGAACTGTTTACTGCAGCAACTCAGTGGTTAAATATTTGGTATGTACTATATGCTAAATTTCCAGACATTTTCTATGCTTTAGTAGAAGGGGCTAAGTAACAACTGTTCATTATTTTCTAATTAGGTGTTTAGTTATTTATTAAAAGGAGAGTAAAGTTAATTAGACTGGATAATATAATGGTTTCTTTAATTTAGTTCATGCTGTAAATAGTTTGATTACATTACAAGCACTCACTGGATATTAAGTATTTTTAATCTATCAAATGTGGAGTGAATATCATGTAAAACACTGTTTATATATAAGAACTTAAAATTAGATAAAGATATTCTTTGAGCTCAGCTTTTGAGGTTATGTTAAAACAGAAGACAAACACAAAACTCACAAATTAATCATTATAACTTAGTAGTTTTAAGTTAGAGTTTGTAGCAGCAACATTCACTAATAATGATGACTTTGTCATTGATAAGTGTATGAGTATTAAATGATTAATTTGTGAGTTTTGTGAATGCCTTTTATTTGTTTTAAAATTAGATGTTAACTTTGTTACATTTAAAAGTTACAATAGATGTAACTTTGAGTAAATTGTTATATTTTTTGTTATCGTGGGTTTAGGTTTTATTATTAATTATAAGAATTCATAGATCTAAAACCCATGCCGGTTTTAATATGTTACTAACCAATATTAGCATTACAGTTTTATTTTCTGGCATTTTTTTTCTTTAGTTTTGTAAAATATTTTAGTTTTTACTTTACTCATAAGGCTAAAACATTACCTTGGTTTTTTATTTCGGTCCAGAAGGCTAATAATAACTTTATTTTTCGCTGTAAAAAAAAAAGCAGGCGAATTTTAATCTTGTTTTATCAAGTAGTATTTTTGACAGATTTTAAACATTTGTTTGCTTAGACCTGAATAGACATTTGTTTGCTTTTGTGGAATTTTGTTTTTTCCATTCTCTTGACACAATACTTCAGCAAGTTTGTCTTGTAAAATAATAGCTTTTACATATTTTATATGAGTTAATAGTTCTTATTAGAAACTCTTGAACTATTTTTTTTACTTTATTATTTTGATACTAAATTATGTATCATCCAACCATAATTTTAATTCCTAAGAATGGTTTATGGTAACAGTCCCTATTATAATATCATAGGTTAACAAAAAACCTCAGTTACTCACACTGGAACATTACAGTATATGTTGAATCAATATAATAAAGGTTAGAACTGTATACAAAATATAATATTTAGTGCTTCATAAGCAAGAATATTTTTGTAGCAAAATACAACTCAATTGATGCGAGGATATAATTTGTACCCGCTAGTGTCTGTGGCACGCATGTAACTAGATCAACAATGGGTTAGTCCAAAAGTAGTTGTTCTTTTTTTATATGAGCATTAAACCTTTATTTAATCATATTTCTTCTTTTGCTTTCTGCTCAAACTGGTTTTGATGATATTGTAGACGGTTTTTCCTAAGGATTGTGTTTATAGTCTATGCATTAGAAGTATTGATCGTTTGAAAAATTTTACCTTTCATAATTTTTTCATTAGGTATTTAGTTTATTTAATAAAAGGAAACTATTAACTATTAAGTGTTTCTTTTTCTTGTGAAATACTGAAATGTTAATATTGAATATAAAAATGATTAGTTTTTCTTTAAATGTAACATCTTAATACTATATTGTTCTTTCAGTAAGGAATACTTATGCGGAAAAGAGATTCTAAGTCAGTTAGAGTCGGGGAAAAGTAAATCCGGTAGTATGATCGAGTCAATTTGCTACTTGGTAAATTATGTGGGAGACATCGTGAATTGCCTATGCCCGTCTACAAATAGCCGAGCTATGTCACCACCTTGGGACGGCGAAGCTCTGCCACCTTCAGATTTTGATACGGATTGGATTGATGAATTAGGTCAAGATGATGATGAAGAATCTGGAGGAGATGATTCAGTAAGTACTATTCCCTTTGCCAAATTCATGTACGCCATTATTATGATGTATTTCAGAGGAAAATTTTGAATATTTTTATCGCATGATATCATATTTTATGCTATTTTGCAATAAAATACATTTTGTAATAATAAGCTACTTTAGTAATCTAATCGCCAACAATCTCAAAGAACTTGCTGAAAAAACAAACTTAAGTTTTACTCAAAGAGAGGAATAATAAAATATAAACCAATCACTCTTGCTTTTGAAAACTGTAATCACAGAATTGCTGTTAAACGTACTTTGTATAATTCTAAACGCTAATGTTCCTATCAGGCCAAGCGCTAAGCTGTGGTACGTAGTGTCGCCTCATAAAAATAATAGTCAATATTAGTTTTGCTTCCTAGTATTGGTGTAGTAGAATGAAATTGCTTCATACGTTAATATTTTTCTGCTAAAATTAATTGTTTTGGGGGACACACGCCCTCTGTGCTTCCCTGACTTTCCCCCTGTACATCAGTATTCATTAAGGACATACACAGTCATGTTATAATATTGCTTGTTACTAGAAAGGGCCTGGTGGGCCAATAACATGTTTATAATTTTAATGTATATGAATATTCACTAATAATGAATTAAATTCCCATATATTAAATTAATAATTTTGTAAATTTTCTGTAAGTAGTAATGAACAGTTCCAGGAATTTAGGGAACTATCATTGAGTTCTTTCAATGTTATTGAAATTCTAAACACATTGTCAAATACACAATATGTTTTGTACATAAGTTTGAAGAGGCAAAAAGTTTTAACATAAAAAAACTAGAGCAAAAAATAATAAAGTTTTATGGGTGTACACACACAAAAGTTTGTTAAATAAAATCACGGTAGATGTGTGAATTCAAACTGTTATTTTAATTAGGTTTTATTTAAATTTCAGAAAACTCCGACTGACGGTCATTAAATTTTTATTCCAACTCGTAGCAATAAATGTTCTTGCTAATTGAAAACATCAGTTCAAAGATTTCACAGTGACAATTATCCTATAAGAACCTATTAGAATTCACGGAATCATCTTTAAGATGGAAAACAATGAAAACACGGCTCATGAAATTAAAGAAGATTTGTATTAAAAAAACATTCATTAGTTTTTTCTGGATTGAATGATAAGGAACAAATTTTACCTCTTTTCCCTCATATTAGAGTTTTTGGCTAACAAGAAAGGTTTCCTTCGTTGGTAATACACTTATTTCCATGTTTTTATCACAATTCAATGAATAATGTTTTTTTTTATTCATTCAATTTCTCTATATTCCCAACATTAAAAATCAAAGGTCATCAACCTAGATTGTTTTAGCTAGGAATAAAATGAAAAACCAGAATCTTCAAAGGGTGGTAATATCAGAACACTTTTACAGATAATGGTTTCATGGCAGAGTCTACTTAGGACTATATTGGTGTAAAAAAAGACTGCTATATAACCATAACAAATAATGCTTCAATGTAAAGTATGTGTCCATCAATTTACTAACAATCTCATAAAAGTTTTGAGACTGCTTGTATGTATAAGTAATTCTAAAATTACAAGCATTTCCCTCCATTTTCCTCTTCTGTTTTCCTATTTTTGTTCAGAATCACTGTTCTTGAGCATCCTCCTCAATTGTTCTTTCATAATCTTCCTGCCCCCTTTGACCATTCTTTGATTTTCTTCCTTCCTCTTGTAATTTTTAACACAATTCTTCCAATCTATTTTCGTCTCACACTCTAAAAAACTCATGCATTTATATTTTTTGTTTCCTCCTTTCTAAATATCCACATTCTCATTTCTACTAATTCCAATCATATCCTGAATAGATCGGGATATTTTTTTTTCTAGATCTTGCTTACTTTTTTTTGTTACAACTTTATTATAATCTGTAATTAAATGTTTTACTCAACTTTTCAGCCACAAAAAAGACACATTTGCCTTTATTGCCTGTATGAATTTGCATTAATTATCATTATTGTTTTAAAATCTCTCTTTGTGTTTACCGACGTTACATTACTTTAATTAATTATCTGTTCAGCAATGTCTCATGACTAAATTACTTAGTATAAAATCTTCAGGTAAACACAAAAATTACTTTCCTAATTGACTTCTAATCAACTAGCTTTCACAGTACTGTGGTGATATCTTCACAATAAAACATACTTTAGTTGATTGTGTTAATGTAACTAATATTCGTGCCCTTTTTAATTTAAAGGGGAGTTTAAAGGTGGTGTTAAGGGACGATGCCTCGGCCGTTGACCGAGTCATCGCTTTCTTACACCACTTGAAAATATTTTTTTAAATTTAATATTTAAAATATATAGCTTTACCTATATTTCCTTTTATTTATTATCTGTGTATATTTTTTTATTTATTTAATTTCAATATATTTTATGTTCTTGTTATTTTTCTATTGAGATTTATTTATTGTTAAATTGTTGACTATTGTTTTAAATATTGTTATTATTTATTTACTGTTATTTGTTCTTTGTTGTTATTTTGTTATTTATAGTTTTACAATTTTTATTGCTATAGATTTATTGTTTTTTTTTTGTTATTTGTTGTTTTTTTGTTTTGTAATTTTTGGTTCATTTAAATTTATTTTATTATTTTGTTCTATTTAAAATATTTTGTTTAGTGTTTGGTTTTGATTGGCGATGATAACCACAAATGGTTTTTTGCCAGAAAAAAAACTAGCTTTCACTTTCAATAAAAAATAAACCTTTCTTCATGAGTAATAATTAATTAATTCTTTTTAAAAAATTGTAAGTATTTAATTTTGTGAAAGGAATAGCAATTAAAAAAAAATAATAATAAGTTCCTAATGTTACATTTAATTTTGATTAAACATTTCTAATTCTGTTTTGCCTTATACTCCACGCCACAACCTCGGATTTCTTCTTCTGCTTTTGATACTTTAGGGTCTTCAACAACTATCCGGATTGATGTCCGTTGGTTCTTCGGGATCAGTGGTCTATGTTCAGGTTGTTCCCAGCCTTGGTTTACAGATCTACTTGTTCCCAGAAATTTCATATTCTTTTACGTTAACTTAAATTGTTTAAAATAATTAATAACAATATCACTTAAAAACTATTGTAGTCCAGAATGGTATTTGTCTTTTATGGGTGGTACTTGAAACAATCGTCCTGCATCATTCCATGGCAGGAGCTAACATTTACTTTACCATGGATACATGCAACTAACCCATTTTGATAATTTATTTCAAAGATAGCCCCTCCAAAAGCAATTATTTTTAAATTTTCCTTGTTGGGCTGTAATTATCTATATTAACCCATCAAATACAAATCAGACTTCGTTCTAGTTCATGATACGTTTAACATATTCTACGCTCTTATATTTGGTTTTTGCTACCCATTTCAATATTGAAAGATTTTTAATCTGTAATTTACTAAAATAATTTTTCCGTGTTATTTTCTTTCTGCCTTTATTACATAATTACTGTCAATAAAAATAAACATAAGTCAAAGATTATTTCAGATCTTTTATGTAGCAAAATATAAATGGTTTATCAAAATTTTAAAATGCAACACATTTATTCTTTAAAAAATTGTTTGAAGTTATATGAAGATTTTTTTTTTTAGGATGAAGATAGTTTATGTAACAAGTTATGTACATTCACCATAACTCAAAAGGAATTTATGAATCAACATTGGTACCATTGCCATACTTGTAAAATGGTAGATGGTGTAGGTGTTTGTACCGTCTGTGCCAGAGTTTGTCATAAAAATCATGACGTAACTTATGCCAAATATGGTAACTTCTTCTGTGATTGTGGAGCTAAACAAAATGGAACATGTCAGGTATAGTTGTTACAATAATATTTCTATAACAGTTTTTTTTTAAATTTAGAAATAAATAATTAGTTTTTTTAAGAAATCTGTTTTATAAATAACATTTTAGAGTAAGTTTCTTATGTACTATTTGAGTTCGAATTCTTACATGAGGATAAAAAAATTTAACAAATTTGTACAATGATTTATATATTTTTTAAAGCCTAAAATATTCAAAATGTAACTAAATTTAATTAATGTAATTTACAGGCCATCATACTAAAATCGTAAATATAATAGTATTTATTAATAAGCCGTGTTTTCATTGTCGTGGAACCACATCAAGAGGCATGGAGAGGTCCATGTAAATATAGATTTGGGAAGACCGGGCATGGCCATTTCCAACTAACAAACCATGTTTAAAGAAGCTTTAACAAACTACTTTAACAAGAAATTGGTTGTCTAAAGCTATTCATAGTGTTCATAGTGTAAAACAAACAAATAGAGTACTTTTTTTCCTTTTGCCTGCAATTGTTAGACAATCAAACTATAATCACACGTCAATTTTACCTACATAATAACTTGACTCTGGTGAAAAGTGTTTTGACATTTATTACAAAGACATGCAATCATGGAACAAGTGAGCAGCCTAATTCATAAGCAGATTTGAAAGTAGAACGTAAGTGTGAACTTCTTCTGTTTTTGATACAACAATATTTATGCTTTGAATAGACATCATAGCAAAAGTAAACATGATTTTCTCAATATACAGGATAGGCGGTGATTGGTAAAACTGGAATATCGGGATTTATGTGGTAATTGTTAGCATCGGGAAAATCTGGGATTTTCATACAAAATAGGAATGTTGTTATAGTTTTAAGATTTTATTGCAACAAATATTCCTAAATATCAGAATCTGGAATCGATCGCAAAAGTTGATTCATTGCTGCTATAACGTAATGTAGAGTTTACACATTGGCAGTAAAATATCTGTCACTGCTCTGACATAATGTCGAGTAAAAATATCCGTTGCTGATCTAACATAATGTCGCATTTACACATTGGCGGTTAAATACCCGTCGCCGCTCTAACAATCTCGCAGTGTTGCACATTAGAGTGTAACATTTCTGTCGTCGCTTTAAGATAATGTCACGATTACACATTGGACGGTAAAATACTCATTGTCGTTCAAATATAATGTCATGTTAGAGTGTAATCACGGTTGTATTTGGAATCGGAAATCAATTTTTTTGTATTAGAATCGGAATCGGTAAAATTTTGGAATCGACCCATCGCTAATATATATATATATATATATATATATATATATATAGATTTTTTGGACTAGGAGACTGACAGACTTACCTTGGTAAGAGTCCACTCTGTAGTCTTGAAATAGAAACACATAAAATCACTTAAACAATGATATAATTCAACCACACAGTGGTCTTTGTCAATCGAAGAGAAAACACAAAAAGAAATATGAGAGAATGAAATAAAATAATTGTAATCACAGATTGTGTAGAGTAGAAATCAGATGTCACAGATGCACAGATTAAAGATATATATATTGTTTCCATGAATCCTGTTGTTTCCTGCAACCCCTCAGAACTGAGAAGGTGAGAACTATCATACCAGTGGTATACCAAGTCCAAAGAATCCCCTAACCTCAATATCAGATAAATCCATTTTTTCCCCTCCTAATAGCCTTATCTCTTTTCCCCTGACAGACTTATATAAACTATAATCACTCATATGCTCATGAAAACTATATATATATATATATATATATATATATATATATATATATATATATATATATATATATATATCTTTAATCTGTGCATCTGTGACATCTGATTTCTACTCTACACAATCTGTGATTACAACTTATATTTATTTTATTTCATTCTCTCATATTTCTTTTTGTGTTTTCTCTTCGATTGACAAAGACCACTGTGTGGTTGAAATATATCATTGTTTAAGTGCTTTTATGTGTTTCTATTTCAAGACTACAGTGTGGACTCTTACCAAGGTAAGTCTGTCAGTCTCCTAGTCCAAAAAATCTAAATAATCTTTACCAACCAAAACTAACCTAAATATATATATATATATATTGGACTAGGAGACTGACAGACTTACCTTGGTAAGAGTCCGCACTGTAGTCTTGAGAAAGAAACACATAAAAGCACTTAAACAATGATATATTTCAACCACACAGTGGTCTTTGTCAATCAGAGAGAAAACACAAAAAGAAATATTGGAGAAATAAAATAAATATAAATTGTAATCACAGATTGTGTAGAGTAGAAATCAGATGTCACAAATGCACAGATTAAAGATATATATATATATATATATATATATATATATATATATTGTTTCCATGAGCTTGAAAGAAAAAAAAAAAAATATATATATATATATATATATATATATATATTCCTGATATATATATATATATGCAAAACTTCTGAGAATATACAAAATACAAGTACAAGTACCTTTGTCATCGCCAAACTAAAAGCTTTGAAAATAAAAATTGATAAATAATTAATTTTGTTTAATAATAAATTATTAATTAAATAATTGTTTAGGCATTAGTGAAGAGAAGTCCTCAGTCACAAACGAGTAGTGAAATTCAAACAGGCCAACCTGCACCATCCAATAGTGGTAATGCTAATTCATTTGGCATGGAGCTAACTAGTTCTCTTCGTCGAAGACCATCATCTCCTGTTGTATTGGAACGTAGTTGTGAACCTCGAAGTCTTCCTAGAGATAAGCAAAGATTAGCGGCTCTTGCAAAACAATTAGGTATTTGATTGAAACCTCTTTTTTATGTGTTAAATATCAGATTCCATTTTTAAAAATAACTGCGTGAAATTTACATCATATCTTAAATATAACTATCATGTTTGTAATTGATAAACAAATTAAAATGATATTACATTAAATCAATAATTGTGCTTTAAACAAATTTAAATTTGTGCTATATTTATGTTGAAAAACAAATTTTTTTAACATTTTTCTAAAACCAAAATTTGTAAAAATAATATATTTTGTATTTTTAGCTAACCACCAAATAATGAAATTATCCCTTGAAATCATTTTTGGTTTTTGAAATATGTAATCTCATTTAACATTTTTTTATTTTATTAGTTTTCTATAAGATGGTAAAAAATATAGTTTTGATAAACATTTTGTATATTTTTTTAAACTTGTAGTGTATGACTTAATTTATTACAATCATATTAGTTTACTTTAATTTATTTAGTTTTTTAAAATAATAATTCATTAATTAAATTGAATTAATTAATTTTAGTATTATATGAGAGAAAAACTTTTCACAAAAGATTCAAGATGGAATTTAGTTATTTCGTCCCATTTGGCTTAAGATATGATTTCATGTTATAAGTTATGTCGTAGAACAGTTGTATTAATTCATGAGCTATGTTACTTGTGTATATTACTTGTAATTATTTAATAAAAAGTAACTAGAATACAAATTTTCTTTGTTGATCTAAGTAGGAATTGACTTTAAACAATTTTTGTTTATGTTACTTGTTTAAAAAAAAAATCTTTATAACATTAATTCTTTAAAAATAAATGAATTTGTGACATTAAACTTAATTTTTGTATTTTGTTGCATTTTTTATAATATTCTGTTGCAGAAAGTTTTACCGATACTTTAACCAACTTTATACTGAAAGAAGGAGTTGTCTTGAATCCTCTTCTGGAGTTACTTCAGTGTCTGTCTCCTGCCATTGAAGCTTCTTGTAAACGACAATCTCCTGTTGGGTGTTACTATCGAGCAAATGATGCATTGCGACAATTGCATAATGTAGAAAAACGATTTGAAATTAGTGATCAACTTATGGTAATATCTCTTTATCTACTTTTTTTATTCATAGCTGTAATTTTAAAAAAAATTAAAAAAGAATAGAATTATTTTTGCTTTACTTTATTATCTTTTTCTAAAATAAAATATACTTTGTTCTTTATTGTTTCATATTTGCATAAGCAATGATATGATTAGAACTTGTTATAATTCATGTTACATGAAGGCAATATTGTTGTCAAAACCAGTCTGTTTGTTTTTAATAAACTAAAACAGAGATTTAGAGTTAACTGTTTTAATTTTTACCATTGTGAATTGTTCTCGCTAGCTCAGCTCTAATTAACCTGTTATATTAGTCATTTTATAAATTAGCTTTTATAGACCAATGCAGAACATTAGCTATATAAATTTTCTGCTTATCTTTTTTTTCATAAAATCAGGGAGTCTGAGTTTTTAATATACACTGCTGCTTTACTTTATTTTCTCACTTTTTGGAATAGATCAACGATTAAGATTGAACATGCTTAGTATATATGTAGTTTCCATATTCTGGAACTAATTTTTTTGTATGTTATAACTTATAACAATATATGTATAAGTTATATTTGTTTTTTATACAAATTTTCCCTGCGCTAAACGTCCAGGTTGTTTTATCAACTACCATAATGTTAAATAAAATTTTGGCACAATATGTTGTGTATAATTTTATATAAATCTCATAGTAAGCCCTGCTTTATAACACATCTCTTATATATGTATGAATATTTTTTCAATATTTGTCATTGAATTTTTCAAATTTTTTAGGTACCTACTTTGGGGTCTCAAGAAGGAGCTTTTGAAAACGTCCGTATGAATTATTCTGGTGATCAGGGTCAAACAATAAGACAGCTACTTATAGCTCACATGATTCGAAGAGTGGCAATGTGCTGTTTAGCTTCGCCATTTGGGAAAAGGCAGCATCTTGGTGAGTTTCAGTTAGATCCAGAGAATAGGAAATCAGGTCATTTACATTTCATTCAGTTCATCAATAAAAGATATGTCGATAGTATCTCGCCCTAGATTGGTTTCACTCTCACTGATTAATAACAACATATCTCGTATTGAATCGCTTCCTAAAGTCTCTTTTGCTATTATATCTATAACGTAATATCTCTAATAATAAAAATTAAATAAACTAAATTACTGAAAGATAAGTTTAAAGCGAAAAACAACAAACTTGAGACCTAAACAAAAATTACACAAACTACAAATTAAATAAGCAAAATAACCTACAGATAAAATTTAGAGCAAATAACAACAAACTTGAAACATAAACAACACACATTAACAAAAAACACTTTCTATCTGACCAAACTAACATCTGTTAAACAAATCTCTGATAGCTCTCGCTCGCCAAACCGAAACAAAACCGTTTTTGTTCGTAAAAACAACTCTGATTGCCATAAAGGGATATAACATTTAAAGTAGAATAACCAATATAAAGAATGGTATCAGCTATGGGAATAAATATGGGATCTTGAGCTATACACATGCATAGGCAACTAGCGTGACCTTAATGACCTGATCTATACTCGGGTCTAGGCTTGAAAGTATTAAAATTAAACTTTCTGGTTGGATATTAACTGATTTGAATTTAACTTCCTAGTTTTATATATATTACAAATAATAAAAAACAAATAAACTAACCTTAAAACCAACCCCAAATATACAAACCAAATAAAAATATGCATAAAGACCATGCTAAACCAAAACTATTTCACATTTAATAATAAAATATATTAAAAAAATAAATAACTTAGCCCTTTCTCAACTATAATATCAGAAATTTACATCCAAAAACTTGATGAAATAATCACACAAACCATTAAAACAGCCGATCCCAACGGACATTGGATACGATATGTTGACGATGTATTATACATCTAAAATTAGACAATAAATAATAACATCCTCAAAGAAAAAGAGTCTCTAAATAAGTTTAAAAATAAGAGCTTGTAATAGTTCTCGAAATTCGACTCACAAATATACCAAGTAAGACTCTATTTTAAGTATAGTTATGTATAGTTTAGCGTATTTTGGTGTGATGTTAAGTGATATGCAATTTTTATTGAAATTAATTCTGTTAATACAGTACTTGAGTTTGATGTTAAAGTTAAGATATTTCCAGTAGAGTTGTTTACCTTGGTTGGTGTTAAAATCGTGATATTTCACGTTGTCCATTATTTTTCCATTGCCCTGACTTTATGAAATTATTACTTGTAAATAATTTTTCCCACCACTAAGTGCAATAATTTTACCTTATGAGATGAGCACCATTCGGTCAATTGACCATTGTCGAATCACTGAATTAATTTTCTCTCTTTATCTGGTATGGATGCTCGGTCCGTGATGTTGGTATGTGTTGACGTCATACATATTTCTTCTTGAGTCACGTGTATAATGTTTTGAATAGTACGTCGTCTACATATGTTGTCTGTAGGTTCATAAAATTGTTGTGTGTTTTTATAAATGTGGTATTTTTCTAGTGCGTTTAGTTCTATTAAGTTATTATTTATTTCAAGTATGGTTATGTTATTTTCGTAATTTGTTATTTCATGTTTATGTGATATAAGGTGTGCTGAAACATTTGATGCTTTTGTATTTTTATTTTTGAATGCTCTGTAATGTTCTTCAAATCTTATTTTAAATGATCTGGTTGTTTTCCCTATATAAAATGTGTTGCAGTCGTTACATGTAATTTTGTAAATTCCTGATAGGTTATATTTTTCTGTATTTGTTTTGTGGTTTGTGTTATCAAGATATTTTCTTGTTTGGTTTGTATGTTGGAATGTAGTATTCTTTGTTGTATATATTTGTTAATTTTTCTACTTTGTTATTGGTGTATTTCTATTTCAGGTAGATTTTTTTATTTTTATTATTTTTGTGTTCAGGTTGTATTGTTGTGTTGAGGTTAGGTTTTTTTAAAAGTTTATTGTATATGTTTTTTATAAGGTGTTTGTTGTATCCATTTTCTATTGCTATTTTTGTAATGTTATCTAATTCTTCTTTAATTTTTGTTTGTTATCTTGTGTGTATTTTATTGCTTTATTTATCATGTTACTGTAAGTATTAATTTTGTGTGTTCAGGGGTGGTTGGATTTGTAGTGTATTGTGGTGTTGTTGGAAGTTGATTTTCTGTGTACTGTAGTTTCTACTTTATTATTATTTATATTTAATGTAATGTCAAGATACTTAATTGTTCTGTTTGTTTCTGTTTTGAAGGTGAATTGTATGTTTTCGTTGTATGTATTTAATTTGTTTATTGTTACATGTAATTTTTAAGATTCCAGATAGGTTATGTTTCTCAGTATTTGTTGTGTGGTTTGTGTTATTAAGTTACAAAAACACAAATTGTATATGTATATGTGTGTGTGTGTTTGTGTGATATTTAACATTGTCCATTATACTCTCCATAACCAACAGATAACATATACAGACGACACACTTTTCAAAAACATCTTACATAGAACACACGAAATGCAAATGACTTCAGCAATAAATACTAATATCACCGACCGAAAAACGACAATAGAATAATAATTCATTGATTCAACAGTGGTCAAATACTGAAAGGGGCCTCATGAGAAGGTCAAAATTAATTGAATTTAATTATATAATTGCACAATTATAATGTTCTGTGATAATTTTCCAGCTGTGTCACATGAGAAAGGTAAAATCACAGTTCTCCAGTTGAGTGCTTTGCTAAAACAAGCTGATTCTTCAAAGCGAAAGTTGACTTTAACAAGGTTGGCTTCTGCACCCATACCATTCACTGTCTTATCTCTCACTGGAAATCCATGTAATGAAGACTTCTTAGCAGTTTGTGGCCTTAAGGTATATTGTTTTGTAATTAATGTTGTACTTGAAATTTTTTAATGTAAAAAAAACTGGCTCCAAAAAATATCTAGTAAAGTTTGCATATTCTAGAATTAAACTTTTAATATCAACTGAAAGGGTCTGAACTGAGAAAGGTATCTCAAAATGCCTATAAACAGCCGTACTTTTTGAAAATGTAATCTTTAGTTTTACCGATATTATCTCTATGATTATACAGGTGCTTTAAGCCTGAGTAAATGTAAGCCGAACAGGGTCCAAAGCAGAAATTGTTGCTGGCCTCTAATCTACACCTTTGAAGACAAAAGTTATTAGTTTAGCAAACATTATTGCCAGACTTTTAAACTCTTGAATTTTGTAGTCCAGTACGTTTGGTAAAACTTAATTAATCACTTTTACATTAGTTTATGACTATCCGAACTTTAATTTATTTTGTAAATTTGTACGGAATTTTAAAGTATAATTAGTTTCACTATTTGCTAAATAGTTCTCAACTTCAAACCAAACATTTACTCACGATTTAAATTCATAAAAGGAATTGAGGAAAACTGTCCGCCTCAGGGACTACATGTAATCGATTTTATAAGTTTTGTTCATTTATTTGATTAAAGACCTACAGTTGATTAGTCGTACAACTATTTATTGAACACCACACACCTCAAACTGCTTATCTAGGAGAGTAAAGTATTCATATGAAACATGGAAATAGAATTTTTTATTTAGTCAATACAGAATTAGAATTATCTTATTTAGGGAATCAAACCTTAGATTACTTTAACCATATTCAGTCCTATGGTTAGCACTTTAGTTTGATTTTCTTGTATGTTGAACTATACTTGACATTATTTTCAAAGTATGTCAGTTTGTATACGAATATAAAAGTTTTGGTTTGTAATCTAATTCATTGTACTCTTTTTTTTATTTTTATTAATTAGTTATTTGTTGATAGTGTCTTGATTTATGGTGGTTTAGTTCTAATTCTATAATTACTGTATTTATTTTCTATTTCCTATATTCAGTAATTACTTTTTTCTGTCCATTTTTTCTCCAAGTCGTTTAGTGTTAACAAGTAAGATGAACTACTGTCATTGTTTATACTAAATAATGGCAGTAGGCCAAAACTTTCTTGAGTTGTTTGTTAGGACAAAAACTTTCAAAGTTTTACCGAAACTTCACTGTAAATATATTTCACTTGATCAGTTTCTGTGATGAGTTTTTTTTAGAATGGGAATCTAATTCTTACAAGTATCTAATACACCAAAGTATCTATTTAAATTCTACTTTACTGACTTTTCTGTTTCAATGATCTTATGGTGTACAAGAATATCAGGAGAGCAGATAGGTTTCTAAGGCCAAGTTTTGAAATGGGGATCTAATTCTTACAAGTATCTAATACACCAAAGTATCTATTTAAATTCTACTTTACTGACTTTTCTGTTTCAATGATCTTATGGTGTACAAGAATATCAGGAGAGCAGATAGGTTTCTAAGGCCAAGTTTTGAAATGGGGATCTAATTCTCAGAAGTATCTAATACACCAAATTATCTATTTAAATTCTACCTGACTGACTTTTCTGATAAAATGATCTTATGGTGTACAAGAATATCAGGAGAGCAGATAGGTTTCTAAGGCCAAGTTTTGAAATGGGGATCTAATTCTCAGAAGTATCTAATACACCAAAGTATCTATTTAAATTCTACCTGACTGACTTTTCTGATAAAATGATCTTATGGTGTACAAGAATATCAGGAGAGCAGGATAAGTTTTTAAGGCTAAGTCTTGAAATGGGGATCTAATTCTCAGAAGTATCATATACACCAAAGTATCTATTTAAATTCTACCTGACTGACTTTTCTGATAAAATGATCTTATGGTGTAAAAGAATATCAGGAGAGCAGGATAAGTTTTTAAGGCTAAGTCTTGAAATGGGGATCTAATTCTCAGAAGTATCATATACACCAAAGTATCTATTTAAATTCTACCTGACTGACTTTTCTGATAAAATGATCTTATGGTGTAAAAGAATATCAGGAGAGCAGGATAAGTTTTTAAGGCTAAGTCTTGAAATGGGGATCTAATTCTCAGAAGTATCATATACACCAAAGTATCTATTTAAATTCTACCTGACTGACTTTTCTGATAAAATGATCTTATGGTGTAAAAGAATATCAGGAGAGCAGGATAAGTTTTTAAGGCTAAGTCTTGAAATGGGGATCTAATTCTCAGAAGTATCATATACACCAAAGTATCTATTTAAATTCTACCTGACTGACTTTTCTGATAAAATGATCTTATGGTGTAAAAGAATATCAGGAGAGCAGGATAAGTTTTTAAGGCTAAGTCTTGAAATGGGGATCTAATTCTCAGAAGTATCTAATACACCAAATTATCTATTTAAATTCTACCTGACTGACTTTTCTGATAAAATGATCTTATGGTGTACAAGAATATCAGGAGAGCAGGATAAGTTTTTAAGGCTAAGTCTTGAAATGGGGATCTAATTCTCAGAAGTATCTAATACACCAAATTATCTATTTAAATTCTACCTGACTGACTTTTCTGATAAAATGATCTTATGGTGTACAAGAATATCAGGAGAGCAGATAGGTTTCTAAGGCCAAGTTTTGAAATGGGGATCTAATTCTCAGAAGTATCTAATACACCAAATTATCTATTTAAATTCTACCTGACTGACTTTTCTGATAAAATGATCTTATTTTGTAAAAGAATATCAGGAGAGCAGGATAAGTTTTTAAGGCTAAGTCTTGAAATGGGGATCTAATTCTCAGAAGTATCATATACACCAAAGTATCTATTTAAATTCTACCTGACTGACTTTTCTGATAAAATGATCTTATTTTGTAAAAGAATATCAGGAGAGCAGGATAAGTTTTTAAGGCTAAGTCTTGAAATGGGGATCTAATTCTCAGAAGTATCATATACACCAAAGTATCTATTTAAATTCTACCTGACTGACTTTTCTGATAAAATGATCTTATGGTGTAAAAGAATATCAGGAGAGCAGGATAAGTTTTTAAGGCTAAGTCTTGAAATGGGGATCTAATTCTCAGAAGTATCATATACACCAAAGTATCTATTTAAATTCTACCTGACTGACTTTTCTGATAAAATGATCTTATGGTGTAAAAGAATATCAGGAGAGCAGGATAAGTTTTTAAGGCTAAGTCTTGAAATGGGGATCTAATTCTCAGAAGTATCATATACACCAAAGTATCTATTTAAATTCTACCTGACTGACTTTTCTGATAAAATGATCTTATGGTGTACAAGAATATCAGGAGAGCAGATAGGTTTCTAAGGCCAAGTTTTGAAATGGGGATCTAATTCTCAGAAGTATCTAATACACCAAAGTATCTATTTAAATTCTACCTGACTGACTTTTCTGATAAAATGATCTTATGGTGTACAAGAATATCAGGAGAGCAGGATAAGTTTTTAAGGCTAAGTCTTGAAATGGGGATCTAATTCTCAGAAGTATCATATACACCAAAGTATCTATTTAAATTCTACCTGACTGACTTTTCTGATAAAATGATCTTATGGTGTAAAAGAATATCAGGAGAGCAGGATAAGTTTTTAAGGCTAAGTCTTGAAATGGGGATCTAATTCTCAGAAGTATCATGTACACCAAAGTATCTATTTAAATTCTACCTGACTGACTTTTCTGATAAAATGATCTTATGGTGTAAAAGAATATCAGGAGAGCAGGATAAGTTTTTAAGGCTAAGTCTTGAAATGGGGATCTAATTCTCAGAAGTATCATATACACCAAAGTATCTATTTAAATTCTACCTGACTGACTTTTCTGATAAAATGATCTTATGGTGTAAAAGAATATCAGGAGAGCAGGATAAGTTTTTAAGGCTAAGTCTTGAAATGGGGATCTAATTCTCAGAAGTATCATATACACCAAAGTATCTATTTAAATTCTACTTGACTGACTTTTCTGATAAAATGATCTTATGGTGTAAAAGAATATCAGGAGAGCAGGATAAGTTTTTAAGGCTAAGTCTTGAAATGGGGATCTAATTCTCAGAAGTATCATATACACCAAAGTATCTATTTAAATTCTACCTGACTGACTTTTCTGATAAAATGATCTTATGGTGTAAAAGAATATCAGGAGAGCAGGATAAGTTTTTAAGGCTAAGTCTTGAAATGGGGATCTAATTCTCAGAAGTATCATATACACCAAAGTATCTATTTAAATTCTACCTGACTGACTTTTCTGATAAAATGATCTTATGGTGTAAAAGAATATCAGGAGAGCAGGATAAGTTTTTAAGGCTAAGTCTTGAAATGGGGATCTAATTCTCAGAAGTATCATATACACCAAAGTATCTATTTAAATTCTACCTGACTGACTTTTCTGATAAAATGATCTTTTGGTGTAAAAGAATATCAGGAGAGCAGGATAAGTTTTTAAGGCCAAGTCTTGAAATGGGGATCTAATTCTCAGAAGTATCATATACACCAAAGTATCTATTTAAATTCTACCTGACTGACTTTTCTGATAAAATGATCTTTTGGTGTAAAAGAATATCAGGAGAGCAGGATAAGTTTTTAAGGCCAAGTCTTGAAATGGGGATCTAATTCTCAGAAGTATCATATACACCAAAGTATCTATTTAAATTCTACCTGACTGACTTTTCTGATAAAATGATCTTATGGTGTAAAAGAATATCAGGAGAGCAGGATAAGTTTTTAAGGCTAAGTCTTGAAATGGGGATCTAATTCTCAGAAGTATCATATACACCAAAGTATCTATTTAAATTCTACCTGACTGACTTTTCTGATAAAATGATCTTATGGTGTAAAAGAATATCAGGAGAGCAGGATAAGTTTTTAAGGCTAAGTCTTGAAATGGGGATCTAATTCTCAGAAGTATCATATACACCAAAGTATCTATTTAAATTCTACCTGACTGACTTTTCTGATAAAATGATCTTATAGTGTAAAAGAATATCAGGAGAGCAGGATAAGTTTTTAAGGCTAAGTCTTGAAATGGGGATCTAATTCTCAGAAGTATCATATACACCAAAGTATCTATTTAAATTCTACTTGACTGACTTTTCTGATAAAATGATCTTATGGTGTAAAAGAATATCAGGAGAGCAGGATAAGTTTTTAAGGCTAAGTCTTGAAATGGGGATCTAATTCTCAGAAGTATCATATACACCAAAGTATCTATTTAAATTCTACCTGACTGACTTTTCTGATAAAATGATCTTATGGTGTAAAAGAATATCAGGAGAGCAGGATAAGTTTTTAAGGCTAAGTCTTGAAATGGGGATCTAATTCTCAGAAGTATCATATACACCAAAGTATCTATTTAAATTCTACCTGACTGACTTTTCTGATAAAATGATCTTATGGTGTAAAAGAATATCAGGAGAGCAGGATAAGTTTTTAAGGCTAAGTCTTGAAATGGGGATCTAATTCTCAGAAGTATCATATACACCAAAGTATCTATTTAAATTCTACCTGACTGACTTTTCTGATAAAATGATCTTATGGTGTAAAAGAATATCAGGAGAGCAGGATAAGTTTTTAAGGCTAAGTCTTGAAATGGGGATCTAATTCTCAGAAGTATCATATACACCAAAGTATCTATTTAAATTCTACCTGACTGACTTTTCTGATAAAATGATCTTATGGTGTAAAAGAATATCAGGAGAGCAGGATAAGTTTTTAAGGCTAAGTCTTGAAATGGGGATCTAATTCTCAGAAGTATCATATACACCAAAGTATCTATTTAAATTCTACCTGACTGACTTTTCTGATAAAATGATCTTATGGTGTAAAAGAATATCAGGAGAGCAGGATAAGTTTTTAAGGCTAAGTCTTGAAATGGGGATCTAATTCTCAGAAGTATCATATACACCAAAGTATCTATTTAAATTCTACCTGACTGACTTTTCTGATAAAATGATCTTTTGGTGTACAAGAATATCAGGAGAGCAGGATAAGTTTTTGAGGCCAAGTCTTGAACTAGGCATCTAATAGTCTGCAAGAAAACAAAAGGATTGATCGAATGTTCATTCTTATATAACAAATTGTTTAAAGTTCCAAATATTTTATTTCAACTCTTGTGTTTGAATATTTAGTACTATGTAGATAATATATAGTAGTAGTTTAGATTAGTACTAGTTTTTTTTTTTTTTAATTTCAAGTAATTTCGTTTGGGTAAGGGAATGATAACTTCATTGGTTTTTTGCCAAAAAAAAATAATATAAAATGAAATCCCAAATTTGGAAAATTGAGAAATGGAAGATATCCTAAATGTAAATATGCAGTTAGAGAAGTAAAAATATATTATAAAAGTAAAGAGGACTAAATACTTCTGTAACTCAGTTTACATTTTTAGATTGAGATTTTTGCTTTAATATCTACCAAAACTTAATTATATTTCTGAAGGAGAGTGTTTTTGAAATTTTGTTAAAACATTACATGTGTGTTACGCCATTTTGTTTGGGCGTATATTAATCATGTTTTACTAAAAAGCACCATCTTCATTTTGTAGGATTGCCATGTCCTGACATTCAATTCTAGTGGATCTGTCGCAGAACATCTAGTATTGCATCCACAGTTAGAAACAGGAAACTTCATAATACGGGCAATATGGCTTCCTGGCTCTCAAACTCAGTTAGCAGTGGTGACAGCTGATTTTGTTAAGATTTATGACCTGTCAAAAGATGTGCTGAGTCCTCAATACTACTTCCTTGTACCAGCAGGAAAAATCAGGGATGCAACATTTGTTTGTTTAGAGGTAATGAAAATCTGCTCTTTATATCTGTTAGTTGCATATCTAAATAACAAGTATTGTTCGATTAATTGTAAGTAATTGTTACCTATTAAAAAAACAATTTTTTTAAGCATTTTATATTTAATACTTTAAATTTTCAATTATGTGTATATAATGTGTAAAAGTCAAACAATTGTTTAACATTTAAAATTTTGTAATTTGATACTATGAATTTTCAATTATGTATATATAAGGTGGAAAAGTCACTAAAAAATTTACAACCCCAAAACAAACTTGACTTTCCTCGATCTATTATAACAAAATTCATAATGACAAATCGCCTTGAATTAAATTCATCAATTTCCTCAATGTTTTACAATGTAATTTACTTAACAATTTTTTTCCATTTTTCCATTAAATAAACTTTTACATTAACTCAACACATTTAAAACTCCAAAGTCATTTTCTCTAAATTTCTCTCTTATTGCCTTTCTAAAACTTAATAAAACATATCTCAATTCCTCCCCAACATGAGCTGATCACCAGCCACTTTCCATCATTTTGAAATAATCTAGAAATTGTTACAAAATGAGCCTTTAAATTCGTGTGGTCTGACCTTTCACTTTAGACAAATAAATAATCAGTCTCTTCAAACTTAATATTCCGATGTTATTGATTTGTCAGTTGGTGGATCTAAATTGATATTCTAAAACTATGCAGCTATTCAACTATTGATTTGGTTATAGCAAATTTTTAAACAATGCTTACTGATCTCTGAATAATGCAGTCTGGCGAGTATCAGTGTAAACTAATAACGGATTTATGTTTGATAGCTCCATATAACAAATTTGAACAGTTGATATAGAGTGGTTTGACTGATATTCCGGTTATTGTAATTATGAACAGTTGATATTGAGTGGTTTGACTGATATTCCGGTTATTGTAATTGTGAACAATTGATATCGAGTGGTTTGACTGATATTCCAGGTATTGTAATTGTGAATAATTGATATCGAGTGGTTTGACTGATATTCCGGTTATTGTAATTATGAACAGTTGATATTGAGTAGTTTGACTGATATTCCGGTTATTGTAATTGTGAACAATTGATATAGAGTTGGTTAACTGATATTCCAGATATTGTAATTGTGAACAGTTGATATCGAGTGGTTTGACTGATATTCCGATTATTGTAATTGTGAACAATTGATATAGAGTGGGTTGACTGATATTCCGGGTATTGTAAATGAATTAATTTAGTTTTTGTTTTTAGGATGATAAGTCAACAATGATGCTGATGTCATCTACTGGATACATATATACACAGGAAATGGATGAACTTAGTTCAGCTAAACATGGTTCTTTCTATGTCACCAATACATTGGACATTACACATCCAGAAATAAAGGTAATATTTTAATTTTATTTTCATTTAAAAATTTTGACAATATATTTAATATATTATATTTCTAATGCAGGCAAGCATCATTAACATAGGCCAATAATAATAAAATCTTTCTAGATAGATTTTATATACTTTTATTTTAGTTACAGTTTTAAAGTGGTCATACTTTTAAGTGAAGAATGTTTGTATTTTCAGGACGTAAATGGTCAAGTTTGTGGTGGTGGAGTATCTGTATACTATTCGCATGCTCTGCATCTTCTCTTCTTTAGTTATGCTCAGGGGAAAAGCTTCATTGCTCCCGCTAACAATGTAGAAGTGGGTTATGTGTTTATGATCAATGTCAGTCGACCTCCAGTGAATACTAGTAGTGGGGGTAACAAGACTGGCAATGCTACTGCTAGCCAGCAGTCTCAAGCACTGTGCCAGTGGAGTGAAGTTCCCAATCATCCGGGCCTTATATGCAGTGTCATGCAGACCAGTAAGTGTACACATATCTTAAAATCACTTGAGTTATACAAGTTGTTTGTTGCAATCACCTTGAATTCACTAATTAAATTATAAATAATTATTGTGTAACTGAGTGAATGCTTTTGGACTTACTTGCTTATGCGTTTCGAAATAATTATTGACGAAGCCGACCTGCTTACCTGATCGAAGTGTAGCGGGTCGGCTTTGTCAATGAAATGATTATTTCGAAACGCATTACCAAGTTTAAAACTCTTCACTCAGCTACATAATAATTACTTATAATTTTTATTCATCTCCTGATTCTGGTTTTTACTGTTGTTTATGAGTTAAGTTTATAAACACAAGAAATATATACAACTCACAATTATAAATTTTAATCTCAAATGCGTTTCATTAAACACATTGTCAATAAAATGCATTTGAGAAATAAGTCTTATAACTGTGAGTTGTGTATATATATATATATATATATTCTTGTATTTAACGTTATCCTTGTTTTTCCGTTGCACTGACTTTATGAAGTTAATATATTACTATTGTAAGTAATTTTATCCACCATTAAGTGCAATAATTTTACCTTGAGTGATGAGGCACCTTTCGGTCATTGACCATTGTCGAATCACTGATGTTTTTCTGTTGTAGATGTTCGGTCTGTGAAGTTGGTGTTTGTTGACGTTACGCGCACTTTTTCTTGATCTGTGTGTATGATGTTTCTATATAGTATGTCTTCTGTATATGTTGTTTGTAGATTCATTAAATTGTTGTGTATGTTTTTATACATATAAACTTCATATATATATATATATATATATATATATATATATATATATATATATATATAATTAATAAATTAAAAATATTTCAAAAACAAGAAGTACCAGCATCTTCAGAAAAATAATTATCTAATAAAATATTTTTACAAAATTAAATCATATGTGCTACAAACGACCATATGTTTATAAGTATTGCACTTTATGTAATTTTTTCTATAACATCAATGACCTTATAAATAGTTTGGTGCCTTGATCTCACTTGAATTTGTTCATCAATTAATTTGTCTTTAACTTTATGCTTATAAATTTCCAATGTTTCAAATATATTAATTTTTAATCCTTTATTTAATTCTTTTATTAATTTCATATTTTCTATTTCCGGAAACTCGTGTCCGGAAGAAATATTTAATAAAATTAATATCTTTTTGTTTAAATATAGACAAAGAAAAATGAACACTTTAACCAAAAAACTAGATATATTAAAAATGAACAAAGATAAAAATAATGAAGTAATCATACAACATCATAAGTTTCACCCCAATTTTGTTAATTTAACAAATACAAAATTCAGCCAAAATGAAATAAAAATTTTAGAAAACAATAACAAAATCAACCTTAAAAAAGATATGAAAAGAAATATTGATACAATAATAATAGATACTGAATTGGCGATCAATAAATTAAAAGTAGAGGAACAAGAAAATATGCGAATAAAAACATCACATGAAATAATAAAGTTAATTAAAAATAACAAAACTAATCATACACACATACAACAATACTCCAAATTTAGCAAATTAAACAAAAATTACAAACTAATGATCTTATTATGACAAAAGCTGATAAAGGTAATGCTGTAGTTATTATTGATTAACAAGAACATATAAATAAAACTGAAAATTATATATCTAAAAATACAGAAATAAATAAAGATCCCACAGACAAATATCAAAATGAAATAAAAAATATAATAAAAACATCATCTAAATTATTTAATCAAATATACTAATAATTACATAAATGAGAATCATAAAATTCCAAGATTAAATGGACTAATTAAATTGCACAAAGAAGATAAACCAATTAGACCATTAGTTAATTGTACAACTGCTCCTTCTTATAAAATTTCAAAATATTTGGCTTTATTACTTAAAGATAAGGTAAAATTAAATAACACTCATAATATAAAAAACTCGATTGAGCTTATTGAAAAATTGATAGATATTAAAATTGATAATAATACAAAATTAATATCATTTGATGTTACTAACATGTATAATAACATACCTATAATGAAAACACTTGAAATAATAAAAAATAATATAGATACATTTGAAAAAGATAACACATTAACACAAGAAATAATAAATGCATTAAAAATCATATTAAATCAAAATTATTTTTTATATAATAGTAAAATTTATAAACAAAAGGATGGATTAACGAGGGCTCTCCAATGTCCAACATATTATCAGAAATATTTTTACTGGTTTTCTTCATTCATGGGTATTTTATGCATTCTATAGAGAAAAAAACATAATTTATCAAATTGCATTAGAAAACTGTTATAAAAAGAAAACTGTTGACAAACTTAATTATAATATTTTTAATAAACAAAATAAAAATTTAATTTGCAATAATAATAATAATACAATATGGACTTCATTTTTATTTATAGGCCATGAAATAAAAAATTTCACCAAATTATTTAAAAATAAAAATATCAAAATTGCATACAAAACTAATAACAAAATAATAAACATAATAAATAACAATAATAAAACAATTAATATGCATGAAAAAGGTGGTGTTTATAAATTAGAATGCGAAAATTGTAATAAAGCTTATATAGGTCAAACCAAGAAAAAATTAAAAGAAAGATAAAGAACATTTAAATGCCTATATTAATCCAGAAATATATAAATCAAATTTCGCAAATCATTGTATTAATAATAAGCACCAATTTCCAACTATAGAAATTATGAGACTTATAAAAGAAATTAAGAATGAATATATATGAAGCATTCGAAATATATAAACACAATAATAATAACAAATTAATAAAAGAACAAATACAAATACATTCTAAATTTGATACTATATTCAATGTCTATAATGTTACAGCAACAAAATAAATTTGGCAATTTGTTTAAATTTAGCAACAATTCTAATTCTAATTAAACATATGTTTTAGGCCTATAGCTTACATTATTGTAATTTTCATTCCTGATGATGTTGGTACTGTTTGCCAACGAAAAGCTTTGGATATAAAATAATAAATATTCTTGTATTTGAATAACCTATGTTGTTTAAAATTATTAAACAAGAAAACGTATTATATATATATATATATATATATATATATATATATATATATGTGTGTGTGTGTGTGTGTGTAGAATATCAAATATGTTTTCCTGTTAGAATTATTCTCAAGATTAAATAATATATACAATTACAGGAATAATTTATTCAACAATACATTCAAAGCTTTTCGTTGGTTGACATTGCCAACATCCTCAGGAATTACAATATTAAGAATGACAAAAATTTTTATACTTATATAAACTATGACTTATATAAACTATAATCACTCATATGCTCATGGAAACAATATATATATATATATATATATATATATATATATATATTCTTGATATTTAACATTATCCATTGTTTTTCCGTTGCACTGACTTTATGAAGTTAATATATTACTATTTTTGAGTAATTTTATCCACCATTAAGTGCAATAATTTTACCTTGAGTGATGAGGCACCTTTCGGTCTTTGACCATTCAATGAATGGTCAAAGACCGAAAGGTGCCTCATCACTCAAGGTAAAATTATTGCACTTAATGGTGGATAAAATTACTCAAAAATAGTAATATATTAACTTCATATATATATATATATATATATATATATATATATATATATATATATATATATATATATATAGATTTTTTGGACTAGGAGACTGACAGACTTACCTTTTTAAGAGTCCACTCTGTAGTCTTGAAATAGAAACACATAAAAGCACTGAAACAATGATATATTTCAACCACACAGTGGTCTTTGTCAATCGAAGAGAAAACACAAAAAGAAATATGAGAGAATGAAATAAAATAATTGTAATCACAGATTGTGTAGAGTAGAAATCAGATGTCACAGATGCACAGATTAAAGATATATATATTGTTTCCATGAGCATATGAGTGATTATAGTTTATATAAGTCTGTCAGGGGGAAAGAGATAAGGCTATTTGGAAAAAAAATAAAAAATTTTAAAAAAAATAATAAATAAAATGGATTTATCTGATGTTGAGGTTAGGGGATTCTCTGGACTTGGTATACCACTGGTATGATAGTTCCCACCTTCTCAGTTCTGAGGGATTGCAATCAGGGTGGAGTGATTTAATTATTTTTGTGGTATAGCAGTCATCAAAAGTTGTGATGTTGTGACTCGCAGCATGTTGAGCTGTTGGTCTATCCATATTCATAATTTTAACATCATGTCTGTGGCCATTCATTCTGATATTCAGACCATCCGTGGTCAGGCCTATGTACTGTGCTGAGCAAAGTTTACATTGTAGCTGGTATATGACATTTTTCGATGTACAATTATGATGACCCTGTATTTTGAAGACCATTTTTGTTGTTTGGCTGTTGAAACTATTTGCTGAGGGGTGTATTGGACACGTCTTGCATCTAGGTCTATTGCATGGGAAGGAGCCATGAGGAAGTTTGTGTGGTTTCTCTGCATCAGGGTCTGGTAGTTTAGGATGTGCTAGGATGTTTTTCAAGTTGGGAGGTTGCTTGTACCAAATTTGCGGTGGATCGGTGAAAAGATTTTTGGTGTGGACGGAAGCTTGAAGAATTTTGAAGCCATCTTTCAATATCTTGTTGAGTTTATGTAGACCAGGATGGTAGTCTGTTATTAAAGACAGTTTATTTTGTTCTGTTTGTGGTTTATGGTGAACCGAGGATTGTGCTGAATGAATTTGGTTTTCAATGAGTTTTTTTGGGTATCCTCTTCTCTGGAAGGCTGTTGATATCTTTCTATTAAAATCTTCCAATTCCCTATCATTCGAACAGATTCTCTTACCCCTGATTGCTTGACTGTATGGAATGGATCGTTTTATGTTTATTGGGTGGTTGCTGTCGAAATGGAGATATTGTAGGTGGTTTGTCGGTTTGATGTGAATTCCTGTGTTGATATTTCCATTCTGGAGTGTTACCTCTACATCCAAAAAAGGTGATGGCTGTTGTAGATTTCTCCCAGGTAAATTGAAGTGTGGAGAATTGTGTCAGGCTGTCTAACAATGCCTCAAGTGTTGAAGCACCCTGTGTCCAATATATCTATACCAACATAATGGCTGGTGTGTTTGTGTCTTTAGAAAACTTTCTTCCAACAATCCCATGTACAGATTTGCGTACGATGGTGCCATTCTGGTGCCCATTGCTGTTCCCTTTATTTGAAGGTAGTTCCTTCCCTCAAACTGAAAGTTGTTCTTCTCGAGGATGAACCTGGTCAGGTTCACAAGAAAAGGTGTAGTGGGAGAAGGCTTGCCTGGGCGTTTGTTTAGAAAATTCTCTATTGCAGATAGGCCGTGTGCATGAGGGATGTTGGTATAGAGAGAGGTGACATCTATGGTGACCAAGATAGTTACCGGGGGTAGAGGTACAGATATTTGTGAGAGTCGATCTATGAAATGATTGGTGGGGAAGGAACTAATTGTGGAGTAGTTTTTAATTATAAAGAAATAAAACCCCTTAAACCACAAATACGTTTTACTTATGTCCTGGTGTACATTTCGATTGCAAAGCAACCATCTTCAGAGGAAAATACTACTATAAACTCTTAGTCTCGTATACAGATTAAAAGTTTTTGTGCTTTAGTCTCACTAAATGCTTGATAAGTGAGAATATTTATGTAGGGAAATACAACTCAGTTAACACACTGAGTTAATTTACTTCCTCTCAGATCTCATATTTACTTTATCTATTTATATTGTATATTTAATAACAATATATTTCTTTTTATAGGTAACAATCCAGTTATTTTGATGGTAAAGCCAGATTGTGTCTTAGTTCAAGAGATCAAAGTAATGCCAGTCAAAGCAAAGATAATGGATATGGTTGCGATTAGGCATCCATCCTCTAATACTGATCATCGTACGACATTAATTCTCTTATGTGAAGATGGAAGTCTTAGGATATATATGGCTGCCATGGATCATACAGGTAATACCTAAAATACATATCTAGTTTATTAATACATTCACTGTGGACGACGGCACTTGTTATCATAATCCACCCCTGTTGCTGGCAGTTGACTGTAATCATTCTTGTAGATTTCCTCCTGTCGACAACAATGATAGCTAAAAGTGTCGTCATCTACATTGAATGGATTAAACCTGGTGACCATAGTAAAATAAATTATACTTTGTCTTCTTTTACAACTATATGAAACCCAATGGTACATAATGCATGTATTACTACTAGACAAAGCAAACATTGCGGCTAAAGACGGGCATACTAGCAGCTCTATTACCGGACGATGTAAACATTGCACAGGGAAAATATATGAACTACTATTAGTACTTGCGTCTTTGGCCTCAATGTTTACTTGGTCTGGTAGTAATTTTGTGCTTATCCAGTATTGTGCTTCCCCAATCTTTTGGTAACGTAGCATTATTCAAATTTAAATCAATTCACTATTTGAAACATTATAAATATAATAAAAAAGTACCAAGTGTGGTCTGAATATATTTGGGGTTATCTTAACCTTATTGCTCTTTGCCACAACTTATCTGTTTCTTCCTTGTTTTATCTTCTAATGTAACCTTAGAAGCCGTTTTGGACTCATGTTTAATTTTTTTAAATCTTCAGAATTGTCATTCATGGGAAAACATACAGCGTTTGGGAAGGATTTTTGTTTTTTATAACATTTTTCAGTGCTATATGTTTAGGTGTATTATCAAGATGATCTTATGAATTGAAGTATTTTTACACTTTAACCATTTAAATGAATATTTAAAGCTTTTTTAAATTGTCTAAATAGGAATATTGATAATAATTTTTCTTTGCTGCTTGATAACTTTTGTTTGCCATAACATTATATTTTTGTGGGTAATGTAAATTTTTCAATATAAACATAAAACTATTTTATTTTAAATAGTTGAAGTGACAGTAAAAATCTGTCAACTGTGTGTTAAACTTGACAACTTGAAATTATTAGCAATTGAAATAAAATTCAATTGATTTGTGTTAATACAAGCTTAAAATTTATTCTCTGTTTTTAAGCAACCTAATTAAATGTTATAAAAAAATTGTGTTGATCTTCAAATGCTTAAATAATTAAGAAAGATTTTAAAAAAAAAGCTTATAGAAGACACAAAAAAAGCTCATGCAAATGAAGATAGTGAAATATGACAAACTCTCGCATATAGCAGAATTTAGCTTTTCAATCTGACATTAAACACAAACAACTCAGATCAGGAGCTATGCTTATACTGTTGTTGTGTTTGTCATTGCAAAATGGATCAGCACCAATGAATACGCTTCCTACAGTAGAACACTGATCCATCAGATACAATACATGCTCATCCAATGTGTTAAGCTTTTAATAAAACTTCAATATCTTTATTATTATTATTATTACTATCAATTTTATTATTATAGAAATATTTTTTTGTTGATCACATAGCATTTTAATTTCAATCAGATATAATTATTCTTGAATAAAATTGGGGTTGATTCGTTGTGGTTGATAATAAAATATATTTAATAAATCAAATACAATTAAAAAATAAAATTGATAAAGGAAAATGTTATTTTTTATGATATTTAAAAGAGATACATTTACAAAATGTTGTTATGATGCCGGCGTTACAACCACGATTACGCACTAACATGATATTATGTTAGAGGGGTGACGGATATTTCACCACCCAATTTGTAAACGCCACATTATGTTAGAGCGGCGACAAATATTTTACCTCTCGATAGGTAAACGCAACATTATATAAGAGTGGCGACGAATATTTTACCACCCAATCTGTAAACGCGATATTATGTTAGAGTGCTGACAGATATTTTACTACTCGATGTATAAACGCAACATTATATTAAGAGCAGCAACGAATATTTTACTGGCCGATGTGTAAACGCCATAGTATCTTAGAGTGGTGACGAATATTTAAACGCCGGCTGCGCTGAAATTAAGGTATTTGGAATTAATTTGAGCGATCGATTCTCGATTCCGACTCTAGTGTCCAGAATTGTTGGAATCAACTTTTGACTCCATCACTAGTAGTGATGGAAGTCAACCCATCGCTAGTTTTAAATACTTATTAATCTGATTTTAAATAATCCAAAGTACTAGCACCATTTATAATACAATGAAGAAAGAATAGGATGGATCTTAATAAATATATAACACCATCAGAGTAGAAAATTATTTGTTCTTCAAAAGTTGTAGTTTTTATCATCAAAGCAGTTCAAAAATATAAAAAGTTTCAGAAAAAATATACTACTTTAAACAAATATATTTCTAGGACTAATTATAATTTCACTGTTTAAAGATAAATGAAAACTTTGATTCAAAAATGTTGTATGTTTTATGTCTTTGTTTAGGCTTTTGGCTATCGCCTAGGGTGCAAGCTGTAAGTACAATGTCATCTTTAAAACCTTCAAAGAAAAAGAAAGCTCCAAAAACCAATAAGCCATCAGGTACGTAATATTTGTTGAATTTATGAATCAGATGATTGATTTATCATTGTGTATAATTATACTGTTGTAGGTATTTTAATGTACTTTATTTGTTTGAATAACAATTATTCTTAGCGAGGATTCAGTAGTCTAACTCCCCTTACAAATAATTTCCTTCGAACTTCATACTTTAAACAAATAAGAAGAAAATTGTTAACAAAAAATTATTTAAACAACTGTTTGACTATCTTTCAATACCTAGAAATGTCCTCCAAAAATTCTATGGATTTTTAATTTTATATAAAAACCTTACATGTTTAAGCTTGAGGAACAACAATTGGCAAAGTCTCTACCATTTAGTTACTCATCTCAACTGTTTCAAATGCAAATACAATTTCCTGCAAATGTGATTTTAATTTGTTCAAAGTTATTATGGACATGACTTTGCCTTTGTCTGTTCATATTGTGAAATGCATAGAGAATAAGTCATCACATAATGTCTACTTTTTTCAGAAAAGTCAACCAAAAATTATGATAAATAAATTATTTGGGTCTTGGGACTATGTAGTTGATTTACAAAGATTGTTTTTCATTATTAATTTACATCTTGAATACTCATTTACTTCTTCGTCCAGGAGTCCAGCTTCAGATGTAGCCGATAGCCTGATGTCCATGGTATCGGAGATATTTTTGTATGTCTTCCTTAGGTGGCTTGGATTGTAGAGGTCGTGCGAAACGAGGCGAGCTCTGACCTTGAACGGGAAAATAGTTATACAACTGGTTTTGGAGTGGTGGGGCGGCAGGTCGTCAGTCTGCTGCTTTCACCCGCCGGTTTCACATCGTAGATACGCGTCATGCTAAACATCTAGTCTTACTTGTTTTGATTAGTTAGTGTTTAATAGAAAAAAAGTGTATTAACTTCTAGTTAAGTTTAATTTTTAGTGTAGTTTAGTGTTTGGTTTAACTAGTTCGTTGACTGTTTTCCATTAAGTGTGACGTTAAAATGGCTGTCAACAGGCCAAACAATAAGGTCGGTGGTAAAATTCTACATAGCCAAGCAAGAGAAATAATTTTAATTTGCACAATTTTATGAAAAGAGAAGCTGAAGAAGGACCAATATTATTGAAACAAGTTCAACAACGAGTTGCGAATGCTGCGGGACTGTCCAAGACAACTGTGAAACGAATTTTGAGTGAACATAGAACTGCGCCGGCAACAGGACCTCACTTTTCAACGCCAAGGAAAACATGGAGAAAAAAAAATAAAAAAACATCTTATGACGACTTCGACAAGACTGTTATTTGGCAGACTGTACATGAGTTCCACAAGATGGATGGACAACGCCCTACGCTTCCTGTATTAAAAGAAAAAATTGGGTTTAGGGGAGGCTTATGGGCTCTGAGACAAGTTCTTAAGGAACTAAACTTCAAATGGAGGAAATCTGCAGATAACAGAAAGCTGCTGACGGAAAAGCATGAAATAAGAGAACCGAGGGTCCGTTTTCTTAGGCAAATAAAACGCTATAGGGAGGAAGGTCGACCCATTATTTACACAGATGAGACATACGTGCATGCTTTCCATACTAAACCCCAGTCGTGGTCAGACGGTAGTAACAAAGGCCTTTTAACTCCAATTTCTAAGGGTCAGTATGCAATAATAGTCCATGCAGGAAATGAGAATGGGTTTGTAAATAATGCTTTGCTTATTTTCAAGTCTGGTCAAAAGTCAGGTGATTACCACGATTCCATGAATTATAAAAACTACAAAACGTGGCTAAGAGAAAAACTCATCCCAAACTTACCTCCAAAATCAGTGATCGTTACAGATAATGCATCATATCACACAAGCAAGTAAATCCGGCCCCAACTAGCAATTCCAAAAAAGCAGACATAGTGCAGTGGTTAGTAAATTACATAATGGCTGGTAGTATTTGTTTACATAATTTTATTTCATTTAAATTTATCAGCAGTACTTTTTGTTTTTACTGGTTTATAAACGGTATATTACAAGTGCAGTATTTATACGTGCAGTAGTTATTTATTTATAGGCAATATTTAAACTCAGGGTAGTACATCGCCGCTTTCCCGGCACGCCGCGCCGGCGCTTCCCCTACGCCGGCGATCACTCCCACCTAACCCTACCTCCTCCCCGACTCGGGGCTCGCCTCGTTCCGCACGACCTCTATTTGGTACAGGTTTCATCGTGGTCCCCTGAAACTCTTATACAATTTGAAAATTATTTTCAGTAAAATCAGAAGTTTTACTGACAGTTGTGAACAGTTATAAGGTATCTCTTTCTCTCTCACCCTTTTTTCTTTTTGTTATGTTCTAATGCTGGGGATCCAAAATACTAAAGCTTCACACAATTGGCTAGTATGTTTGTTAAACTTGACATTTATATACCATCTTCATGGTATGCTATTACAAACAAAACTGTTATGTATATATATATCGTGATATTTCACGTCCATTATTTTTCCGTTGCACTGAATTTATAAAGTTATTATTGTCATTTGTAAACAATTATTCCACCACTAAGTGCAATTATTTTACCTTATGTGATGAGGCACCTTTCGGTCACTTGAGTGAATGATTTGACAATGGTTCGACAAATATATATATATTTATTTATGTTAGTTTTGGTTGGTAAAGATTATTTAGATTTTTTGGACTAGGAGACTGACAGACTTACCTTGGTAAGAGTCCACTCTGTAGTCTTGAAATAGAAACACATAAAAGCACTTAAACAATGATATATATATATATATATATATATATATATATATATATATATATATATATACATATATAAATATATATTCTTGATATTTAACATTATCCATTGTTTTTCCGTTGCACTGATTTTATGAAGTTAATATATTACTATGTAAGTAATTTTATCCACCATTAAGCGCAATAATTTTACCTTGAGTGATTATCACTCAAGGTAAAATTATTGCGCTTAATGGTGGATAAAATTACTTACATAGTAATATATTAACTTCATAAATATATATATATATATATATATATATATATATATATATATATTTGAGTACATTTTTCTCCCTTTCATAATATTACAATATTTTCCTTTGTTGACACTTTTCAGAATGACTACATTTTCAAAACTTTAATAGCACTGTTTACAGCATTCTTAACATGAAACAAGATGAGTATAATAAAAATTTTAACAAAACTATTGCTTGATAATAGCAGGTTTAAAAAATACTGAAGAAATTAAAACAGTAGATATATGAAGAGTTTTCTTCATATTGAATATGCAAAATTAAGACCTATAATTGATTATTAATTCCCTAGACCTAGTTATGTCATTCAAGTAGGGTCAATATATTTACATGGGTGGTTTTGTAGAAATTAACAACTTTTTAACCTACTGACAGGAAAGGAATTTAGATATTTTGAACTGCCTTAAATGGTTTGAAATTTGAAAAAAAGTAACTCTTCTCGAAAGGTAAGTGTGAAATCTGTTCTGCAGATATTTAAAGAGAAATTTTCAAAAGCCCAATGAAGAAATTTAAAAAAACTAGAAAACTTTTATTAAACTGGATGCATACAGTTAGTCTCAACCCATGATGGTTCTCAGCTCGCCCACGCTGATAATAGACTATGGAATGAACCCAATCCCCCCACAATCCAACCTCAAACTCTTAGGTGCTCAACCCAGGTGACTTACATCATCAGGATCGGAGGGTTGATGCTGAGGTCTGTGGTTCCAGTAAGAGCTCAAGGGCGCGTAGATGATCTTCACAATCCATAGAACTTTCTACTTACAGTCTGTATACTTTCTACTTACAGTCTGTATACTTTCTACTTACAGTCTGTATACTTTCTACTTACAGTCAGTATACTTTCTACTTTTTACTGATACTATGTATTTCTATTTTAAACTTTTCACTGTATTTAGTAAATGTTTTTAAAAATTATTTATTTCATTATTGCAAATTTGTATGATTCTGTTTTTAGGAGCAGTAACTTTTCCAGTTGATTTCTTTGAGCACAGTACTTTGTTACCACTGAATGACATAGAGTTTGGAGGTAATGACCTTTTGCAGATTTATAATGCTCAACAAATCAAGAATCGATTAAATACTACTGGTAAGGCATTTATAGTTTTTTTTAAAATTTTAAACATATTCTATATTTTTAACTACATAAAATTAAATCAACTTCAACTTAAATGCTCTTTGTCTTTCTCCTTATAGCTTTGGAGGAGCTTATAATAATTCTATAGAGTGGATCTGATTCCTTAAATTTTTTAGGATATTTTTTCTTTAAAACATTCTTGATAACTTTTCATTAAAGTGTTCCATTTCTCTTTTGATGAAGTAAATCCTTAAGGATGACTTTGTAATGAACTCTTGTGCAGATGCTTTGGTCGCTTCTATTTTAAATAAAAAAATAAGGAGGTAATGAATGCGTCACTTATCCCTCCTAACTGAATGTGAGAATCTATGTACAGAGAGTCTCGATAATTCGAGGTAGATGGGACCGAGACCCCCTCGGATTACACGAAAGTACGTTCATGTGCATTATAAAAAATAGGATAACTCTATATGAACATTTCTTGGAAGCCCAACTCATTTCCTTTGCATACTGTATTGATGTAATATAGTTCTTTCAAATAAATAAAATATGTTCAAACAGAAAAAGGCTCGAATTATACGGAAGTTCGAAATATCTGGTCTCGAATTTTCGAGACTCTACTGTATTTGAACTAACAAAATCGTATTTGTAGTTGGTTTTTTATAAATTCTTTTTCCATATTTCTCATACGCATGAGTGTTATAATAGGGGTTTCTTAGTTTTTCATTTTTGTTTTTTTTATTAGTAGGAGATTTATATTTTTGGTCTGTAAAATTTCATTTTACCAACTAAATATAAGGATATTAAAAAGAAAAGTTGTGAGTTAAGCTTAATTTTGGAATCTATAGAAATGTGCCTGAAGTCTGTTTGTACATAGTGAAGTGAGAATTTTTCAATGCTTACTAAATGCAAGGTTCATCATGGTTGGTGAACCAAAATGAAGTATGTGAGAAGGCCTATGAAATGATTTAGGTCAAAATTCTGTAGTGAAAGTTTTTTTCACACAGGTAAAGATTAAGATATGAGTCAAGAAAGATTGAAATTGTTTTTGTTGTAAAATTGTATTGTCTTATTGTGTAGCAATTGTTAATGAAGTTTTAATTGCTATGAATAATTTTTATTTTAATATTAGTTATTTTGTTAACAATTATTTTAATAAATATACTCAAAGTTTCACTTTATAAGAAAGCATAATGTAATGCCGGGGCCTCCAACCTACGGCCCGCGAACAGATTTTTTCCAGCCCACGAAAATCTAGCATACTGAAAAAAATTGTATTTGGTAATACACTTCCTTTTAAGCTTTTTTACCAATAAATATGAGTACAGTTCTCGTCTCTCACTTGCCACTTATTTTCTCTATAAGTGTAAAACTAGCTATAAACTAGTAAAAAACTAAGCGAGAAAATCTCGTGGGTGTAGGGGGGGGGGTCTAGACTTTCTGCCCTGAAATATTTCCGGCCCGCCTTTCTTCCAGAAGTTTTCGATGTGGCCCTTGAGTGAAAAAGGTTGGAGACCCCTGATGTAATGCATTAGAAACCCACACAGTAAAATTACCAAGGATGGGTAGATACTTGGAAATTAATCGCTTTTAAATCAATTATCCATATTTACAGATTATTTACACCGATCTCAGTAAATCGATTTCTGATAAAATAAAAGATGTATTATAACTTTGCTTTATTTTTCTGTAGTGTAGTATGTCAATATAATAGTGGTTATTTTATTATGCTAATGTAATTATTTATGTTTGCAGGTATGTATGTAGTCTCAACAAAATCAACTGGTTTCAATCTGGAAATAAATAATAACGATGTAACTCATGTAATGACTGGGCTGCGTGTACTATTAGGAAACCAGGATGTCCAGCGTGCCCCTGGATACATAGAAGTAAGTAATCATAACTTACTAAAAAGTAACTATTCAGTTCCCTAGTAAGAACTATTCATCATAGTGATTAAGAAATGTGGATGACACTCTAATTGATAACTGCGGTAAAACAGTAAACATTTAGAAACACCAGCGAGGAAAAATATACTTTCTATCAGGTCCAACTCAATCAGTAGCGTAAAGGGTTCTCTTACTGCTTGTTGTACTATTTATAGGTGAAAAAACATTATTCATTTTTCTTGTTAGTTTTTTCTATGTATGTAAATGGTATTCTATGCAGATGAGTGAGCTGCACAAATAACATTTCTCTTGAGCAGGAAAGCTTAGCACATAACGGAAATGTCTTAGTAAACTGTTGTCCAACTCCCTATATTAAGCCAGAACACGGCTCATTGTTGTCACAATCATGTTGCCTCATTGTTGAACATATTAATTATCAAGTTCATTTGTAACTTCTTAATGTTGAGAGTTGATTCTAATTCTAGACATCATTTCATGTATTGGTTATTACACAAATGCTATTAATTTAGATGCAAGGCATATTAATTTTAATGGGTTCTTTAATGTGAAATTTTAAAATTAATATGGCTAAGATTTTTGTATAACATTTCTGTGCCAGGTTTTTGGACGTTCTGTGCAAACCAGTGTTGCTCGTAACAGATGGTTTGATATTCCTCTCACAAGAGATGAAAGTTTTCAAGCAGACAAGAAATTGATAGTGACGTTTGGCTGTTCGCAAGATCCAGAAGGAGTGACTATGGTAGATTCTATAAAAGTGTAAGTTTTAATTAATTTTGTCATCATTTTTCATGATATCATTAAATAGTGTGGATGTAATCATTAAGAATTAAAATATTTTATTAAGATATTTTAGCTATGTTTAGTTCATCATGTCTATTGTTTCTTATAAATTTGGTTTTTACAACCAATTATAGACTAAACAATTTAAAACAACCTCTCCAAACCTTGTAGGGCAACGTTTTAAAATAATTAGATGTTGTTTGAAATTTTATGGTCACTAGTTGGTTGTAATCAATAATATTGTTTACTTTAAGAAATATTTAAATTGAGTTTCAATTAAAATGTTTCTAAATTTGTTATTACTAAACAAAGATTGGTCAAACTTCATTTTTTGTTTTTACATTTTTTTTCTCAGAAATAAATTCTGAACAAGGAAAAAGTAATTTATTACTAAACAAAGATTGGTCAAACTTCATTTTTTGTTTTTACATATTTTTCTCAGAAATATATTCTGGGCAAGGAAAAAGTCATTTTTAATGTCGCAAACCATAAATAGTAGTTAAAACTTAATTACTAATTAGGTATTGCCAAGGATAAAAACTCATTTTAGACATTATATTATCGCGAAATTCTTAGGAATTACCACTATCATATTATATCACTATATGAGTGTGTTAAAATCCATACTATTATATAAAGGTCTAATGGTGTGTGTGTGTGTGTGTTTTTTTTTTTTTTTTTTTTTTTCTTTTTTTTTTTTTTTTTTTTTTTTCTATAAGGAGGTGGGGGAAAGATCTTCAAAAGACACCCGATGTTATGGGTAGTGTCGGATTCATCTCGGTATGGAGCCGAGACGCCTACCGACTAAAAAAACCCCCCTTCTCCTCTTTCCAAAAGCCATAATTCCCCGCGGGACCGCCGCTAGGCACTACTTCACGGGGCGGCATTAGCGCTTACGCTCTCCCATCTTTTTCCTTACCTACGTCCCCCACTAACTATTAGCTGGGTGTACTTTCCTTTTCTTTTCTTCCTTCCGCAGTTCTGTAATCACTTCTCTGGTGAAGTACGTTGTGGCGTTCCATATAGTTTCTGATGCGAGCATTTGCTCTACTAAATTTTCTGGCGTAATCGCCACGTTGGTTAGCCTTTCGAATTCTCTTCGCTGTGGGTCAAATCTTGGACATGTGAAGAACACATGCCTCGCGTCCTCTTCTGCTCCATGACATACTGGGCAATTCGGTGAGTCCTCTTGCTTATACTTATATAAGTATTGTCGAAAGCATCCATGTCCAGTAAGTAGCTGCATCAGGTAGTAGTTGGGATCACCGTGCTGACGGTTGGTCCATTCCGCTATCCGTGGGATGAGCTGGTGGGTCCACCTGCCCCTTTCAGAACCATCCCACTCCACTTGCCATCGTTGTAGACTCTTCTCCCTTTCCCTTGTTCTGGAATCTTTTGCCTCCACCGGTTCTCGCGTTCTTCGCCGATACCGTCTCCTATATTCCTCTGCAATAATCTCGATCGGCAGTAGTCCCGAGATCACGTGAGCAGCGTCCCTAGAGACAGTCCTAAACGCGCTGGTGATCCTTAATGCCATTTGCCGGCCAACTGGGTATATCCTTCTTTGGCATTCTTGTAGCTCTAGTGCTTTTGCCCAAATGGCAATACCATAGGTCAGTATTGATGTCACAACTGACCCAAGGAGCACTCGTCTTCTTGGTTTAGGACCACCCACATTCGGCGTGTGTGTGTGTGTGTGTGTGTGTGTGTGTGTGTGTGTGTGTGTGTGTGTGTGTGTGTGTGTGTGTGTGTGTGTGTGTGTGTGTGTGTGTGTGTGTGTGTGTGTGTGTGTGTGTGTGTGTGTGTGTGTGTGTGTGTGTGTGTGTGTGTGTGTGTGTGTGTGTGTGTGTGTGTGTGTGTGTGTGTGTGTGTGTGTGTGTGTGTGTGTGTGTGTGTGTGTGTGTGTGTGTGTGTGTGTGTGTGTGTGTGTGTGTGTGTGTGTGTGTGTGTGTGTGTGTGTGTGTGTGTGTGTGTGTGTGTGTGTGTGTGTGTGTGTGTGTGTGTGTGTGTGTGTGTGTGTGTGTGTGTGTGTGTGTGTGTGTGTGTGTGTGTGTGTGTGTGTGTGTGTGTGTGTGTGTGTGTGTGTGTGTGTGTGTGTGTGTGTGTGTGTGTGTGTGTGTGTGTGTGTGTGTGTGTGTGTGTGTGTGTGTGTGTGTGTGTGTGTGTGTGTGTGTGTGTGTGTGTGTGTGTGTGTGTGTGTGTGTGTGTGTGTGTGTGTGTGTGTGTGTGTGTGTGTGTGTGTGTGTGTGTGTGTGTGTGTGTGTTTCAATCACGTAAAAACTACTGGACCCATTGAGCTGAAATTTTACATGGACATTCTTAGGGTTCCTGGTCAATACATAGGCCTATTTTTATTTAGAAATTCCATCAGGGCACCACCTGGTGTTGAAAACTCCCTTAAAACTCAATTACCTATAACTACTCCATTAATTAATTCAGTGATTTGACAATAGTCAAGTGACAGAAAGGTGCCTCATCACATAAGGTAAAAATAATTGCACTTAGTGGTGGAATAATTGTTTACAATTAACAATAATAACTTTATTAAGTCAGTACAACGGAAAAATAATGGACAACTACTCCATCATATACTTCTCTTAATCATCAGATAGTAAATGTGTTTTTAATCACTGTAAAAGTCAGTTTAAAACAAATTTAAACCGGGGATAGTAAATGTTCGTTGTCATTCAATGTTTGTTGTTGAATTGTCAAACGTCACTGCCATAGGAGGATTTAATAAAACAGCAAATCATCGATATTAATTGTAATTAGCCCAAATAAATGACATAAAATCCTCTGGGGGCCGTAGACAGTGCTTTCAAATAAACATACAAATTATTAACAAATATAAAAAGGAACATTCAATAAATCGTTTACCTGGTATGAGTCGATACAATGACTTAGTTTTATCTCTCACTGGTTCCCTCGGGAAGCTAGCATGCAGCAGAATGCAGTTCGTTGGTCACCAGGGAGACGTGTTCTCTCAACGACTCCCTTATTTCATTTTAAAACTATACCAGAAAAATCAAACTTTGCCCGCACAGCTGTTTTATTATCGGTCAACTGTCACTATCTCACATCGACAATTAGAATTATCCTATCGAATTAGACTATTTAGGCGCTAAAAAAAATAACATTAAAATTGAAAGTGGGTATCCCAGTAATGCTACTTCGGAACTTAGAGCCACAAAGGTTGTGTAACAATACCAGGCTTTTAATAAAATCGTTCAAACAATATATCACAGAAGCACTTTATTTGGTTCCACAAAAAAGGAAGAAGTACTCATTCCCAGAATAAATATCACACCATCAAACTTGTCCTTCAATTTCAAGCATCTACAGTTCCTCGTATAAGTCACCTTCTCAATGACGATCAATAAAGCACAAGGACAGACCCTTAGGGTAGCAAGCCTCTATTTGGAAACTTAATGTTTCTCCCATGGGCAATATAATTCCTCAAATTCTCTGTTCTGATGAATTGCTATTCCTCTTTTTCAGTTCTCTCTATTAGTTCACACTCTCCCTATGTATATCTTGTTCAAATTCTCAATCATTAATAAAAATACTTCTTATTCATACGCTCATGTTCAAATACATTTTTTTAAACTTGTAGTGGATGACATCTGATGTTAATACAGTTTTTCAAATATTAATTCTTTTGTTAAGTTTAATGAATTAATTTTAGTTTTATGTGGGAGAAAAACTTTTCACAGAAGGGACAAGGTTTGCAATATAGTTATTTCGTCCCATTTGGCTTAAAATAAGTGATAACATATGCTATCATAAAACAGCTGATTTTATGTTATAGGTTATGTGGTAGAACAGCTGCTTTAAAGCATAGGTTATGTTATTTTATTTATATTAATTGCAATTATTTACTAAAAAGTACCTAAAATAAAATTATGCTTTGTTGACCTAAGTAGAAATTGACTTGAAAGAGGTTTGTTTATATTACTTGTTCTATTACAGGTTCATACATTTTTCTCAATACTCCATTCATTTACTCTCAACATTCTTTCACAGTACTTCACAAACATCCTAAATTCTTTCCCCTGTAATTTCACTTTTGTTTGAACGACTAGTTTGTTTTTATATTGATTTTAAAGTTTTAATATGTTCTAGATATGGAAAGCCTAAAGATACATTTGGTTGGCCAGAAGAAAGTGATGAAGTAGCAACCAATACAGTTGTTCCGACACAGACTGGGACAGGAACAAATGCAGATATTGATAGTTTGACTGCCTCCTCTCCTTCCCCAATTACATCTCTTGATAAGTAAGAGATTACAAATTAATTACTCTTATGAAATTTATTTTTAATTAAAATCGGTTAGCTACTATCAGTAATCAAGTTTTTTTGGGTAAAAAAACTAGTATGCTTGCACTTCTCATTGAGTTCAAATTTTATAATTTATACCAGAATTTGAGTAGATAATGAGCAGACTTATGAGTAGCTTATGAGCAAAATTATTGTTATGATTAAACAATAATGAACTCACACTCGTCAGAAATTTATTTTCTTGCCCCAATAAACCTAAAATTAAAAAAGTACTTACATTTTAGTTTCAAAATATTTTATAATATATCAAAAAAAACAAGAAAATACAAACACAATAATAATTTATTGTATTATACATTTCAAACCTTTTTGTTGGCAAACAGTAACAACATCATCAGAAATAATGAATATCATACATACATGTGTTAGATAGACACATTATTGTTTTTGAGTCTATCTAACACATGTATTTATGATATTCTTCATTATTCCTGATGATGTTGCTATGTTTGCTAACGAAAAGCTTTGAATTGTATATACAATAAACATTCTTATATTTGTATGTTCTTGTTTTTTCAATTATTACACAAGAAAACCTATTTTATTATTTAAAATATGTATATGCAACAGTATTCCCATTAGTTTCAGTAATCTGTGATATTGATGTATAGATATACAACAATTAATATTTACATGTATTGAGTGGAATAACTTAGTGGATGAAGTTTTGTTATGCATATACTAGAGTTATGTAAGTATGTGCTATTTATATAACAGTTGTAGGCATAATTTTTATCAGATTATTTGCAACCGATATTAAATGTTGGCCAAAATTAAGGGAGGTTTTCTAAAATTTAACAATATTGTGCTTAATGCCAAATTTTCGTTTTGGTGATTTTTCATCAGTCAAATTTCCAGAATTCATCAGTCAAAAGAAATATGAGAGTTAAGAATAGCATACGCTTATTAGTTTAGAGATTCATGAAGAGTGTAGTAGAAATGTAGAACACTATAACAAATGCAAAATCTTTAGCTGTAATTTTATTGAAAGACCTGCTAAAATATGTTTACCTTTTAATGCTTAAACTACTTAATAAAGGAGTCAACCACAAGTAGCATATTTATGTTTTAAAAAATGTTTTTCCCATCAATCCAAGCAATGTTCAAAATCTTTAATATTATAAGAAGGTTTAAAGGTATTGTGTGAAATACTTAGTTTTCTAAATTGCATTTGTAATTTTCTAAACAACCATTGCAATTTTAAATTCACTATATTGTATAGTTATTTTTAAAAACACTAAAATTATTGCAAAAAAATATGCTCTTTAAAATTCACTGAAATACAAATACAGAATTTACAAGTAGATGTTACCTATTTAAGTTCACTTTAACAATTATTTAACCCTTTAAAATGTGTCAACAACTGAAGCAGTTTCTAAGTTTTGTCAGCATTAAGAATAAAGAATGGTGTCTCATTAAACAGCTGTGACAGTGGATACTCCCCAGATATATATAATAAATACCACCTCCATTACTTGTTATATCTGATTCCTCATTCATTACTGCTTCCGTATTCATTTTGTTACATTCATAGGTCGATTTACTGCTGTCTGCTGTTGTACTAAACAAGTTTAAGTTAATTAAAAATCTGTGAAAAGAGCTATTAAATAGAATCTATGGTTGTCAAGGAAAACATGTAAAATAATATTTTTGTAAGTTTTTTCTTCATTGTTATTTAAAGTATTATTTTATTGAGTACTTAGGTATTATACAGAGGCCACTAACATAGGTACTTAGTAATGTTGTATAAAATTACAACCAAATCTATCCTGACTAGATGCTTTGTAGGTATATTCATGTCTAGACGTACTGCATTGAGCTGTTGCTAGTGCACACCCAAAAACGTAGTCCCAACTAAAATGTGAATAAATAAACTTATTATAACCTAACTTTAGCGTGTTTTCTTCAATTAATTTGCGTGTTGCTACAAGATAATTTATTTGAAATGATTTACCTATGAAGTATCCAGTCAGGATAGATTTGGTTGTAATTTTATACAATATTACTACACACCTATATTAGTGGCATCTATATAATACCTAATTTCTTTTTATTGATATGGATTTTTTTTATAATTTTATCCTTTAACTGTTTATTATAAAATTATGATAATTAAGACATATAAATTATTTCTTTTGCTTATTGATGATTAATATTAAAATTATAGAGTGACATGTGGCATTTTGGAGGTTTTGGACAGCTGCTTCACTCTCATGAATTCAGAAACTGGTTCTCAAACTCAAAAAACTCAAGCAATTAATCTTGCTAAACATCTTTTAACACTTCCAACAGATTCTTGTGTTCAGAGACACATTAAGTCTTTGTTGGCTGCTGTACACCCTACTCGACAATCTTACCATAACTTCAAAGTAAGTAATAGTTTTTGGATTTATGCAAATTAAATTTGTATTTGTTTATGAATTAGTATGTGTGCAGATTTTCCTTAAATAGTTTAATTCTTTAATTTTTTTAAATCCACCTTTGCAAAAAAAACTACAATTATTCATCTTATATAATTTTCAGTTAAAGAACATTGAATTAAATTCTTCAGTTCAAGTGTTAATAATATTTTTATATATTTGTAGGATTAAGGTTTATAGATTGAAATGTTTATTGTGCATTTAAAAATATAAAAAGAGGTACAGTAGTCCCTCGCTATTTTCGCCTTCAGCATTCGAGGTTGGCAAAAATATAGGTTATCCTGCTAATATTTATCGTATTTTAAAAAAAAAGACAGAATAGTTACTTTGCAGGTTATAGGATAATGTGTTCTCGTCTTATTTACTTTTTAGTAGTACTGTAGTTATTTATCACATAGATACCTGATTATACTCCAAACATCCATTTTACTGTACACTACTACCTACATATAGTTTAATCTTTTCCCTTTAATTGTTTATCCAAGCCATAATGTCATCCAACTTTGATAGGGACAAGAGAAGGCAAAAAACTGTTGATTATGGGAATTAACCTTTGAAATAAATTAAAATGTGGAGAAAGGATAGAAGTCTGTCGAAAAAGCACTGCAGACGTTTCAAGATGAATGAACTGAGAACATAATGGGGCGAGTGATTCGTGTTGTGCTGTGTGGTTATTTTTCAAGTTGAAGGTACATGTTGGTATATTGAAAGAATCATCTTCAATTTTTGTTTTTAATTCACTTCATATCGTTTGATAAAGTTGTTCTAGTCATTATACCACCTGGCTGTTATTAATGTCTCGAGTAACTTAGAATGTGCCCTTACACTGTGCATCTGGTACCGGTTTAGACAAACATCTATCAGTTAAATTTAAGCAATCTGTATGCGTTATCAACTGGGCTAACCCGATGTCCAATACGTTTATTATATGGAAATTACGGTTATGGTGACTGAGTGGAGTACACCCCCACAGCAACGTGGAGGAGATTCTATATCTAGAATTTCTCTTCGTGTTACTAAACTTTTTCTTAAACAACGTTTGTGTTGTCAGACTTCACTAATTAGTCATAATTCACATTACTTTATTAAATTAATTATTTGATTCACTCAAGTTTTTAATGCTAGGAAGGGATTTACTATATTAGATAGAATGACAGATTTGTCTTCTTGATGTAGAAACATTAAAAAAAAAACATAACACAAGATCTGCTTATTTCAGTAATTTTGCTCCTAACAAATTTTATGTTTTTTTTTATAAGTGCACATATTAAGAAGTGAGGGTTTAGGATTAAAACCTAAGTAAGTATGTTATCCTACTCAATCCAATAAATCATATTAAAGCTTTGAATAAATGATAAACCGGTTAAAGATCAAGTTGAAGAAGTTTATGTTATTAGTGCATTGTTTCGGCAATTAATTTCTTCCCCTTTTAATGTCTGTTCTGCTATGAAAAACAAAGTACTTACATTGTAAATGTTTTTATAATGTTTATGGTAGCTTTGGTTCTTATGAATTAAAGCTGATTTTAAATATTGCAGTTTATAGTTACATATTTAGAAGATGACCTGCAAAGTCTTATTAAATTGAGATGCAAGGGATTTGTGTGCTCGTTAAATAATTGCTCTCTTAAATCTTCAATTAAAACAAATCAAACATATTTCATTTAGCAAAAAAATTATAAAATTACAAACCAAAATACATATTTCTGAAACATTGCGTTAGTTACTGATTTGTGAATATTTAACATTTGACTTGTTTATGTGCAAATTTACATATTAATAAATCAATGGCTGAAATGACTCTGTTTTCGAGTTTGCTTGCTTGCTCTTTTTATAATTAATTCTTACCATTTTAAACTGAAAACAAATGCGCCAAATAATGCATAAATTACATTTAAATATGCATTGACAAATTTAAAGTTTATGAATTTTGTACTAAACTGTTTAAGCATTTAAATTTTGTGATAGTTCACCGAAGTTTGAATTTGTTCACTTAGCTGTTTTAACAAGGTGTAGCCTCTCATCCCTCTATTGGAAAAATCCTCACAATATTCGCTCGGTCATGACTTTGAAAAGGCTTCAGTAACTTCGCGTTCCATCTTCGTTCTTGGAGACGTGCGCTGTCTTCTACCTTCTGATTACAATAAATTAAAAAATGAGTTACATTAAAAATTTAAATAAAACATTTCCTCCGCTCTTGGACTACCAACCAGAAATTTGTTTTATTTCTAACAAATCACAATATTTTGATCTAGTTCTATTATTGTTACATGTTTGAATACATTCTCGTTCGTTTTCTGAAATTTCCTTTTTTAATATGTAACACCATCTAAAATGTGTTACAACATTTAGAGTTCAAATGGGCAATATGAGAAAGCAGAACATCAACCCCCTGCACTTCACAAAAAAATTTTTTTGAGCTATTTATTTGGTGAAGTGTTGGTAACGAATTCACAACAGACTTGATATAAGCAACGAATTTGTTGCCAAAACGTTGCATTAATTAAATAAATTTCTTTGTTACACAATATCCGTAGCATAGTGGTACAATATATTACAAACAAAATATTGGAAAAACCCATTATTACAAAAATAATAGAAAATAACAAATAATACAAGTTACTTAAGATTAAACCCTGGAGATTTAAGTACATTTCGATGACCCTGTCATCATCATCATTAGAGGATCTTATTACAAAATTACAATCTAGAATACAATAATCTATTGACTCTAGGTCAGTCTAATTTGTAACTTATTGTTTGGTAGATTGTAATTTTGTAATAAGACCCTCTGATGATGATGACGACAGGGTCATCGAAATGTACTTAATCTTCAGGGTTTAATCTTAAGTAACTTGTATTATTTGTTATTTTTGTGGTATTACGGTTTTTTGCAATATTTTCTTTGTAAAATTTCTTTGATTTAATATTCAACCCGTTTATCATTTATTTAATACTTATTTCAAGTGTTCAAATAAACATGGATATACAAGCTTTGAATTTACTAGATCTAACTATAAAGTATGTGTGTATTAATGAAAAGTTGTGTAACTATAAAAGAATTTTTATTCAGGACCAAGCAATGTTGAGCTATGTAGTAATGTCTCTGGCTTCTTTGAGAAGAGAAACTGATGCCACTGATATAGATGCTGAAACATTCTATAGATTGGTTTTAATGGCTCGCTCCATTGCAGTCACACGCCCCCATAATTTAGCAAAACTACCACCTGACATATCACCAGGTAAGTTTACATGTACATTATCTATTGTTTTATTTATACATTTCTGACGGAATTGATTTATTTGAACTTTTAATTACTAATTACTCTTCTATCTTTTTTTAATAACTATATATTAAGTTTTTCATCTTGAAGAAATAATAAAAATTTATTCATTTATTTGTTTTTACCGAATGTGTTTTATTTTTTTCAGACTTTTTAGGAAAAGTAATTGAAAACTCTAAAGAATTACTTTCACAATTGGCTGAAATTTTTTGGAAGTTACATGAAGTGCGTCCAACTAATATTGCTCTTTCATCAGTCTGTATTCCAGGTTAGTAATTGTTTGTTTCTATGACACATTACCTGTAAAGTTTCAAGTGTACTTCTTGTACAACTTACAAACAAATAATATAAAAACAACAATTAAAAACATACACAAAACTCATAAATTAATCATTTATTTACTCATGCGCGTTTCAATGACAAAGCCATCATCAGTGAGTGTTACTACTACAAACTCTAACTTACAACTGTTGTAAGCTGTAAGTTAGAGTTTGTAGTAGTAACACTCACTGTTGATGATGACTTTGTCATTGAAATGTGTATGAGTAAATAAATGATTAATTTGTGCGTTTTATTTGTTTTTAACATAACCTCACAAGCTAAGCTTAAAGAATATTTGTAACATAAAGAAAAATATTTCAAGTCAATTCCTACTTAAGTCAACAAACAAACAAAAATTTAGTTACTTTTTATTAATTAATTACAATTAATATAGATAAAGTAACATAACCTATGCATTAAGACAGCTTTTGTACCATATAACCTATATCATTTATTTTCATCCAAATGGGACGGAGAAATTGTACTGCATCTTTGCCCCTCCTATGAAAAGTTTTTCTACCATAAAACTAAAATTAATTAATAGTATTCAATTAATGAATTAATATTTGAAAAAACTTTATTAACGTCAAGTTTGAAAAAAATGTATTTGAACTTGAGTGGATGAATAAAAAGTATTTTATTAACTATTGCAAATTTGAACAAGATATATAAATATATAAAGGGAGCGTGTGAACTAATAGAAGGAATTGAAAAAAAATGTATCTAACTGCATGTACTAACATGCATTATATTAATTATCAACACTAATTAAATTTGACTGATCATAACGGCTGGACGACATAAATACTGTAAGTCAGAGCTGTAAAAGTTACAATATCAGATGTTGATTATAGTTTGCTCTGCTGCTTATGCCCAGAGTAGTCACTTTGTCTCTTGTTCATCAAGTGAGTGCAATATATGGGTGTCTAAGCATTTGCTAATATTACGAGTTTATTACTGATGCCCACACATTTCAGATAAGGATGAACCTAATAGCCAGAGAGTACTCTTACAACGTTTAAATTTTAAATGCTTGAAAAATTATAAAGAATTATCAAAATTCTGTTATTTATTCACAAGGCAATCTGGATGTGGAAGTCCTAGTTATCCTTTTAACATGTTGACAGCTGGTAGTGACAGCATTGCAATCTGTCACCAAGTGGGTGGCGACAGATGTAGTAATTTCTGTTTTCCTTTCTCATATCTCCCAATTAATTGCAGAGTATCCATCACCTCAAATAAATTCTGGATATTGTATAACATTATTTTTTGTTCAATCGATGTTTTCTTAATTCTCTTGGAGAAAATTGAGCACAGGATATTAATACAAAATTTATAAAGAGCACAGTAGCGTAATTGTAATAAATAAACAACAATAACCCTTGCTACAAATATTTAAACACCCTTGATGTACATTTTGCTAACACAGTTAGCATCATCAGAAGGTTACAAATATACTCAAGTGTAAGCGAAATGTATATCAAGGAAATTTAAATATCTGTAGCAAGATAGTTGTTTCTTTGTTATGAGATATTAATGCTTATATATTTATTATTGATTATTTCCTTTGAAATTAATTATAATGCCTTTAAAATGTCAAATCTTTAATTTTTAAAAATAGTTTTCTCTTCTTTTCATTTTATATTGAAAATTTGTTTTGAATGAAGTAAACACATTCAATCCCGGTTGGAATCTAGGAAAGTACCACAAATATTCGAAAAAAACATCTAGGAAATATTCAAAGATCACACAACACAAAAACAACATATCTTAATCAGCCGCACATACTTTGAATCTAACACCCTATTTCATGATATAGTAAACAGCCCATTCAAACCTCTGTGCTCATAAATCATTCACCCGCAACCTTGAGTGATCGCATGCAGTAGCAGGTCGGCTTTGTCAATGAAACGATTGTTTCGAAATGTGTCAGTAAGTAAGTTTAAAAGTATTTACTCAGTTATGGATTAATTACTTACAGTTGTTATAGGATTGCTTCTAAGTGGTTTAACTGTGTTAAAGATTATTTTACTCTTCCTTGACTTCCTTATATGTTCAAGGAAGAGAAGCTCTTGACTTTGTGACAAAGGAGAAAATATTGTTTAGTGGAAGCAAGAAAATACAAAAAACTCCACAACCTAAGACAAAATCTTTAGCGCTCTATGAGAGAAATTGCAGTGATAAAGTTGGTTTAAAACATTTTCCACTATACAAATAAAAGTATTGACTAAAAAAAATATTAACTGAGCATCCTGGTAATCAGGAAACAATCGGTTCATCTAAACAGTTTTCTAAAAACATCTAATTCTTGTTTGCTGAGGGTGTATACGTTTCGATATCAGATGTAGCAAATTGTTGACACAATATTAATATTTACCACACATACAATACAAACATTTGCTATGTATAATGATAGAAGTTTATGCAAGTTTTAAGTGGTGTATATTTGCTTTCAGGTTTGACACATGTAGAAGCAACTGTCCACTGTCTTGTTGACATAATCCATGCTTTCACTTTAGTTGAACCTAGTGATGCTACCCTCAGTCTGGCCATAGAGCTGTATTTGTCTCTCTTACAGTGTGAAGATTCTATCGTTAGTTTTAGTGCGAAGCAAGCCATCATTAGAGTCCTTCGTCCTCGTCTGAAAAGAAGGCGTGTATATATTCCTAGCCCTCCACTATGCAGTACACCAGGTAAAATCTCTGCAACTGTCATTCTTTAACATTAATCATATGGTATTGCTCAATCTGAATTTTTTTATTAAAAAAATTATGATAAATTATACAAATTTTAGCAAATATTTGGTCCCTAATAAATATTAATATGGTTGGATTTTAATTTTCAGAATATGTTTATAATATTGTTCCATTCCGGCATTTTTTTCAACTTTATTTGTCAGAATATTTTAAAGAATTTCTGAAGTTGGAGGTTCTCCAAATAATTCACAAAAGAAAACTAAGGCAATTGCTTTTTTTTTAAATAGATGATTAAACATTATTCTTAGTAAGTATATGTAATAAGGATTATACTTTGTCCAAATATATTTTAGCTATATTATTTTAAAGCTAAAATATATTTGTACAAAATTTTCCTCACGTACATACAAAGCTACATTTTCCTTAATCCACCTATTTTCTTACAAATCTTATTAATATTCTGGTTGGAAATTCATCCAGAAGTCTTTTTAAATATTTCACCAACTATTATACCCACTAATGTTATTCTGATTCATTGTTTTACATGAATCTAAAAATATATTTGCTATTTGCTGTTACAATTTTGTTGTTAAATTTTTTAAAGTTATTGATATTTAAATTTATAATCTGACATTATAAATCTGTAAAGTTTTTATGTGTTGAAAATCAGTAAACTTCTTATTAAAACTTCTTACCATTTGATACATTGCTAATCCATTCTTGTATTATTTGATTCTTTAGAGTTCTGAATTCACTTAAAAGTTTTGTAACTGGTGTCCATAAAACCTAGTATTTTTTATAGCTGTTCTTGACAGTTTATTATTACTTGCTGTAATTGGTTTTGTCATTTGAAATTACTTGGGATATCTTTATCTGTTTAGTATTCTAGCAACATTTTTTGTATTTTATGAAATTTGTGAAATTAAAACAAAATTGTGTATGAAGAAAGACCTTTGAAGTATCACATTTGTCACACACCCTTTCTGACATTATAACTCCTAATACTCACAAAATACACCCACACCACCATAATATCCCACCCCCACCCTAACACCCTAACCTATTTACATAAACCTTGAGATCAGTTACAGTCTGAGTTGACAATGGGACATCTCTCAAAACGGCCGTCCTCCACAAATATAAATAAGTGCTGCCATAGGCAAGTTTGTAAATATTTACAAGTGTTTAGTGAAAACTAGTAGCTCACGTGAAGATGGAATCAACAAATATAACTATTTGGTGTCGGACTACAATGGCGCAACTGATTCCTGAAAAATACCAGGATAAACTTTTTGACTTTCAAAGACATATCATCCAACTAATCTAGATACACGGATCTTGTATGAGGGAAGTTAGTAATGGCGACAAAATCCAGTACTTTTCCAGAGGAAAGCTGCCTGCTGGAGAGGAATTTTATTATGAGGAAAGGAGAAGGGATGGATTATGAAAGAACTAGATATAAACTGATTAAATTTGGCATAGTTTTGACGTCCTCATGCATCCTTATGTCGGCAGTCTATGCTCATTGTTGACACTTTTTGAGTCCATATAACCTAAAAAGTGAAAGTGTAGTTGAAGCAAAAAATAAAACAAAAATGTGACATGGTTATTATACCTGATGGAATGATATGAGTGTTACAACGCCTTGATGTTTTGATCGGTTAGCCAATCAAAACTCATTTACGCCTGGAGAAGCAGATATGCGGAAATGACACAGACTGGATGCTTAAAGAAACCTTCATTGTATCAAATGTGTGGATTGTGGTTGCATGAAAACTAATTTAATCAGAAAAGGTTGTCAAGAACTATAAAGTAACATCAATTTCAAATGTGAAGAACAGGACCGAAGATGACGTGGCAACAATCATCTGACAGTAAAAATGACGAAGCAAATGACAAACAATAGGTCCATTTAGTCTATTCATACTTTTCAATGGTATTTTATTTCAATAAATTGCTTTCAAATTCACATTAAAATTTTTATTTCTAACCTGTTCTTATTTACATACCTCGACTATAAAAGCCACACTACATATTTTTACATCAAATTTTGGCCTAACAAATGCACAAAGTATGTTCTATAATAACTCTAATTTAATTCAATTGATAATTTGTGTAATATAAAGTAGCATACATTACAAAATACTATATTTTGAAAATACGTCTGTTAGTCGAATAACTAAATATAGTAATATGAAAAATAGTTTATTTTGAAAATATATGTAATGTGTTAGAGTAACTAAATATATAAAGTAATGTGGAATGATTCTGATAAAGCTGTTATGTCGGGGGCAGTGGAATTGGAAAAACCTGGACCCGTCTCGCAACCATCACAGGACTCTTCTGAAGCGGAGCCTGCACAATATGAAGTGGACACTGTAGAGCCTATGGTTCTCCTTGCACCAGAACCAGGTATATTTATTGACACTTAATTTATAATAATACTTAATTTTTTTTTTATAAAAAACATTCTTCGTTGAAAAACATTTTAAAAATATGACGAATATGCTTGTATATTGTACAGAAGTAAGAATATGCTTGTATATTGTACAGAAGTAAGAATATGCTTGTATATTGTACAGAAGTAAGAATATGCTTGTATATTGTACAGAAGTAAGAATATGCTTGTATATTGTACAGAAGTAAGAATATGCTTGTATATTGTACAGAAGTAAGAATATGCTTGTATATTGTACAGAAGTAAGAATATGCTTGTATATTGTACAGAAGTAAGAATATGCTTGTATATTGTACAGAAGTAAGAATATGCTTGTATATTGTACAGAAGTAAGAATATGCTTGTGTATTGTACAGAAGTAAGAATATGCTTGTGTATTGTACAGAAGTAAGAATATGCTTGTATATTGTACAGAAGTAAGAATATGCTTGTATATTGTACAGAAGTAAGAATATGCTTGTATATTGTACAGAAGTAAGAATATGCTTGTGTATTGTACAGAAGTAAGAATATGCTTGTGTATTGTACAGAAGTAAGAATATGCTTGTATATTGTACAGAAGTAAGAATATGCTTGTATATTGAACAGAAGTAAGAATATGCTTGTATATTGTACAGAAGTAAGAATATGAATGATTAATTTTTATGTAGCTTTAAATTTATTAACTTAATAGTCATAATTGTGTAACTCAGCAATTAAATTTAGTAGACTAATATAATAGCAATAATTGTGGCTTTGTTCCTCTCAAAAGGTCGGTGTAAAACTAATAACTAAGCTCTCAAAATCTTTTAATTCTATAGAAAAATGTATGAACCTATATAAGTGCAAGGTTATTGTTTAATATATATTACATTTTCTGCTCAGTCTATGGAAAATTTTTTTTCAAGTAGTAAAAACAAATAAATGATTGAACAACATTGTTGCTTCCAGTTGCTCAATATTTCAGTCTATGAAGATGTTACAGTAGAACCTTTCTAATTGGTCTCTCTTTAATTTGTCACCTAAATGTCATCACCATGTTCATCACAGTAGTAACAAACATCGTCTGCACTGTCACATAGTAAAGGCGTCATCAGAAAAGAATTGCTTAGTATAAAAGGAAATGATGCTTTTTTAAAAACTTAAACATGAATAGATATAATACACCATATTGTTCTTACAAGGTAGTGCAATAAGTTTTTTTACATCTTTTATTAAAATCGGGTAACATATTGTATTTGTAATTACAAACTATACTGCAGGCTATTAGAGCTTTTTGGCTGACATAAATAATGTCTTTAATGACATTAGTTACATTACATACCTATTTATGTGCTATGTTTACCCACAATTATATGTTAATTTCACGACTTCCGTAATTCGTCCTTTTCTTGAATTTGTCATCCCCCTCGGTCCCGAACGTGACGAATCAGAGAGGTTCTACTGTATTTCATCAGAATTAATTTTATACCCAATTTTTTCCTATTTAATAAAGTCTTTATTTTCATAAAAGCAACTTTTTTGTGGTTTTAAAGTAATTAGTTTATTGATAAGGATTGAAAATAATATAGGATTAAGCTGTATCATAAATCTGCGTTGACCAGGATTAGAGGAAATGTCATTATATCACGTGTGCATTGTTGCATACATACTTTTTCTGTTAGAAAGGTTACCATCTGTTCAATATTATATTTATATATTTTTTATTTTGTGAACAATAGCATATAAAATTATAATGTGAATTACATATAGCATATTTATGTGAATTACAAATAAATAACTGCACACAAACTCACAAAACCATATACTTTGTGATCATCAGTGACACCACTACAAATTTACAACTGCAACTCACTACAACCCAATAAACTTATAGTAGTGTGAGTGATGATGAAGACAAGTCATTGAAACGCATATGAAGTATCTATTGTTTTGCGAGTTTGTGTACAGTTATTTATTTATTTATAAGCTTAACTCACAGGCCCCCTTTATTATTATTTATAATTATAATGTTATTATTGAAAACACTAGGAGTTGGAGTAATACATTAGACAGATATTGTGGTTTATTTAAAATTAAGCAAAAATGTTTGACTAGGTGGGGCAGCGAGCAATGTATCTGTAAATGTGGAAGCATTACTTGGAGCTGGTGGATTCCCACCGCTGTTGGATATTCCACCTGATGCTGATGATGAGACAATGGTTGAATTGGCCATTGCTTTAAGTTTACAAGATCATGAAGGCGCTGCAAATCTTCAAAGTATTCAGCAAGGCTTAGCTAGCCTACATAATCTGGCGGGACCTGCGTTGCAGGTAATAATACAATTTAACCTTTATTGGTATTTTAGATAAGTATTCAGAATATTCACATTTGCCAATTCCAATTTCCTGGGTAAAATATACAATTGCCATCCATATATTACTGTTTGATCTACCACTATAGAATGTTTCTTTCACTATATCTTCCCATTCAATTTTTTTTTTCGATCCTCTAGTCCTATGTTCCCTACTTTCTTCTTTTTAGTATTAGTTTTTGTACTAAGTAAGTACATAGATTAACATCCTTGTTAACACTGTGCTATTTTATCCAGATTTCCAGGTAATGTAAGTAAGTTTTTCATATTAATTTTTTGTTGGTTTTTTTATTCTTTACTTACAGTTTTAACTTTTGACATTAAAAAAAAAAACTATTGTAGCCTACCGTGTATTACATCATAGTCTAGCTTATTTGGGTTGTTCGATTTATATAGTTTCCATTAATTGCAATAGATAATACTGTTATGTTAAACAATTAAATATTAAATGTTTTTATTCAGTTTAGTTGTGGCAAGTGGAAGGTCAAAAGAATGACATGCCATCGTTGTATGAGGGGTGGTGAAAATTGGTTCTTGTACCTAACCAAAACATTTTGAAGGGGAAGATAGAACCCTTTTTTGCCTTGTTGATACACATGCGTGCATTGAATCTGTCCTATTAGTATTTCCATGAACTGCTAAGAAGACATGCAACAACATCCTGTCATTGTCACGGTCTATTGCCTGCTCAACTAAACTTGATAAATAACATTTAAATTTAACGCTTAAGAGATGCAAATGAAGAATAACAAGGGATATTTATCACTGGTGCAGAATTAGCGTGTAGAAATAATGTTTGACACATAAATTTGTTAACAGCTTTAAATTTGGTTTTTATTTTTACAACCTTTATAGATTAAAAATAAATTTCATAAGATAAATTTGGAATCACTCATTTGGGATTAACATGGAATGAGATGCACATGTTTTACAACTAAACAAGTGTAATAAATGTCAAATTACAGATAATAGAGTGCAAAGAATGCAGATTCAATGTCACTCTGCACTCGGACAATAGCGAGAATCTAATGGGCTCTGAGAATTCATGTCAAACACATGCTTAAAGATTGCTGGTTGCTGTTATAACAAATTGCTTTCTAATAGCAGGATATAATTAATCTAGTGTTAAATTATCTTGCCCTCTGTTTGATATTTTTCAAACTTCTTTATCCTTCATCTGTCTATAAGGATACAGAATTTAAAACTTGTATAATGGTCTCTGCTGAATATCTGGTTTATTGAGATACCCCATAATGCAAATGCTGAGGATTAATATTTAGTTGTTTCATAATGGTAGAATCTATTGTTTTTAGAATCTATATCCTATGAGTTGAATGGAACAAAAAAACAACAAAAAAACTACGTACTGTAGTACTTATAGCACGTTTCTATAATAGGATCCTTGTTTTTCAACACAATAAATTGTTGTTTTAAATAGTTTGTAATTAATTGTAATACCTCATTTTAAAGTATAGTTTAATTTTAGACTCTGTTGATATCTTTTGTTTTACTGAGTTTGTTGTGATACCTATGCTCTTGTAATACGTTTGGACCATTGAATGTTGAAATAACCAATACAACTATATAAACAAATGTTAATGAAAAGATTTAATTTAAGATCACTATTTCTTGTATACCATTTTGTTATTTAGGTTTTGACGCATCAAGGACTAGGACAGGTCCAAGGAAACGCATCTCAGATCCAAGAAGCTGGCCATTATTCTGACACTACCGCTTCTGCGGGTGCTAGTGATGACGAAGGTTCGACTGCAGCAACAGACGGAAGCACTCTTCGCACATCTCCAGCAGAACAAGTAATTTCATAAACAAATCAGACATTACTTATACTGAAAATACAGTCTAATTGTAGTAAGTTAAACTTCAGTTGTTCCAAGAGATTCATCAGATAACATAGACCCTTACAAGAATTACCAGTTCGCATGAGATGAGGTTCTGAAAAGTGTTGTAGAACTTTTTTCAACTAACAGAAAATTGTCCATATCTTGTCTAAATGTTAATAAATATTAATACAAATGATGCACACGCCGCAGGATTTAATAAAAAACCGAGATTATTAATATTAAAGAAATAGAATTTAGAATATCCCCCCCCCCCTTGAATGAGTTATAATAAACAATCCTCCAAAGGCCGTGAACGGGTGCACATTTACTCAATATAATGTAAAAAGCTATGACAGAAAGAGATTTAAATACTTTACCTGTTGGTGGTCGTCCTTAAGTCTATCAGTTACCTCGGTCTGCTTACTGGTTCCCTCGTAAAGATGGCATGCCGCGGAATGTACTCCCTCGGTCACCAGGAAGATGCGAAGGATCTGTTCTCTCCAACTCGCTATCAGAATGCTGCTTTCCCTAACTTGGTTATATTAATTTAGAAAGGGACAGGAAAATACAAGTTTAGCACAATCAGCTGTTTAATATCGGCTGAAGATTGCCGGTTTCCTGTAGCGACCGTGGAACTATTCACTATTTTTCATTTAGAGAAATCGAGGTTTGGCAGTAATATAAAAAAAACCATTACACAATTTAAACTGTTTTTCATAATTGGTTTTTATTTGCTTTCACGTAAATATAATTTTAAAATTCAGTTTGTTTGACAATACAAGATAATTTACAGATATAAATCCTAACTTGGACTTAAATAACTTGAATCAGATTACTATCTTTAAAGATTTCTTCCTTGATACTAAATGTTTTTTTTACAATTGTCAAAGCTAACTAAACATATATAGTTAATTATTACAAATATAGTAATTTAACATAGCAAAAATGAATTCAAAGAAAGTAAAACCATTGTTAAAGTGTATTATGCCTTGCATTTACTTTCAGGGTGTCTAGTGACAGGGAAAACCGGGAAAACCTGGAAAAGTCAGGGAATTTTAAGATTCTGGAAAATTTAGGGAAAAGTCAGGGAAAATTTTAAAAAATCGGGAAAATATTTATTTTGATTAGAAACAAAACTAGTGGCCATTGCTCTCGAATATTTGGTATTGTAAGCCAGCGGTTTAGGGGCAGGGCAATCAGGAAATAACACTTCTTTATTTAGATGCCCATTATTTATTTGATAAGCCCAATGCTATGACTTCAGGACTTATGTCAATAAATATTAAACGTGTCGAGTTGGTACAGCTGGGAGGTTTTAGCCTGGACCGTTGCCTTGGGGTGCGCAGTGGTTCTGTTATCATATGGATAGGTGGGGATAACAGATAACTCAGTCTGTTTCTGACCACACAGAACGCTGTGTAAACATTCGTAGCCAGCTATTTGTCTAGACTCGTGATAGTATGTGTTTTGTTTGACGGTGATTATTTGTACACTGTTTATTTCAACATGGAAGGTTCCAGTTTTCATTGCCGTAGCAGGCAAGCGCGTCATGCAGATGTCGTCATTACCTCCCCTCCTTCCTTAGGATAAATATAAACTAAAAGATAAAGTGACTGAAGCAGAGATTATATGGTGCGTGAATTTAGTAATGCAACACTTCTTTACGCAATGCAGAAGGTAGTGTGCCTCTTTCTAAGGATGTTCCCTGATAGCACCATTGCACAGAACATGAGATTGGGGAAAGATAACATTTCCTATAGTGTTGTAATCGGTTTATCAAATTATATTAAAGACCTGTTACTGACATCATTAAATTCAAATTCTAACTATGTAATTGGCTTTGATGAAAGTTTAAACAAAATATCACAAAGAGCCCAAATGGATTTGAGTGTTAGGTATTGGGATGCAAAGACGGATGAAGTGAAAGCTCGATATTTTGGTTCTGTGTTCCTTACAGACACAAAAGCAAAAGAGTTACTCAATTCGTTCTTCAAAGTCTGGATTTATCCAAGATCCTTCAGATATCAATGTAAACTGGGCTTTCTATAGACATCTAAAAGAGGAAAAGTCAGGGAAAACTCAGGGAATTTCTTCAAGCTATTTTACTAGACACCCTGGAAAAGTCAGGGAAAACTCAGGGAATTTCTTCAAGCTATTTTACTAGACACCCTGACTTTACTAATATAAAGAAGTGTTAATAATAATGCATGTCATTATTAAACTAAATTTAATGCCTCAACAATTGTGCTTATTTATAACAATTGAACAAGGATCAGCAATTAGTCCTTTATCACTATTTATGAAATTATCATCTTTAAAATGTAAAAAAAAATCCATAGATATTTTACAGTTTTCTCTTAGTTTTATTTTCAACAGGTTTGATTAAGTTTATTTTTGTGTTTGTTTTGATTATTATATTCTTTGACAAAATAGGGAGGTAGTGCTGGATCAGAAAGTGGAGGAAGTGGTGTAGACAGTATTACTGGGGAGCATAATGTGTCGGGACGAAGTTCAGCCTATGGTGACAACATTCAAGAACCTTTAGTTGGTGCTCGTAGTGAAACCAGTTCTCTTGGAGTCCCAATTGGTTTTCAGGTAAGCATTTGTTTTTCTTACCACACAAATTTGGGACACACAAAATTAACACTTACACTAACATGATAAATAAAGCAATAAAATACATACAAGATAACAAACAAAAATTATATGAAGAATTAGATAACATTACAAAAATAGCAATAGAAAATGGATACAACAAACACATTATAAAAAACATGTACAATAAATTTACAAAAAAACCTAACCTTAACACAACACTACAACCTGAACCCAAAAATAAGAAAATCTACTTTAACACAACAAAGATTACTACACTCCAACATACAAACCAAATAAAATATCCTAATAACACAAACCACAAAACAAATACAGAAAACACAACCTATCAGGAATTTACAAAATTACATGTAACGATTGCAACTCCTTTTACATGGGGAAAATGACCAGATCCTTTAAAATAAAATTTGAAGATCATTACAGAGCATTCAAAAATAAAAACACAAAAGCATCAAATGTTGCAGCACACCTAATATCACATAAACATGAAATAACAAATTACGAAAATAACCTAACCATACTTGAAATAAATAACTTAATAGAACTAAACGCACTAGAAAAATACCACATTTATAAAAACATACACAACAATTTAATGAACCTACAGATAACATATAAAGACTACGTACTATTCAAAAACATTATACACGTGACTCAAGAAGAAAAATGTATGATGTCAACACATACCAACATCACGGACCGAGCATCCACACCTGATAAATAGAGAAAATTAATTCAGTGATTCGACAATGGTCAAATGATCGAAAGGTGCCTTATCACACAAGGTACTCGAAATAAATAATAACCAAATAGAACTAAACCACTAGAAAAATACCACATTTATAAAAACATACACAACAATTTAATGAACCTACAGACAACATATGCAGACGACATACTGTTTTAAAACATTATACATGAGGCTCAAGAAGAATATGTATGATGTCAACAAATACCAACATCACGGACCAAACATTCACATCAGAAAAATAATCAGTGATTTGACAATGGTCAAGTGACCGAAAGGTACCTCATCACATAAGGTAAAATTATTGCACTTAGTGATGGAAAAAATATTTACAAGTAATAATAATAACTTCATAAAGTCAGTGCAATAGAAAAATAATGGACAACATGAAATATATATATGTATATATATATATATATATATATATATATATATATATATATATAAATTTTTGGACTAGATAGGAGATTGACAGACTTACCTAATGACAATAGTCCAAAACTCCAATCTCTTGGAAATAAATAGACACATATAAAAACTTATCACACTATTGAAATATTTCGATAAAAAAGATCTTTGGGAGTGTAACTCTAATTAATAAAGGTTGACGAATTTGTAACAATTTATGGGCATTCCAGACACCCAATGGGTTGATCTCCACAAAAGAACAATTTGAAAATAACATATTTGTAATTTAGGAATGAACTTATTTACTGTAAGTAGGGATGGGACGATTCCTAAAATTTTCGATTCTGATTCTAAAATTTTCCGTTCGATTTTCGATTCTTTAGTCGATTCTCGATTCTTTCAAGTTATATTAGTTTACATGCTAGTTCTCTAATAATTAATTTAGTTAACATCTTGGTCATATGGCAAAACCTTTTAAAAGTTCTGTTTTAATGTAATAGGCTACACAAAACCTTCTACCTTGATTTATCAATAGGAATTTTTAAAAGAATAAAAACATATCAGATAAAAGTAATGACTTATTTTAAAGTTAAAAATGTGAACTTTACTTATTTTATGATGTTTGAAAAAATACCTAAGTCTATTTACATTGTCTCTCAAACAAAACAAAAATTAAAAACAAACGAACAACTTAAAAAGTAAAAAATTAATACAAATAGGATAGTTTTTAATATTTAAAAGTCTGGCAGGTAATGTATATTTCTAATAAAAAACACAAGCATTTGAACACATTGTGGGTCAGGCTAGTTTCATCGCTTGTCATATATAACTCCTGAAATTGAGAAAGGTTTTTCAGAAAACACTGTCGCGAGTGGGCAGACAGGTATTTTATTGCCATTGCATTTAAATGAGGGTATTTGGGACTTTGTACTGCCCAATACCTCCCAACATCACAATCTGGACTGGCTAAGATAATTGTTTACTTCTTCTTCTACTGTCAATTTCTCTGGGGTACCTTCTTCCTCAACATTCTGGATTAGTGGGGCATACCTTCTCCACATCTGGTGGGACCTTTTTTCTGCAGGTGTCTGGAACAAGTGCAACTGATTCAGGCCTATTTTTTATTTATTACTCAATCCCAGTTGATTTTTAACCGACTATCACTTGTAGGTCCTGTGTCTGAGGATAAAGTTTCTTCAAGTATAGATCTTTTTTGTTGATAAATTTGGGCAAAGTGAATGTTGTTAAGTGCTTTTTCATATTTGATATATTGTGTGGTTTTCCACCGTCAGTTTCTGTTAACCGTCATTGAATTGACGCGACGGCTATTACTCTGAACCGAATACTGTTGGGCCTCTTAACGCTTTATGTTTATTAGTACTACTCAGCTGGTGTTGCTGCTTTTGGAAAAATTAAGGTACAGTATTTAATAACAAGCTTCACACTACTTACAGATGTAATTACGATGGTTTTTGTTTGATAAATAAACGCAGACGGGATTAAAAACATGATGTTATTCTAAGAGCTTTTTGTCCGTAGTTACGGGCCGACACACATATTTGTTATAACGTATTGTAATGATTTTCACTACTGTTTTCAAAATTTCACAAAACCTTAAAAGTAAGTCGGAAATATTGACTAAATATTTAGTTGTAAAATAATCCTTAAAAACGGACTTTGTGAGAGTTAAGTACAAACATTGATACACTTAGATAAACTCATCCTTACTAGGAAGTAAATTATAACGTAAATTCCTTAACAAGTAAATTATTTGGTTTTAAAACTTTTACTTAATATGAATCTTGGATAGTATTTACTGGACCTATAGCATTACTTATCAGAGAGAGAATATATTACACTTTAGTTCTATATTCAAAATATTTATAAACTCACAAATCAATCACATGTGACACGTTTACGTGTCTTAGTGATACGCGCCAAAACACTTTTATCACCAGTCAGTTTAATTTTTGGGTAACCGGGACATGAAATTATGGTTTTGTTGTTTCTTGCTAACACAAAACACAAAAAATATCAAAACAGTGTTGCACAGATAATAAAACTTTAATTAAATCAAAAACAATGTCCGGTCAGTTGGTCCGACGAAGTTTATTTACGTTTCATTTATGGTAGGAAAAAACTATGTTGGGCCAGTTGGTCCGACACGTATTTTTATTAATATTATGATTAGAAACGTATATTCATACTTAGCTATGATAGGGGAACAAAGTATAAGAACACATTAATTAAAAATGAGCTTAAAATATTTTGGCAATTCTCTATGAAAACGCCGATATTGTGGCTGACAGCTAAAGTATTAAGGTGCAGTGACGCGTTCGCTTTGTTTGGTAAACTACACGAACTATTTCACCTGTAAGTTTATATTACTGTACATTATTTTGCTACATTTGTAGCTACTGTGCGGATCTGTTTATCATGTAATAAATAGTTTCATTTGCTATTACAATCGTGTTTATTTTCTTTTCACTCCCAAATATATTACATTACTGTGATAGTGTTATCTGTCTATAATATAATTTATTCAGGTTAAGTTTCGGAGGAATAATACAGTGTTTCTGTTTTCCTTCTATTCGCTCAACCATCATGGCCACGGTTAATCGAGTATTTACTGTACTTTTTTTGTTTTGTTCTGACATCTATAAATCAGTGGCAGTAAGGCCCGTGGGGGGGGGGGAGAGAGAGTATGGAACCCGCTCTAGTGAGAGAGAGAGAGACGAGCGATGTCAAACGACCAGAAATGGTTACGATCTTGATTGCTGTTGCCTCATAAATAATAATATTTTTGTTTACGTTAATCACTTAATTTATTCAAATTAACTAATACATAAATAAGACATAGTTGGTAATTAATTATTTTTTCAATAAATTACTCCACACACATATTTTAATAGTTAACAAAATAAGAATCGGAATCGACACTTTTATGATGAAGAATCGAGTATCGACGATTCCTCGATACCACCTGGAATCGAGAATCGGAATCAGCCCATCCCTAACTGTAAGCATAACTAGTTACACAGCCAAAATTATTTTTCAGAGCCAGGAGCCAGATGGTGTTGAGGCCGAAGCAGAAATTGATACAGAAGGAGGAAATAAACTTCATTCTCTTAGAATTAGTATTCTGGAGCGCTTAGTGCAGCATATACCTAATTTAAGTGACATTGGTGGTGTTCGTGTAATTCCTTTCATGCAGGTAAATAAATGATTTCTATTTCTGAGCATTTAGTAGTTTTATGCTATTCAAAACACAAAGTGGAGAGAGAGTGTCTTATAAGAAACAGTAAAATTTTTTTTTACTTTAAGTATAATAAAAATTAGTTTTTGAAGGAAAAATGTCTGTAGCGACCCCTACAAAAACTTGTTTGATAGACATAAACATTTAATTTTACAAAGTATAATTTTTGTCAAGTTACGCTGTGAATCACCTCAAAGTGAATTAAATGATAACATATGATTGCATGCAACAGCTGATTTTGTGTTATCGGTTAAGTTGCAGAACAGCTGTTTTACACGTAGGTTATGTTACATTAATTATTGAACATTGTAAAGGGAAACGGTTGTTATTAAATAGTTTTGATCAGTTAATAAATATATTAATTTATTTACATTCTGATAAATCTCAATAAATTTTGATAAATTTTAATACAAATAATTCAATATAACAATAATAATAAGTTTGTTTGTTTATAATAAAACAACAATTTTTGTTTTAAGTGATAAATAAGATTTACCGAACATAATGGACTACAAAATTCAAGAATGATAATATGTTATGTATTTTTATTATTAACTACAGTAAATATTAATCTTTATTAAATACATTCCTGAAATAAAGATATAAAAATTGTATGAAAATGATAAACTGTGATTCACTGTGGTAAAATTTCTATCGATGAAATGAAGTAATATATTTTTTGTAGAATTAAAATGCTTCATCCAGGTTATTCTACTGAATATGTATGTTTAATGGTAATTTTGTTTTATTTGTAAATTTTCTAATTTCATTTTAGATAATCAACACTCTATAGTATAACATTTGTGAAAAATTTAAAGTTCATTCTTAAATTTATCTTTTTGTAACTCAGATGGTTTAACACATTCATTTCAATTATTACAATTGAGGTATTTCTTGTTTCATTCATTTTCTAAATGCACAAGATGAAATGCAAATGTTTTTTTCATGTTTGTTTGAAAAGAAATTTTCTATTTTCTCTTTAATCTTAGCAGCAAAATGAGCCCAAAACCAGTGCACAAAAAAAGGAAAAAATAGCTACAGTAAACTCCCGATTATCCGTGGGCGGATTAACCGGTTTGCGGATTATCCGGGGTCTGCCACTGTTTTACAAATATCCTATTTTTATTTCAATCAGATTCATTATTTTTTTTTTAACCGCTCAACCCTGCACAATATCCAGTAAAAACAACGATCATACAAATAAGAAAAAACAAAGCTTTCTGAAATAACGCAAGGATAAACGATAACTGTCCTGTTAGATTGAATGAACCATCTCGAGGTGGGAACAGACTACTGTATACAAGAGACAATGACAAAATGCTTGGACGCGGAAAACCTAATGTGTATACATAAGATTGTAAACAAATGTCAGCTAATCTCAGCTATAAATAGTCTAGGACGTGACATATGCATTATCCATATCTGTCATATACATTATCGATCTTTATGGCTTTGTGACACACGTGACAATTAGAAACAAACATTCCGAGTTGAACGTTGAGTGGTTATTTTAGTAGTAGGTAGTTTGAATTTTTATGCTTTATTTTTATAGCTCTATCTTTTTTATTGAATTTTATTTTTTGTCATGCAGTATTTTATCATTTGTATTAGTTGATATTTTATGTAAATTTCCCTTTTTATATTGTAAACCGATAAATAAAACAACATTTTAATGTCTGATACACTTTTTTAATGTCCCAAATAAACCTGTATATGGTAGAAATAATATTTTTGAGATGAAAACAATGGACACAATAATTAGAGCAAGACGACTCTTCACTGTGCGACAAAATGGTTCTCGAGAAACTTGGATCAAAGCTACATTAAAGCTAAATCAATGCTCACAAAAAAACAGACGAAAGTGACAGATTTTTTTGTTAAGAAGTGAAAGTATTATGTGTAAAGGAATTACATATGTACATACATACTTACTTTTGACATATACCTATGTACGTAGTGTAAATAGTTAGACATATAAATGTACATGTTATAATCCGTCAAATACATCGACATTTTTAATTATTTTCTGTATTTATTTTGTCCTCTGAAGATTATTTGTGAATTGCATTAACCGGGGTCATTATTTGTGTAACGTATGGTATAATAATCGATTATCGATCGTTTTGCGTACTCTTTGTTCATAGCAGATTATCCGGGGAATTCATTATCCGGTGTTACCGGGCCACCCTATTCCACGGATAATCGAGAGTTTACTGTATTATAAAATTTTGTTTTTATAATAAAAATATAAAGAGACTTGAAGATTCTATAATTATTCTGTTTTTAAAACCTTCTGAACCAGGTAAAGGTACAATACTCAGAATTTTAAAATATTTCTTTAATCATCTCCTGTAGGTTGTGCTAATGCTTACTTCAGATCTTGATGGAGAAGAAGAACGAGACAAAACCTGTTTGGAAAATCTACTGTCTGCTTTAATTACAGAATTGGCTATGAAACAGCCAGACAGTGCTAGTGCTTCTGAACGTACTTTTAAAAGAGAAGTTCACTTGGTCATCATGCGATTACTGAGTAAGGAATTATTGTTTATGATGAAATAGGTTATATTATTTATTGTGTTTATAATTATTTAAAAAGTATGAATTAACATTAAAAAATTACTTACTTTACTGCAAATAAAATATTTATTTATAATACTCATATACAACTGTAGAAAATATATTGTCACTAGCTTATTGGTTATAATAGACTAACTCATTATTACAAAAATTATGCATTATATTGTTATAAAACATTTTTTCTGTTTCTTTAATAATTCCATAAATTGTGTTTTAAAGTAATGCTTTTAAAACTTTAAAAACTTTTTTTTTGAAAATTCTGAAGTAATTTTAAATATAAATAGTTTAATAATATTTAAAAAATATTGTTTAATGTTTATTGTGTACCATTCGCTTACAATTTTTTTTACACCGACAGCCATAAAAAACTAATTATTTTGACAATTTTGAAATGCTTTTGTTGATTACTTCTTTTCAGTTCATTTTTATGTTTCTTATGTAACCTATTGTTATTGTTTTATTCAGAACTACATTTACTTTCAAAATAAATACTAATATTGATAATAACATTTCTTTTATAATATAATAATATGTAAAAACACTAAAATGTTTCAATGAAAAATATCAAATTTTATTTTTTTTTATTTCAATTATCCTAAAGTAAAAGCATAAATAACTCCATAAAATAAAAATACTCCAAAATATTCTTCATAGTGCAAAAAATGTTTCAATTTCACAAGAGCCAAGAAAAGTTAACTTTTGTGTGGTATACTTTGAAACATTCTGGTAAGTGAAGGCACAGTTAACACTCCCAGTGACTGGTTCTTTGGCCTTTTAGTGGGCATAGGTGGTTTGGAACATGGAATTTTTTCTTTAGGCCTACACCTTCTTGGTTTACCCCTATCTCTAGTACTAACTCTAATAGCCCTAGGACAAGGATCAAGAAAATTAGGGTCATCAGCCTCCTCACTAGCAGTAGGAGACAGAGTGACAGTTATTCCATCACGGTAGATTTGATCGAGTAGATCAATTAGATTGGATATCTGTTAGCTTTCATCATCTAAATTAGATGGTAATACCATGGACATTTGTATCAGAAATTACTTTATTTACATCTAGTGGAGTCCTAGGCCTAACATAACTACAAGTTGCTACTTATCACTTGTTGCAGAACAAGGCAGATTACATTTTCCATGATGAAGTGAACCTGTTATATTACAGTCTATTATGATTTTATTTGATTCATCATTTACATCTTCATCTATTTGAGATTCAATATTCAACTGTCCTATTTCACTTATTTCAACATCACTCTCAAATGTTTCATCAAACAAATCACTCTCACTGTCACATTCTCCAATAATTCTTTCAATTTCACAATCGTTCAACTCCTTCCCACATTTATCAACAAATAAAATATTATTTCCACTCATTTTTAACTTGAAAAGAACACAAATAACAAATTTAAAACAATTAGGTTAGCTTATAAACATATCACACACAACTACGACGTAAACACAACATTACAGACAATGTCAGCTGATCAGTAGCCAGATTGAAACGTAATTATTTAGGGAACGGACAGTCCAAAGAAGATAAAAATATAACCATTGGAAAGCCCAAAGCCAACCTCTAGCGAGCTACCTCCGTCTCACATGCGCATGCGGTTAGTATCCCTACCGCGAATGAAGGAAACGGGATCGATTGCCCATGTACCAAGCTCATAAGCTCTTTCCATGGAGAATCAGGAGATAGTGAAATGAAACAGTACGGTAAGTGTCGCGCTAAGAGCGGGATGAAAAAACCTGGCAAGAAAGAAACCCTGCCAAGAAAAATCCCGCGACAGATCATGCAGGAACCCTGGGGGCTTGGATCACTTTATGCTAAGGAATAAGGAGAGGTATTACCTTGCAAATACCTTGTTAGTGAGTCTATGGCAGGAATGGCATGCACCTCTTCTTCTGCTGCCTACTCGAAACTGATAAGGCATGCAATCAAATTATTACTTCCGTTGGGGCTAAGCTGCGGCCCTGGAGATGTGCCCCTGCGTCACCTGGAACATAACTGTGAAGCAGAATTTATTAGTATGTATATTTTATTTTGGTGGTATGGTGTGAGCTAGGCGGTCAGTAAGGACAGCGGCCGTCTGTGTGTGGCGTGGGTGGGGCAAAGCCTGTAGAACAAGAAGCATATGCGATCTATTGGATTTATTGAGAACTAACTCGACAAAAACAAGTTATAATGGAGGACTGCGATTCACCGTCGCTTCACTCAGTGGCAAACTGGGTTGTGACGGCGCATCGCCGTCATTGTAAGCAGATGGGCTAATAAGGATTAGGTATAATAATGTTCAGTGTTTATCAGTTATTACAAATCTTGTTTTAACCATAATTCCCTGAATAAATCATGTAATTATTGAGTAACTGAATGAAAACTAATAACTCACTTGCTGATGCGTTTCCAAACAGTCGTTCCATTGGCGAAGCCAACTTGCCACTGCTAATAACCTATTTGCTGATGTGTTTTGAAACAATCTTTTCATTGTACAAGCTGTAGCAGGTTGGCTTTGTCAATGAAACGATTGTTTTGAAACATATCAGCAAGTAAGTTATTAGTTTTTGCTCAGTTAATCAGTAATTATTCGTAATTTGATTTTGTTAAATGTGTAAGCAAAGTATACACAGAGGTTTTGTAATTGTTTTCATTATTGATCTGAGGCGAGTTTTTTTTTATTAGCATTATGCTCATCAAATTAGCATTGGTTTTTAAACTACTTTTTCTAGTCTGTTTGACAAGATCTTCTGAGTCTTTTAAATGTGTGTTGCAAACATAACCATTTAAGACTTCCAAACTATTTAACTACAGTACATGTGTAGTGGAAATAGGGCTTGTTTGACCTTTGTGCTTGCATTCTGCAACCAGATGTCAGAGGATCTGCAGTCATAGCGAAATGTTTGTTATTTAAATTGTATTTTAAGCTGTAAGCATTAAAAATTCTTGATAAGATGCTTGCTGGTCCAAACTTACACTTAATAACATGCAGTAATAATGTCTTTACCTTTTTGACAATCATCACCCAAATTGCCATTAGGTTATTGCTAATGAACTTTCTCTTAATTAAATGTTAAAATTAGTATTTGTAGCAGTAATATAATATTAATTATTCCTATCCATTAGAAGAGAACTAAAATATATCCTTTACATATTCGTAACTATTCACCTCAATATAATTTACAGCAATGAGAATATTTCAATTGATAGTAATAAAGAAATATATTTTGTTGGAAAATTATTGAGTCTATTAAATTAATTTTTTTTACAGGTGTTCTGATGTCAAGATCTAAATCCAATGCTAAATTAGGATCTGATAATTCGTGCTTTGTATCCCATACAACAGCTTCAATGTTGCAACAAGCTGGCGTTATTGATTATTGTCTCCAGCTTTTGAAAAAACTCTTAGCGTATTGGAAAACGTAAGTTAAATTCTCAGGAATGTTTTTAGTTTAGTTTTTTTAACATTTAAATAAATTTAAATATATACATTTTTATTACAGGACAGCAGTAGAAGAAACAAGCAACTTGATTGGAGGAGTTTTATTAAAACCGCACTTGCCAACTGCACCACCAGATATGTCACCGTTTTTCTTACGTCAGTATGTAAAGGAACACGCTAATGATGTTTTTGAGGCTTACCCTCAATTATTAACAGATATGACACTTCGACTACCTTACCAAGTCCAGAAACATAGCGGGACTCTCATTGTTTTCGAACAGGTAAACAAACATATAGTGTTATACTTATTTTAATTATTAAAGCTTTTATGTACTAAATATTTTCTCATTCCATGACTTATTTACTTTTTTTGGTTTTTTGTTTTATTTTAGTCATTAATATAAATATTTTTATTACTACTAATTTTACACTACTTAACTAAGTGAATATGTAATTGCTTACTTGCTGACACGTTTCAAAACGATCGTTCCTTTTACGAAGCTAACCTTATACTAGCGGCTTTTGGCTCTTGTATTTTTATTAATTAAACTTATTTAAAAACAGTAAACTCCCGATTATCCGTGGGCGGATTAACCGGTTTGTGGATTATCCAGGGTCTGCCATTGTTTTATAAATATCCAATTTTTATTCCAATCAGATTCATGTGTTTAAACTTCCAAACGGTGAATTACTACGTAAATACATATAAGGCTTAATAGAAGTTAAGATGAAGGGAATAGATATGTAAATATGTACGTACTAATTTTTACATTGAAAGGGAAGCATCCCGACGTGGGCCAGCGAAATAAAAGGGGCGAGCAAACTACTGTATATAAGAGACAATGACAAAATGCTTGGGCGCCCGAAAACCTAATGTGTATCATAAGATTGTAAACAAATATCAGCTAATCTCGGCTATAAATAGTCTAGGACGTGACATATGCATGTCTGTCATATACATTATTGATCTTTATGGCTTTGTAACACACGTGCCACAAGTAGACACTGTGCAACAAAATTGTTCTCAAGAAACTTAGATCGCACATTAAAGCTAAATCAATGCTCACAAAAAAACAGACAGATTTTTTTGTTAAAAAGTGAAAGTATTATGTGTAAAGGAAATTACATATGTACATACATACTTACTTTTGACATGTACTTATGTACGTATTGTAAATAGTTAGACATATAAATGTACATGTTATAATCCGTAAAATACATCAACATTTTAAATTATTTTCTGTATTTATTTTGTTCCCTGAAGATTATTTGTGAATTACATTAACCGGGCTCATTATTTGTGTAACTTATGGTATAATAATCGATTATCGATCGTTTTGCGTATTCTTTGTTCCGGATTATCCGGGTAATTTGTTATCCGGCGTTGCCGGGCCACCCTATTCCATGGATAATCGGGAGTTTACTGTACATTTAAAAAAAATATGTTTAAAATTTACAACCGTCCTTTTAGTTTGTAACTTCTTGTTTGCTAGATTGTATTTTGTGTCACTCTAGTTTGTAACTTGTTGTTTGCTAGATTGTATTTTGTATCACTCTAGCTTGTAACTTCTTGTTTGCTAGATTGTATTTTGTTATTAAGACTCTCTGATGATGATGACATGATCATTGAAAGGTACTTAAGGGTTTAATCTTAAGTAAGTTGTATTATTTGTAATTTTTTATTATTTTTGTGGTATTCGGGTTCTTTTCAATTTTTCATCCTAATGTTTAAATTTGTTTTAGACATGGTTCTATTATCTCTGTGAATACATGATGACTCAACAAACTCCATTTGTACGGCGACAAGTAAGAAAGCTATTGCTTTTTATTTGTGGAACAAAGGAAAAATACAGGCAGCTAAGAGATCTACATGCCGTTGGGTCTCATATGACGGTAACTATTTTTAGTATAAGTTATCTTAATTATCTTTCTTAAAGCTGAATTATTTTTAATGAATATAGTAGTTATAATTGTATTAATGAATTTATTTTTGTAGTCTGTGCAACAGTTATGTGATAGTGGAGGGTTTAAAACTGGAGACAGTAATAATCAGCATTCCCTAACCTTATCATATGATGGCCTGGTGGAGCTGATAGAACATTTGAAAGCTTGTGTAGAAGTTGCTTCAAGTAGAACAATGAATTGGCAGACTTTCTGTTTACGCCATGAGACTACCTTGTCATTCTTGCTTGAAGTAAGCTGTTTATTGGATGAAGTGGTTGCTCAAACTATTTTGCAACTGCTACAGTGCGCTCTGTGTGCCAATATCTCAAGTCAGGTAAGATAGTAGATGGTCAATATTTTGTTTAATAACTAAGAAATTTGATTTTTCAGTTGGAAAGTGAGTGAAGTATAGGGTGTTATATACCAGTATATTTGTCCAATAGTTAATTATCAATGTTTTTTTTATAAATAATGTTTTCCTTTAAAATTTCTTTAATATTCATTGTTACATCCTAATAAAGATCCTCTAAGGCCAAAATATGACATTTTGGATGTCTTATGGTTTTATGGCTATATTACTTTTATTTTAAAGTATTATATTACTTTTATTTTAAAGTAATATATTACTTTAAATATGTAATATAGTTATATGTATATACAGTAAAGTCTTGAAAATCTGAGTCCTGATTTTTCGAGCCTATTCTATTTCAGGCTATTTTATCTATTTGAAAACGAAATTTAAATTATTTACTGTTAGACAATGCACCGTTGCTTCTCGATGAACATCAAATGCACTCTGATGATATCCGTGCTTTATCTCTACCCGAAAAAGTTATGAGCCTAATCCAGCCTATGGATCAAGGTGTTGTGGAATGTATGGAAAAAAGTACAGACGTTACCTTTCACAATCTCTCTTGGGAGCGACTGAAAGGGAAGAAAGCATTGTAGGCTTTCTAAAAAAATACAGCTAAGGAAGTTGTGAACCGAGTCTTAACAAAACTGTTGAATGTGTCATTGATCCACAAGAAGAAACAGATTTGACATTTCTTTAAAAAAAACTTCCAAGTTGTGAAAATGTCGATGATACGGATGTACGTCAGTGGATGAGTAAAGACGAACGTAAGTAAATAACAATGACCCATTTTTACTTTTGATAATCTTCTGCTTTTCTGCCAGGATTTATATTCTTATTTTGAGTATCATACTTATCTGCCATTCCTAGCATTGTCACATTCGTTGACCCGTTTTGGAGTTCATAAAAAGTTCGAACTGATGAAAGTTCGCATCAAAAAATAATATGACAGTGCTAGGAATAGCAGATAAGTATGATACTTGAAATAATAACAATGACTCATGTTACTATTATTGAAATGGTACAAAAAATCACTGAAGGCAATCCTGTTAAGAAGGTTCGATGAAGACAATACAAGAAGGGAAAATCAGTCACAATGAAGGAACGGGCCCCTTGGAAACTGCAACCCGCTATATTGAATAACAGACACCATGCCAAGAGATGTGCCTATGTTAAGACCTCTACGAGAGACCACAGAACAAAAACTATCTGATAAGCAGACACAGAAGACACGTAACTTTTTTAAAAAAATGTAGCAACTGTGATGAACAGTATATTCCAAAGCAGTAATAAATTTATGTGAGCACTGTAATCAATACAATCCTATAAACATATTTTGTGCACACTTAATTATAGTAATAGGGTTCATTATAACTTTTTTTTAAGGCGTACGAGCATATTTCCGTGTAATCCGAGATGTTCTCGGTCCCATCCACCATGAGACACGCACACACACACACTAAAATAATGGTCCATATATTGAAAAGAATGTTATTAGAAGAAAATACAAAAGGACTGTAATTATTAAAACAAAATTGAAAACATGATTATGCTGAGTGTACACTTAATGTTGGTACTGAATGTAACCTAATCATATATATGTATATATTTTGGTTGGTAAAGATTATTTAGATTTTTTGGACTAGGAGACTGACAGACTTACCTTGGTAAGAATCCACTCTGTAGTCTTGAAATAGAAACACATAAAACCACTTAAACAATGATATATTTCAACCACACAGTGGTCTTTGTCAATCGAAGAGAAAACACAAAAAGAAATATGAGAGAATGAAATAAAATAATTATAAATTGTAATCCAATTAATTATTTATCGATTACAATTGATAATTATTTTATTTCATTCTCTCATATTTCTTTTTGTGTTTTCTCTTCGATTGACAAAGAGCACTGTGTGGTTGAAATATATCATTGTTTAAGTGCTTTTATGTGTTTCTATTTCAAAACTACAGAGTGGACTCTTACCAAGGTAAGTCTGTCAGTCTCCTAGTCCAAAAAATCTATCTATCTATCTATCTATATATATATATATATATATATATATATATATATATATATATATATATATATTCTTGATATTTAATATTATCCATTGTTTTTCCGTTGCACTGACTTTATGAAGTTAATATATTACTATTTTTGAGTAATTTTATCCACCGTTAAGTGCAATAATTTTACCTTGAGTGATGAGGCACCTTTCGGTCTTTGACCATTGTCGAATCACTGATTGTTCTCTGCTGTGGATGCTACGTCCGTGAAGCCGGTGTTTGTTGAAGTTACGCGCACTATTTCTTGATCTGTGTGTATGAGGTTTCTGTATAGTATGTCTTCTGTATATGTTGTTTGTAAATTCATTAAGTTGTTGTGTATGTTTTTATAAATGTGGTATTTTTCTAGTGAGTTTAGTTCTATTGGGTTGTTATTTATTTCCAGTATGGTTAGGTTATTTTCGTAATTTGTAATTTCGTGTTTATGGGAAATTAGGTGTGCTGCAACATTTGATACTTTAGAATTTTTATTTTTGAATGCTCTATAATGTTCTTCAAATCTTATTTTAAATGTTCTGGATGTTTTTCCTATGTAAAAAGCGTTACAGTTGTTGCAACAAACACATTATAAAAAATATATACAATAAATTCACAAAAAAACCTAACCTCAACACAACACTACAACCGGAACACGAAAACAATAAAAATAAAAAAATCTACCTAAAATATAAATATACCAATAACAAAATAGAAAAAATAACAAATATATACAACAAAGAATACTACATTCCAACTTACAAACCAAACAACAAAATAATAAAATATCTTAGTAACAAAAACCACATAACAAATTCAGAAAAACATAACCTATCAGGAATCTACAAAATCACATGCAACAACTGTAACGCTTTTTACATAGGAAAAACATCCAGAACATTTAAAATAAGATTTGAAGAACATTATAGAGCATTCAAAAATAAAAATTCTAAAGTATCAAATGTTGCAGCACACCTAATTTCCCATAAACACGAAATTACAAATTACGAAAATAACCTAACCATACTGGAAATAAATAACAACCCAATAGAACTAAACTCACTAGAAAAATACCACATTTATAAAAACATACACAACAACTTAATGAATTTACAAACAACATATACAGAAGACATACTATACAGAAACCTCATACACACAGATCAAGAAATAGTGCGCGTAACTTCAACAAACACCGGCTTCACGGACGTAGCATCCACAGCAGAGAACAATCAGTGATTCGACAATGGTCAAAGACCGAAAGGTGCCTCATCACTCAAGGTAAAATTATTGCACTTAACGGTGGATAAAATTACTCAAAAATAGTAATATATTAACTTCATATATATATATATATATATATATATATATATATATATATATATATATATATATATATATATTTATATATATATAGGAATTTTTGGACTTGATAGGAAACTGACAGACTTACCTAAAGGCAATAGTCCAAAACTGCAATCTCTTTGGAAATAAGCACATATAAAACACATATAAAACACTTAATACACTTTTATTTGAAATATTTCGATCAACATGATCTTCTTCAGTCAAGAAAGAGAAAAACAAAAGATTGAAGTGAACCACAGATGTGTATAAACATCCAAAAGTCACAGATTTATAGTATATGATATAGTGCTATATGTGATATGTGTAGAAATTGTTATATGTGAAACATGTAAAGATTGGTTACTTGAAACTAGATATTAAAAGTCTGTCAGAAGGAAGGTAATGGAAGGTCCATTGGATGTTTATACACATCTGAGGTTCACTTCAATCTTTTGTTTTGTTTTTTTCTCTTTTTTTCTCTGCCTTGACTGAAGAAGATCGTGTTGATCGAAATATTTCAAATAAAAGTGTATTAAGTGTTATATATGTGTTTTATATGTGCTTATTTCCAAGAGATTGCAGTTTTGGACTATTGCCTTTAGGTAAGTCTGTCAGTCTCCTATCAAGTCCAAAAATTCCTAAATAAGCTTTAAGCTCTACTAGAACTAACCTATAAATAAATAAATAAATATATATATATATATATATATATATATATATGAAAAAACCAATGAAAAATATTATCTTTACAGCCAGAGACAAAGCAAGGAAAGAGTGACAGTCGAAGTAGTAAATCTGATGCTGAAAATGAAGAAGCAAATTGTTTAGCGCTTGTGAAACAACTGAATAAATGTGTTGAAAGAGAACTGTTGACAAGATTTGTCCGCATTTTCCTTTTGGATACTAATGCTACTAACATCAGGTGGCAAGCGCATTCGTTAGTTTTGGCCATTTACAAGTAAGTTTAAACTATACTATTACTACTTGAAGCATGGTCAAAAGTCTTGTAGCATGATTTAAATTTATAGAAATCAAATATGGGTTTTAATATTATGGTAAATGTTGATCTATGTTTGAATGCAAGGGTAACTACAAATTGGAAAATTGGTAAAACTGGAAATTTTAGTTTTATTGTAATTAAGAAAAATTAAATTTAGACAGAACTATATTTCAAAACTAAAAAAGGTTAATTAGTTTTTTGAAGTAGTTATCCAAAGATTAGCTTCTGCAATTTCAAAGTTATGCGGATCATAAATTCTAAACAATTTACAAATTTTGAATGTTTTTATGTGGGTTATTTAAAACATACTTAATGCAGGCCTTAATATACTTGAACTACATTTATATTATCTCATAGTTGTGGTGAATATTTTCTATGTATCGAAATCTTGTGTTCATGACGAGCTGGTTGTTAATTCTTATTACACGTTTGCTATTACTTGCGACTAGACTTTTTGTTAAGTAAAAGTTGTTAAATTGTTAACTTACACTTGGAGGAAACATTTTTGTCTTACGACTTCCGGCATAAGGTTGAAGACGCAAGACAAAAACGTTTCCTCCAATTGTAAGTTAACAATGTAACAACTTTTACTTAACAAAAAGTCTGGTCGCAAGTAATAGCAAAAGTGTAATTAAAATTTTCTATGTATGTATTGTTAAGATATTTATATATGACTCACGTAACTTTAAAAATTTAATGTATGTTTCTTTTGAGAATATTATCTAGTCTGAAATATTTTGAGTAGAGAAATTCTCTAACAAAAGTTATTTTATTTAAAATTTGTGTTCAAATTAATAGAAACGGGTAAATACAAGAATTATTTCTGGGTTATTATTGAAATTTATTTGAGAATTATTTCTGAGTTGGGTATGCCATGGGTTTTCTTTTCCAGTAATTATATGCTTGTGTTTCTGATAAGTAAAATTGAAGTGATAGAGAGGAAAAGGAAAGACAAGTACAGTTGAGCGTCAAAAATCCAAACGTCTCCTTCAACACTCCGTCACACGCTCTGCGTGTAAAAACGGGAATCCCCGTTTTTTTAGTTAAATTTGTAATATTGCTAATCGTAATAGTATATATGGGTGAAACTCGAGGACATTTTTTCTTTACCCACCACGCACAAGAAAAAAACATTTCAGGTGATCTTGAGACAATAGACAACCCACAAAGACAGTTTAGAGTGGTTTTTGCGGAGAATCTTCTATGAGTGTAACGGTGCAATTCTTTCATTATTCTTTGACTTAATTATGTATATTAGTTTTATTTGTCAACATTGACATAATTTAGAAGGACTTTATTAATTTAGAGAGTATTCTATAAATCTCCATATCGAAGCTTAAATTGGCGAGGATTAAATTGGCTTGGCCAAGCTAGCGAACTTGTTACAGAAAGTAAAGATCTGCTGGTAGGATTTGAGACATTTAGATAAATATTTTAACAAACTTTACCTATTAATAAACCAAAGAAACTGTTTGTACAAAAAGATGGTTTTGGCTCCAAAAATGTAAAAGCAATTATTACTGTATGTTTATTGCTAAAGCAAAATAATTCAAAAGAAATTTTTAAAAAGGAGTGAAGGAATCCCTGCCATGCGTGTAACTGTATTACTTTTTCTACGCATTTAATGGAGGGAATGCAGGATTTGGCCTACAGAAAACAAGTTTCAAAACTCACACAACCCAAAACTAGTGTTTTTTTTTAATATAAAATATTTGAGTTAATTCGTACAGTTGTGTTAATTTTTCTATGTATAAATACATACATTTGCAAATATTTAATGAATTGTTTTTGTAAAATAAGTGCATTCTTCTGGATTTAAAGATACAAGTAAATCAAAGTACAATAGTTATGTACATGCGTAAGTACATAAAGTGTTTATTTTCATTTATCTTAACATTAGTGTAACTAGAAAATTGTAGGTTATGTTAGAAAGTGCGATAAGTTCAATTAGTTCGGATTTTACTGTATTTAATGATTATAATTTTGTATTATTAAAATCAGGCCCTTATGATTTAGCTAGCCTGTAATTTTTATTTAATTAATTGGACAAAATTTTCTTACAGCAATATTAAGCTAGTTTTGCTAATTTAATTTCAACAATTCATGTACAGAAACTCTGATGCTGCTGAGCAAGAGACTGTGTTAGACTTAATGTGGTCTCTCTGGCCCCATCTTCCAGCCTATGGTCGTAAAGCTGCCCAATTTGTTGATTTACTTGGTTACTTCTCTATAAAGTGTACCAGTGCTACACCGAAGGTAAATTGTAGATAAACAATTCTAGTATTTATTTATTTTAACCTTTCCTTTAGTTTTTAAGAAGTTTAAATCAAATTTAAAAGACAAATTATTTAATGGAATAAGCAACCCTTATTTATTTTATTAGGTATAAATAACCCTTCCAATCTTGAGTTTGGTATGTTATACTTGATATAATGGTACTTACTTTTATAATTGTTGAGGACAACCATTTTGGGAGATGTGTCCCATTGACCATGAGTTAAAATATTTAGTTTCAGGAAAATTATAAAATAATTTAATTATCAGTTCATAAAGTGTAGGATTTTTAAATTAATTTTGAAATATTCGTAGTTTAGTTCCTATAGGTGATGTTTTAAAGGCTACTTAGAAATTTGGTTTTTTTAAATTAATAATATTCAGTTTTAAATATAACTACAGGAATTTAAAATTGTTTCAAAATTTACTTATACTTTCAACAAGTATAATGCTTTAGCTAATAATGACACTGCCAGTGCTAGAAAAAGAAATTTTACGAAAATTTACCTTTTATATTGGTGTAAGAATTACAAACAATAAAAAAGGAATTGCAAAAGAATTCAAAATGTTAACTTTGGAAATATGGGGAAGTTTATAAATGAGAAGTAGAGATAATAATTCCCTAATAAAAGTCAAAGAAATCAGTAATAAAATCTAATAAATTGTTGAAAGTACTTGAATAAAGGTCAAATCATTCAAGAAATATTTTGGGAGCCCTCAAAGTATGTGATTTTACAGAAACCCAAAACTAAATACTTCCTATGCAACAATGTAACAGAAATATAAGAGCAGGAAGTGAAGAGAGAGGATGGAAAGATATTAAAAACGGGTGTATTTGACTAAGAAGTTCAGAAGAGGAACACTAACTAACGAAATCAGATGCCATGAGCAGGAAATCTTGTCATAAAACAGAAAGTGTAATTAAACACAGAAACATGAAATTGATTTAAACTTATATCAAAATCAGCTAACGAGGTCAATTTATTTAAATATTAAATACAGATCTATTTCACATTTAAATTAAAACTTAAACACACTTGTAAGATAAAATGAGGCACAATTTATTCACAAATTCAATTTATAAAAGATTTTAGTCTTGATGAACAGTTATAAATTTAAAGAAAAGAAATTATTTTACAATTGAAACACTTAACTGCATGTATATTAAAAGTTTGAGTCTTTGATATTTAACTAATAATTTTCTGGCATATACTTATACCCCTTTTTTATGAATAAATTGTAAATTATTATCATTAAATGATTCTTGATCAATCTTGTATTCCATTGTTTTATGAAGTATTAATTAAACACTTGTAAATATTTTACAACTTGGCCTATAGTAGCACTTACTTATATTTGTTGAGGACGGCCATTTTGGGAGATGTGTCCCATTGTCAACTCAGACTGTAATTTGGAATTACACATTTCCCGAAAAAGGCCGTCTTCAACAAATATAAGTAAGTGCTACTACAGACAAGTTGTATATTATTTACAAGTGTTTTAGTAAAAACTAGTAGCTCATGTGAAGATGGAATCAACAAATATGAATTATTATTGTTTGCATTTATAATCAAATTGTGTTATAAATTGTAACCATAAATCAATGGGCGAGACAACTTACTATTTTGATCTATAGAAAAGTATTAAGTTGTAGATTTTATCCCTCGTTACAAAATTCTCAAACAAAGGCTTACTGCTGGGAGATTTTAAGGATATATCATACAATTTATTAATATATCAAGAACAAAATTTTCTTGTGTACTAAAATTTTATGGATCCAAACAAAATATGTGACTCTTTCTTTTTAACATACATTTCAATGTTTATCTCTACAGATGACAGATTACATAGAGCAAGCTTTAAATGTTCTTCACACACAGAACATCCTGCTGTCACATCATCCTAATGCTAATCTATACAGCCACTTAGCACAGTTTGTTGAGCTGGATGGATATTACTTGGAAAGTGAACCATGCTTAGTTTGTAACAATCCAGAAGTGCCATTTACCAGTATCAAGTTGTCCAGTATTAAGGTAAGTTATGTGTATCAAAATTATGTGAAAACCATTAAATGAATACCATTCATTACCTAGTAAATTATATAAGGTGCATCCCGCAGGGGGGTGCGGACTAGCCGCACCTACGAGGGATTTGGCGTCCCTCGCGGTACCCTAGCCTAACACTACACCACTCACAAAAACATACACACACACATACACACACCAACACAATCTATACACATTTCAACACTTACATCTTCGCTTAGGGAATTTTGACTGGTCAGAACCGTTGCGCGTTGGGAGTGCTGAAAAGTCCAGAGCGTGACAAACTCTGGTCTGGGATGCTGATGTGAGCTTGCTCTGCCGAAGACGTAAGCGCGGTTTCTGGTCTACCAGCCGCTTCGGTCCTTGGTCAGGGAGTGTCCGCGGTGCATGGGTGTCGGAGCCTGTGCACAGTATTACGAGTTCTCGACTGATGCCCATCCAGTCGAGCTAAGGAGAAAAGCTATAGGCCTCAGAGTTCTGAGGATTGGAAATGATCTTATTGTGATCCAAGGGTGTACCCGTTCCTATAGTCTCGCCCGTAACGCTTGACACGATGGCTGGCAAAAAATATTTATGGATTCAAAAACCCCGTCAAATATGACTAGTTTAAAGAGAACACGCCAGGATTCTCCTGACGAATATATTAACAAGGATTTGAGTAAAAAGTTGATGGTGGCAACGTCGCAGACATTGCCATCAGCAAAATATTTAGTTGTTTCTAGTGCCGAAGAAGGGAAAGATCTTTCAAAAGTTTCTCCTTTCCTAATTAACAAGGCTATTACTGCGTGTGCTGGAGGCCCAGTAGCCTCTATTAAGAAACTTCGAAACGGAACACTTTTAGTTGCGACTTCCACCGACAGACAAACCCGCTCTCTATCAAAAATGACCTCCTTCTTTGACCAGGTCATGGTATCTGTGGCTCCCCACAGATCCTTGAATTACTCAAAGGGGGTCATCACATGTAGGGATTTAATGCACCTTCCAATCGATGAAATAAAGTCCGAACTGTCTTCTCAGTTAGTTACGGACGTTATTCCTATAATGAAAATGGACAAAGGAGAAAAGGTAGCAACAGCGTCTTTTATCGTGACATTTGGAAAGCCGGAAATACCGGAATACTTGCATGCAGGTTACCAAAGGCTCTCAGTGAGACCATACGTGGCTAACCCTAGGCGCTGCTTCAAGTGCCAGCGATTTGGGCATATCAGCTCCACGTGTTCGAAGCAGAACGTATGCGGTATATGTAGCGTTGAAGGCCATGATGATAAGGAATGTGTTAATTCTCCGAAATGCGCCAACTGTGGTGGTGACCACCCAGCGCGATCCTACAACTGTCCCACGTTCAAGGAAGAGAAAGCTATCCTAGGCATCATGGCGAAAGACAAGCTGTCGTTTCCAGAGGCCAAAAAACTCTATCGATCAACTCAGCCAAAGACAGACAATAAGACTTATGCCGCTACTCTGACCGCTTCCAAATCGTCCTGTAACAACTGTGCCGAGCTGTCGAAAAAAATTGAAGTTCTAACTGAACAAGTTTCTCGCCTTTTGTCCATAGTCACGAATGGTCCTCCTACTTTGAATTTAGTACAACCTGCAGCGACGGATAATGATTTACCTCTTGTACCAATCCCTTCCACTGGGGGGATTGGAGCACGAAACAAGTCATTAAGTGAGCCTTGTGTTTCTGTGCAGAAGATATTATCAACGGGTAATAAACCTTCTGTGCAGAAGACGTTGGAAAAATCAAAACCACGTAAACCAGTGTTACGTCAGACCACATCGCCACCGTCGTTACCGGGTATTAAACAAAATGCTAACAAAGGAGGGAATGTGAAAACTAAACCTCCTAAACCCAAAACTTCCTCAGATTCCATCCCTGAACGGGTGGATATGGAATCTGAGAAATGTAAGCCTGAGACGTCTAAAAACGTCCCAGGCAAGAAAGGAGAGAGCACCAATGGGTGTCAGATCAATCCATTGCTGAGTTAATAAATGTCTGCAATTAACAAGTCAGTGATACAATGGAACGTCAACGGTGTTAGGAGTCACATAGAAGAACTTAAAGTACTCGTGCGAGATGTGTATCCAATGTTTGTATGTCTACAGGAGACACATCTCCACGAATCGCATAATTTCCATTTAAGGGAGTATTCAGTTTTTAGATCGGACTTCGTTACAGAAGATCGAGCTAGAGGTGGCGTAGCCATCCTAGCCCGTGACTGTATCGATGCTGTTTCTCTAAACTTAATAACTCCTTTACAAGCAGTAGCCGTTCAAACAGCTGTCCCCTATAAAATCACTGTGTGTTGTGTCTACTTGCCACCACAAGGAAACCTGCATCACAGTGATTTAGTGAATTTGATAAGCCAGTTACCAACTCCGTTTTTATTGGTAGGGGATTTTAATGCCCACCATTCGTCTTGGGGATCTCCGACTAGGAACTCTCGAGGTGACCTTGTTGAGAGTGTGAGAACGGAACTGGACTTATGTCTGCTAAATGACGGTTCTCCTATTCATTTAGCAGCATCTACTGGTGGATGGACAGCTGTTGACCTATCGATTTGCAGCCCTCAATTAGCTACTAGATGCACGTGGTCGGTACTCAATGATTTGTATGGAAGCGACCATGTGCCTATTAAGATCAGTTTATGTGACTCCCAACCCTGTTATGCTCGAAATCCCAGTTGGATTTTGTGAAAAGCCAATTGGGACTCATACTCGAATTACCTTGTATCACTTGACATAGATTATTTGACACCCATTGATGAAAATATAGGAAATATTACGAAAGCAATTTTAAATGCCGCTGAAAAGACCATTCCGAAAACCTCTACGCATCCACGCCGACCGCCTGTGCCGTGGTGGAACGACGAATGCACAGAAATCCTCCGTTTACGACGAAGAGCTTTAAGGAGATTTAAGCGTAACCCAACAAGTGACAACCTTCAGGAATATAAAATACTCCGTGCGAAAGCACGGAGGATATTTAGGCTGAGTAGAAAGAACTCTTGGGAACAGTACATTAGCACAATTAGACGAACAACTCCGTCTTCCACAGTGTGGAGGAAACTAAGATCAGTTTGTGGTACTTCCACTCCGTTGCCAGCCATTGCGCTGAAGCAACCAGATGGAAGAATAATCTCAAACCGTGATGATATTGCTAATGTACTTGGTAAATCATTTTCTAACTTTTCTGCTACTACAGCCTATAATAGATTATTCCAGATTTATAAACTGAAGGAAGAAGCAATACCGTTTACTGTTGGGTCGTCTGGGGACTCTCCTTTAAACACTCCTTTCTCTATAGGGGAATTGGAGTCAGCTCTTGCGTCAACGAAGGATTCTGCACCAGGTCCTGATTCTATTGTGTACTTCATGTTAAAACATCTACCATCATCGGCGAAACTTGTCCTCCTTCGAGTATACAATCGTTTATTCGAGGAGCGCTCTTTCCCCGATGCATGGTTAGAATCGACTGTAATTCCTCTTTTGAAGCCAGGTAAAGACAAAACCAATCCCAGTAGTTATAGACCTATATCCCTTACAAGCGTCTTATGCAAACTACTGGAGAAGATGGTCAACCGCCGTCTTGTCTGGTACCTAGAAATAAATGACCTTATTTGCAACGAACAGTGTGGTTTCAGGCAAGGACGATCATCCGTTGACCAATTGGTTTTGTTAGAATCCGCTATTCAAGATGCCTTTCTCTTGCGTCAAACACTCGTTGCTGTTTTCTTCGACCTTGAGAAGGCATACGATATGGCATGGAAAAGAGGAATTCTGAACACTCTGAAATCATGGAGTATACAAGGGAATATCCTAGCATTTGTCGCTAACTTTCTTTCAAACAGATCTTTCCGCGTTCGACTTGGAGGCACGTATTCAAACAGCTATACACAGGAGAATGGTGTACCGCAGGGCAGCGTGCTGAGCGTCACGCTATTTGCCGTTGCAATAAATAGTATCTCCAGTAATATACGATCTCCGGTACACTGTTCTCTTTTTGTGGATGACTTTTGTATATATGTGCCTGCTCGTAGTATGGCAACTGCGGAAAGATCTTTGCAGTTAGCAATAAGTAGATTAGAGGAATGGTCAAAAACTACAGGTTTTAAATTCTCTGCTTCGAAGACCCAATGTGTAGCATTTAGTCGTCGTAGGCAACACCAGGAGCCGATACTTTTTCTTGATGGGGTTCAGCTTCAAACCACGGATAGTGTTCGATTTTTGGGTCTTTTATTTGATAAAAGACTCTCATGGAGTCCACATGTTCGAGATTTGAAGGTGAGATGCAGCAAGAAATTGGATATGTTAAGAGTCCTTAGTGGTACGAATTGGGGAGCAGACAGAACTACTATGCTTCGGTTTTTATCGCGCAGTCGTTAGATCGCGCATGGATTATGGTTGTCAAGTTTACTCATCTGCACGACCTGCCGTACTGAAAACTCTTGATACCATCCACCACTCTGGACTTAGACTGGCTACTGGTGCATTTAGAACTAGCCCAATCCCTAGTCTTCTTGTCGAAGCTGGGGAACCTGCCCTTTCTAGACGACGTCAGATGCTACAAATATCTTACGTTTCTGTTCTTCGAAGCAAACCCAACCACCCAGCATTTGAAATAGTCTTTCATAATACGCTTAATGAAGTGTACAATACACGTCAACGTTCGACCGCTCCATTTGGCATACGAACTTTAAGAATATTGGTTGACCTTGAGTTGCAACTTCCAACTATGTTTGAACGACAAATGTGCTATCTACCTCCATGGATAATAAAAATGCCGCACTTCGATTTCTCATTGTCCAGTTATATAAAACACAGTACTCCTGTTGTGGTCTACCACCAGGAATTTTTATCCATTTATAAATCTCACCAATACAGTGAAATTATTTTCACTGATGGATCTAAACTGGACAATGGCGTTGGGTGTGCGTTTTATGCATCTGGATGTACCTACACGTACGGATTGCCCTCAGCTTGTAGTGTTTTCACGGCAGAATTATTTGCTATTTTTAAAGCTTTGACCGTCATTCAATCTCGATCTTCCCATTATCTTTTGTGTTCGGATTCCAAAAGTGCTCTTCAGGCTCTTCAGGATGTTTTCTCTGTCAACCCTTTAGTTGGGGACATTTTGTGTGCTGTACACAGGCTTCAATTGAGGGGTGTGGGGGTAACTTTCTGTTGGGTTCCTGGACATTGCGGAATACTTGGAAACACAAAAGCGGATGAAGCGGCGAAGAAAGCTACAAGTTTGGTGCCTATTACTCAACTAGTTATGGCATCTGACTATGTGTGTTTCGCGAAACATTTATTGCTCGGTGCTTGGAATGACGAGTGGCATACTGTGATTCAGAATAAGCTGAGGGAAATTAAAGATACCGTCCGTCCATGGAGGTCTTCAATTCGTTCAAAACGTAGGGAGGAAGTGGTGGTTACACGCCTTCGCGTTGGCCACTCTTTTGCAACTCATGGATATTTGATGCGTCGTGAAGATCCACCAATATGCCAATACTGCGGGGGTATCTTCACAATAAAACATATTTTGGTAGATTGTGTTAGTGTAGGCAATGTTCGTGCCCTTTTTAATTTAAAAGGGAGTTTAAAGGTGGTGCTAAGGGACGATGCTTCGGCCATTGACCGAGTCATCGCTTTCTTGCACCACTTGAAAATATTTTTTAAAATTTAATACATAAATATATATATATATATATATATATATATATATATATATATATTTTAAATTTTATTTATACATATAATTCTCTGTTTCTTTTATTTATTTTAATTAAATTTATTTTCTGTTCTTGTTATTGTTATTGAGATTTATTTATTGCTAAATTGTTACCTATTATTGTTTTACATATTATTTATTTACTGTTATATTGTTCTTTGTTGTTATTTTGTTATTTAGTTTTTAAGAATTTTTTCATTGTTATATTGTTGTTTTTTGTTTTTTATTGTTGGTGTTTTTTTTTTTGTTTTGTAATTTTTGTTGTATTTATTTATTTGTTTATTTATTAATTTATTTGATTTTATTTAAAACAATATCGTTCCGTGTTAGATTTTGTTTGGCGATGATAACCACAATTGGTTTTTCGCCAGGGAAAAAAAAAAAAAAAAAAAAAAAATATATATATATATATAAGGTGCATTTGGAAAAGCCTATTGTGAAATTATATTACAATTACTACTTTAATTTGAAATACAACAATGTGTTATATGACATTTATAGCCTTTGTAGGGTAAGTATATTTTATTTACTTTTTATTAGGAATGGGCCAATACCTAAAATTTTCGATTCTAGAAAGTTTCTTCCAATTCTCGATTCTTAAGTTGATTCTCTTAAGCTGTTTAGTTTTATGTGATATTCTCTAATAATGAATTTAGCTAACATCTTGGTCATATGGTGAGGCCTTTTAATAGTTCTGTTTGATTGTAGTGTAATAGGCTACACAAAACTGTCAACCTTGATGAATAGGCATTTCTGAAAGGATGACAAACATATTGAATAAAAGTAATAATTAATGTAAAATTACAAAGTATCTCCAGTTCACAATTACAATATAACTTCAGTAATACGAATTTTAGTTTGTAAAGCTTGAGAAATTAGAACTGCATTTTATTTTTGTTTTTTAATCTATGAAGCAATGGTGGAGTATTGGCTGGGGGAGAAAGAGAGTCGAACCCGCCCAAGTGAGAGTGAAACAAGCAATTACTAACAAACGGACCGGAAATGCTCTTTCAGCATTTCAACAGTGATCCAATCGTTGTTGAATCGTACATAATAATATTTTCATTATGTCAAATAGGCATTTGTTTTAATCGTTTAATTCATTCAAAGCAACTAATACTTAAATAAGACTTAGGTGATAATAAATTATGTGTCCAATAAATTACACCTCACACATATTTTAACAGTTACAAAAACAAGAATTGGAATCGATACTTAATCAATTGAGAATCGACCCATACTTAATATTTAGAATAAATAATCCAGGTTACATATTTCTTGATGGACAAAAACCAATTATACGTGTTTCTTTTTTGAAATCTAAAGTGACATGGCACTTTCCTTTCTGCAGGCTATTCCTTCTTGCAAACCTCCACCCACTGGGAACTCTGACCAACCAAAAATTTCTTATTTTTATCATGTACCACCTAAGCTGACTGATGAAGTCAATTCCCCACTCTCTTCCTATTAGACATACACTAGCTCCCTCTTTTTTAATTGATTTACATAAATAGCTATAACTATTTAATTAATTATGAAAACAATTAAGTTTTTGTATTTTTAGCTTTCTTTAGGAATCTTGTTCCTGATGAAAATGAAATATCTACTACCTTTCTATGTGGATATTGATGTTCCACTTACTAAACTTCTGTTTTTTTTTCTCATGCAAATAAATTACTACCTCTTTGTAAATACCTTTACCTTATATCTAATCGATCAAAATTATTTCAGAAAATTTATTTTATGTCTCAAAATTTAATTTTCCTTAAAATGAAAATTAAATTTTTAAAAGATTTTAATTATAACACCATTATAGTTTGTGCTATGAAAAATACCACATTAAAGAAATATTATTTATGTGTTGGTGTCAGTTTTGTAAGTCTTCATAACATAAATGTACAGGAGGAAAACACACTTATATGTTTCTGTATTATGAAAAAAGATCATATTATTACAAAGATGTAAGAAATATTATTTTATTTTTAAATTCCAGATTGATTCAAAATTTACAACTACTACTCAGATTGTAAAACTTGTTGGCAGTCATACAATTAGTAAAATAACATTGCGTATTGGCGACTTGAAGAGGACTAAAATGGTTCGTGCTATCAATATCTATTATAACAACCGCAGTGTTCAAGCTGTTGTGGAACTAAAGAACAAGCCAGGTATGTAGAATAGATTACAACTTCAGTTTCAAGTGTTTTGTTTAAGTGTGGTTACAATACTAATACATAGAAGCCAATTCTTCAGAAGCTCTGAAGTAAAAGCAGGTAGTAAATTACAGAATTGAAAGTTTTGTCTATTGCAAGGAGGATCCCTGTTCAGTGGTGTACAATTTTATAAGATATTAGTAAAATAAAATTTGAAAAATTATTAAAAGTAAACTTTTAGCAGATTTTTCTAAGAAAAAGTTACAATTGGTGAGACCTGTACATAAATTAAACCTTGAGCTGTTTGCTTAACCAATAAATCCTGATATGAGTTCTAATGTGGTGAAAGTGTTATTTTTGTATGTTTCTCAACACAATATGTAGAACACAGAGTTATTGAATGAGGGTGAATAAAATAAGATCAGAAAGTAGAAGTGGTAGAAATTAAGTTTATGATTTGAAACTGTTTTCTGCCTTTAGTTAAAGGCTAAGTAAAGTTATTTACATCTTTCAGCTATATGTAATAAATTCTTTTTACATCTTTTAACCATAATTTTCACACACTGAATTTTTGAAATGAAATACGAGGATTTAAATGTGGTTTATAATATAATATTATTGTTAGTACAGATCGTTTACTTATAGACTTTGTGCACTAACTTCTAATAAAAAGTAATGACTGTGTTCTTAATTGATATCTCTTTAGAATACAGTAAACTCTCGATTATCCGTGGAATAGGGTGGCCCGGCAACGCCGGATAACGAATTCCCCGGATAATCCGCTATAAACAAAGAATACGCAAAACGATCGATAATCGATTATTATACCATAAGTTACACAAATAATGACCCCGGTTAATGCAATTCACAAATAATCTTCAGAGGACAAAATAAATACAGAAAATAATTTAAAATGTCGATGTATTTGACGGATTATAACATGTGCATTTATATGTCTAACTATTTACAATACGTACATAAGTATATGTCAAAAGTAAGTATGTATGTACATATGTAATTTTCTTTACACATAATACTTTCACTTTTTAACAAAAAAATCTGTCACTTTCGTCTCTTTTTTTGTGAGCATTGATTTAGCTTTAATGTGCAATCTAAGTTCCTTGAGAACCATTTTGTCGCACAGTGAAGAGTCGTCTTGGTCTAATTATTGTGTCTGTTGTTTTTATCTCAAAAATTTTATTTCTACCATATGCAGGTTTATTTGGGACATTAAAAAAGTGTATTAGACATTAAAATGTTTTATTTATAGGTTTACAACAAAAAAAAGGAAATTTACATAAAATATCAACTAATACAAATGATAAAATACTGCATGACTAAAAATAAAATTCAAAAAAAAAGACAGAGAAATAAAAATAACGCATAGAAATTCAAACTACCTACTACTTATTTTAGTGTAATAACCACTCAACGTTCAACTCGGAATGTTTGTTTCTACTTGTGTCACAAAGCCATAAAGATCGATAATGTATATGACAGACATGGATATGCGTATGTCACGTCCTAGACTATTTATAGCCGAGATTAACTGACATTTGTTTACAATCTTATGATACACATTAGGTTTTCGGGCGTCCAAGCATTTTGTCATTGTCTCTTATATACAGTAGTCTGTTCCCAACTAGAGTTTGTTCATTCAGTCTAACAGGACAGTAATCGTTTATCCTTGCGTTATTTGAGATAGCTTAGTTTACTTTTATGATCGTTGTTTTTACCGGATATTGTACCACGTTGAGTGGTTAAAAAAAAACAATAATGAATCTGATTGGAATAAAAATTGGATATTTGTAAAACAATGGCAGACCCCGGATAATCGCAAACCGATTAATCCGCCCACAGATAATCGGGAGTTTACTGTATATACTAAACTGTAGACAGTGGTTAGAAAGTTTTTTTAGGTTTTCTTAGTTTATGTTTTCAACCATTTTGGCTTTTGTAAAATTCAAGACATACTTAACTATATTTTCATCAGTGGTATACCCAGGCATGTTTTTATTTGTTTGTCTTTTTATAACTTTTTCAGCAATAATAGCACAAATTATAAAATAGAAAAAGCAAAATAATAATAGTTTTAATGATGGATTTAAAATGTACTAATGATTAAAACATTTTCTCAGCTATGTGGCACAAAGCAAAGAAAGTAAGTCTCGTTTCTGGACAGACAGAAGTAAAAATGGAATTCCCGCTGCCGATTGTTGCGTGTAATTTAATGATAGAATATGCAGACTTTTATGAAAATTTACAAGCTTCAACAGAAAGCTTACAATGTCCTCGCTGCAGTGCTTCAGTTCCAGCAAATCCTGGTGTCTGTGCGAACTGCGGAGAAAATGTATTCCAGTGTCATAAGTGCAGGTACTTTGTTAGCTATTACTTCAAGTAATTAAATTCTTATATTTGTAGTAGTACTTGAAGTGTGAATACAATTATAAAAAAAACAAATATTATAAAAAAATGTTTCAAGTTAATTCCTACTAAGATCAAGAAGAAGATAATTATTTTAGTTACTTTTTATTTTATAAAAACAATTAATATAAATAATATAAATACTTATATACTAGTGATGGGTTGATTCTCAATTCCACCGATTCTGGACACTAGAATCGGAAATCGATTGCAAAAGTCGATCCCCAATACTTCAATTCCAACACGGCAGGCGTTTACACATCCGGCAGTAAATATTTGTAGCCACTCTAATATAATGTCCAGTTTACACATCGGAGAGGGGGGTAAAATATCTGTTTCCACTCTAACATAATGTCGCATTTACACATCTGCCGGTTAAAAAATCCATTGCTGCTTTAACAATATCACGTTTAAACATCAGACGATAAAAAAATCCATCGTTGATTTAACATAATGTCGTGTTTACACATTGGGCGATAAAATATTTGTCACCACTCTAAATTTTTCGTTTACACATTTGGTGGTAAAATATCCGTTGCCTTTCCAACATTATGTCGCGTTTACACATTGGCAGTAAATTATCCATTGCCGCTCCAACATAATGTCGCGTTTACACATCGGGAGATAGAATATCTGTTGCCGCTCAAACATAATGTCATGTTAGTGTGTAATCGTGGTTGTAACTCTGGCAGTATAACAACTTTTTGTAAACGTTATCTTTTTTAAAATATCATAAAAAATAACATTTTTATTTTTCTATTGGGTTGGTAATTGTATTTGTAATCAGGAATCGATTTTTTGGTATTGGAATCGGTAAAGTTTTGGAATTGATCCATCACTAGTATAAACATATGCAGAATCACAATATTAAGTGGCAAAATAAAAAGTGAATTTCCTTGCAATTTTCGATTTTCCTCTCAATACAGTATATGCTGTTGAACTATTATTTTTGTTTGTTACTTTTTTTTCTAATTTATAAAGCTGATGGTGGTCTATAATTTCTCATTCTATCCATCTCTTATATTGCTTTATTATTGCTAGAAACCATTCTCTTATAATTTCATGTACATCTTTAAGTTATAGATTTATAGCTATGGGAAAGTTGGCTCAGTGCCAAAGTGCTGGATTTCAAACATGTAGTTCTCTCAATTTTTTTAAGTTATAGTAATAGTTGTTATTTTTTTATTGGCTCATTTTCTAATGTTAATCAAATTTTACCTTATGTTTACTGACAATAATGTTTGCTAAAAATTATCTGTTAATCTTTTTTTTTGTAAAATACTTATTCATAGTAAAACTTTGATCTGTAAACACGTGGGAAAACCATAGACTTTGAACACTATAGAACATCTTCATTATTCAATCGCCTATTCACTGTAAAATACCGAATGTTGATTATGTACTATGTGTAGTATTTATTGTCCAGATAGTTGCAAATATTTAACCTAGAATACAGCACAATACACAGGAAAACAAATAGTAAATTTACGGTAAAGCTATCTGAGAGAAATGGTAGAACGTACGTATAAGGGAATGCTCCTGCTGGCCATAGAGATATCTCATGTACTGGTACATGAATGCTAATCAAAGGATTTTTGAATTTACTTGGAAATTTCAGATTTATGACACATATTAAATGTTGTAACGAATTTTATTTTTTTACAATAAATGTTTGAATATCTTTAATTTTTCATTAAAAAAATACCAACTTTAATACATTATTTTATAAATCTCATAATTCAGCAAAATAACATTGAATTTTGTTGGATATTATTTCTAGTATCATAGAAAAAATAGATTTATTGTGTTGTCATCTTGTTGATGATTAGGTCTCCTAACACATTGTTAAAGATGGCCTGTGCATGGTTGATTCTGATCCCATGCAGATATGGCATTTACTTAATGGACTTTATTTTTGCCAATTCCATGCTCTTTCTGTGTTAATGCTTCTTATATCTTCAAATTTTTACTCTTTCCATCTGAATGTTGTATTTTGGCTTTTCTTTTTATCTCTGTGATTGGTTGTGATGTTAACTTTGTTGCGGTGAATATTTTTATGGCTCTCTCAATATGTATTTTAGTTTAAACCTTTCACAACCAGTTTATCAGTAGTTTGTTCCCCTCGTATTCCAGTACAAAATGAAATATATCAAAGATTTATATTTGTTAATTATTTTATCATATTAATTTATTAAATATTTTTAGGCTTCTACTTATATTCTGTAGGCTTCTACAAAATATTAGTGTTTACATTATAAAACTCTTTCTAGGATTTTATTAATAATGGAATAAAGACTGTAAATGTTTTTTTTGTTTTTGTTTTTAGAGCCATTAACTATGATGAAAAAGATCCATTCCTTTGTCATGCCTGTGGGTTTTGCAAATATGCCAAATTTGACTACACTCTAACAGGAAGGCCATGTTGTGCTGTTGATCCAATAGAAAACGATGAAGATCGTAAGAAGTCTATTACCGCCATCAACTGTCACTTGGAAAAAGCTGACAGGGTTTATAAGATGTTAGTTGGAAACAAGCCTACTCTTGAAGTGAGTATTGACTGATTTTATTCTTGTTCATGTTTTATTATCCTCATATATTTTATAAAGTAATATAACTATTGATTTTGAGTGACTGTCTACATAGCTGTTTGAAATTTTGTCTTTCTTGGTTGACACGTTGACTGCCAACCAATTTTCCAATGACGTTCAAACAATTTTGTTTCTACTTTTTGTTAAAATAATGACAAAACATAATAACATTTTGTCTTCTAGTGTGTTTATTAATTTAAACTAGTTTATTTATAGGTATTTTTAAACAATAAATATAGCTATAACAATTTTCTCGAATAATTAGAATGTAAATATAATATGAACATTATTCTTACATTCATATTTGTATGGTTTCAATACAAGCATGTTTTAAATTGAGTTGTTTTCACGAATTTTATATGATCTTATAATTGGAGTAAGACGTTTTAAACTAGAATTTTTAGTTTCTAATTTTCAAATTGTTTAGTTTTTTTTTTTTGGTGAATTCTTTTTAGATTTAAATCAAATCTAAGACTATTCTAAAACGTAATATAGCTCTACAATTGTAAATAAAAACTATTTTCTTGTAACTCTGAACTTCTAATATGGTTAAATACATCGTGAATGTGCCCGACTGCCGCAGCCATATGCAAAAGTACCAGTGTCTGTCACCAGTGACTGCCATAGCAGTCAATGTGTTAAGTTTTCTCTTTGTATGGTTTATAATTTTTTTTTTATACTAGATTTTTTCTAAATATTTTTTAGAATGTGTTAATTTTTTTAACTGAAATATTACATTACAGTTTTCCTTAAAAAAATACTTTAATTAAATCAATAGTTTTAACCTAAAATTTTGTAATTTAAAAACACAAGAAGTTAATAGAGAAAAATTTAACTAGGGCAAAATGTTTCAACTGCACTAATCACTGTCCCTGATGAATTCAACCCTTTCAACAATATTGATTAGAACCCCCCACTAACAAAATATTCCATTGCCTGGCATTGACATGAGTTTCAGTGTCAAAGCGCTTTTTAGTTTTTACTGTAGTTTTGAAAATGTATCACAGGGCGGTATTTCAGTACTTCATGCTTAAAAGTTCTCTTACACTTTTTAGTTATTGTTTGATTATTGTGTTTTTTATTTGATTGATGATACAGTCCTTTTTAGCTTGAATAATACTAATTAAGTCTTATGCACCGAATCAACAGCACTGCAGTAATTTATAAACTAGGTTTTAAATTACTAGATAAATAAAATATATTTTTGAAAAGGACTTTCATTTTAGAGAAAAGTAAAATGTCTGATCAGTGAAACTTTTAAACAGAGAAATTGTATTGCATGTTTATAATTAATCCTTTTCCTACATTTTCAGATGCTTCTGTTGAAGATAAGTGAGCATCGATTGGATCGTGGAGTAGAAGAAACAAACACTCAGCCAAATAATACAGGAACAACTATTAACAACACAAATCAAGTGAATCGTGCTATCCAACTTCTTGCACAACGTTACTGTGGGGATTGCAAGAATTCCTTTGAAGAACTTAGCCGTATAATCCAGGTAGTTTATGTTAGTTAGAAAATTTCCAGATTGTTATTCCTAATAACAAAAACCATATAATCCAGGCAGTTTATGTAGTGCGTATATGGTGTGAGTCAGAAAATTTCTATACTGTACTTGCCAGTAACATAGCATCAGTATGCCAAGATGTTTTTTCCATCTGTTTTATTTGTTAATTTTGCTTTTATAACCTTGTTTTTACGCTCATTTGTGAATTCTGTGATGGCCAATAAATTTGAGAAGCTTGCATTAAATTTTGCCTGCAACTTGGTAAATCACCTACTGAAACCTGTGCAATACTTTATGAAGATTTCCAAGAATGTTCTATTTGTAGAGGTTTGTTAGTGGCTCATTAGTTCAAGGTACGTTTTTCAAGACAATCTTCCAAATGCAAGACAAATATAAGTGTTTAACAAATTCAATTACTCATTCAAGAAAAATATCATCAAACAATAAAGACATTAAACAAAAAAACCAGGAGGTATTTCAGACATTAGTAATAGGGTTTTCTTGACATTTTCAAGTATGAAAAATACAAGATTTGTTGTGTTACTTTACAAAGAGACCACATGAATAGTGACAACAAATTTAACAAACTCTGGGAACATTCTGATCTTATTTAATACAAATATTGTTCACAACTTATCAAACATTGGAATTTAACCAGTATTCAACTCTAAAATCGATACTAATCTTATAAAAAAGGCTCTATTTTTGTCAGGAGCAAATTATTCACATTTTCAGAAATGTAACTATTATTTTTTGATATGTAACAAATTAAAATCTGAACCTATATTACCAAGCTACCATCATCATATTGGGCATTTTAAAAATTGATAAATGTTGTACTTATTTTTCAAACATAAACTATATATCATAATAATGATAGTGTGCTTCCATAAAATGATATACATTATACAAAATGCAACATAAATGCGTTACACAAGGAGTATTCAGAAAGGAATAGACATTTGGTATTATCGAGACAGTGGGCAAGAAATGTTGGTGTCAGAAGGTACTCTCAGTACGCAACAAGCTGTGTTAGTAGAATGGGGACTGTAACTCTCCTACATTTCTCAATATGACTAATTAAAATTGCGTTGCAAATGAAAATCCAGCCACTTGTTAAGTGTCTTCAATGATTAGGTTTTTGTTGGCAATAAACTACACGTCAATTGAAATCCATCGCCAACTTTGTGAAGTTTTGTGAAATTGAATAATGAGTGAAAGCTTGATTTTTAGAATGGTCGCAATATTGTTCACGGGGAGGACTGCAGTGGGATAACCTGTCCTGGTTACTGAAGGTTAATGGCCACTGCGAATGACTTGTAAGTGAAAATCAGTGAAAACATTCGTGAGAATTGCCATTTTACAATTATTAAACTTTCAAAACATTTCCCCCAAATTACAAAGTTTAGCACATGAAATCATTGTGGAGAAATTCGGTTACCACAGATTTTCTGCAAGTTAAATTCTAAAGTCGTTACAGAAGACCAAAAATAAAGGCTTGCTGCATCACTGACTTTCTTTGAGTACAATGATAAACATGTGAATTAACAGATAAAAAGGCAGCCTATGGAATGGGGACAAACACATTCTCCTAAAAAACCAAAAAAATTGTCTTCATACTCTGCTAGCAAGAAAGATTATGGCAACAGTTTTCTGGGACAATAAGGGTTCATTTCCTTGAACGAAGCTCGATATTTAAAGCAGACAGGTATTGTGAAACACTGCAGAAACTGCAGCAGACGATACGAATCAAACTTTGGGGAAAACTTTTAAGAAAGATTTTGTTTATTCACAACAATGTACGTCTACACACACCCAATCATACCTGACAGTTCTGGGATAATTTTAGATGGTATGTGTTTGATCATAATTCATACAGCCTAAATCTAACAGCTAGCCACCATTTCTTTCCTGTGATAAATAGCTGCCTAGCAAAGCAGTACTTTGGTAGTGATGTAAAACTTCATGCAGACATAGAAATTATATTGTCACTAAATGTCTGTCATAAGAAGAAGCTATATACTATTTTAAAATTTTTGTTGCGTCTATATAAATTCTTTATGTAATACTCTTCTTGTAATACTTAATGCTGCATTTACATATTGGCGATAAAATATCTGTCACCGAAGCTGTTGATGTATAGAACATTTGTAAATGTAACATGTTTTCAGAACTGGTAGTACACGAAAGCGCAGGAGTGAGCAAGTGGACGGTTAGCTGGATACAACAGTATATCAAAATACATACAAATATTATTCTAAAGTGTGATTTATTTTAGAACACAGAAAGAATATAAATAAACCTGATGTAGATAAATTATTAATTTGTTATTTTAATATATGTTTTTAATGAAATATTCCTTACATTTTTTATTAGCAGCATTATTTTGTTTTTTGTTTTATATGTGTTGAAATTTATTTATTTTTTAATATTCTTGACAGCGTGTTCATGCTTGCCGAAAAGAACTGGTAGCCTATGATCGACTACAGTTGGAACAATCTCGAGGAGGCAGTCGCAGTGGAAGCACTGCTGGTTTAGGGGCAGCAAGCAGTAGTCGTCAGGAAGCTACAGGGGGTGGTAGTAATTCTACACCTGCGATTGGTCATTGTTTTGGATGTGCAAGCTCAGCAACAGAGCATTGTTTGACATTATTACGAGCTCTAGCTTTAACTCCAACATCTAGGAAAACATTGTGTGCTCAAGGACTCATTCAAGAGCTAGTGGAGTTTAATTTACGCAGAGGAACTACACAAGTAAGCTTAACATATTTCACAACTATTTCTAAACTCTAACATTTAATTTGCGTGATTTCCCATTTACTGCTAAAATAATCTGAATTTTTCAAATTACTTTCTTTACCTTACATTCACTGTAACATTTTGGGTCAATTTCTTAATCTGGGTCAGAACATTTAGTTTTGTCTTGATTTTTGTATTTGTGCTGGCAGGGTTATTGTCGTAATTAACAATCCTTCTGTTTACTTGTTGACAATGTTTACTCTTTATGGTAAGTAAGATAATGGAAGTAAGGAAATGATTAAATAACTAGAATAACAATTTTACAAATTCAACCCTCTTGGAACTAAAATATTACATTAAGTAGATGGAAACATCTTGTAATGCATCAAATTATTGATAAACATTAGTGTTATAAACTTGAAACCAAGTAAGAGACAGAAATAAATTTAAGGGTTCTTTGTTAGGTTCAAGAAGAAGTAAGACAATTACTATGCCTCGTAACTCGAGACAATTTGGAAGCCACTGAGTCTTTATGTTCTCTGCTCATGGACAGAATCTCTCTAACTCTTCGTGGCCATGCAGGTAGTTCAGATCTGGCTTTCTCAGTTCGGCCAGAAATTGCTCTTCTTGCTGCATTAGTACAAAAAGAAGATTCCTGTTGGGAACAAAAAGTCAGGTATGATATATATTTTAATTCATTTGTGATAAATATTGTTTGTAAAATTGTAAATATAGAATATTTTTATGTATATAGAATATTTTTATCGTTATTAAATTCCTTCTATTAGCTCACGCTCTCCTGATATATATCTTGTACAAATTTTCAATAATTAAAATACGTTTTTATTCATCAAATCAAGTTCAAATACATTTCTTTTAACCTATAGTGGATGACAATTGATGTTAATACAGTTTTTTTCAAATATTTATTCAATAATTAAATTATAAAATTTGTGGAGTCCATCCAGATTCAAACTGAGAATCTTCATGTCCGAAGTCTAGCGCACCTTGGCACTGCGCCAACTTCCAATATCTAGAAACATATTTCTCAATGATGTATATGAATTTTTTGCCTCCCATCTAGTTGTCGTTGAAACCTCCATTGTATGACCGTAAACTGTCGCCATGGTTACCACACAATATTATAAACAGCGCTCTAGGGTAACTAAAATAAAATTTTTCTTTGTTGTTTCAGTAGGAATTTACATAAAAATTAATTTTTATATTTCTTGTTTTATTAAAACTAATAGGTTTTAAGAAATGTTTGAACTGTGATGAGACATAATATTTAATTTACAGAAGATAGGGTATTTCCTTCACTATAAACACCTAAATCTCTATTCAATCACTGATCTTTGAAGGCACATTTCTTAATTATAAACAAATAATTTATCATTTAATTTCTTAAATTTAAAAACTTGTAGTAATTACCTCTGAAGATGATTGCCTTGCAATCGAAATGTACAGCAGGAAATAAATAAGGTTTAATTTATTTATAATTAAAAAAATTATATCACAGTTGCTCCAATTTATTATTTTGAAGGTACTTATTTACCAACTTACATACTGTAAGTTATTTAACAAAAAAAGTTAGTATGTAATGTAAGTACTAATCTCTTTGATGATTAAAAAAATTGAATCTAAGTGTGTATAATTTTGTTTACAGGTGTGTGGTTCAGCTGTTCCTCATGGCAGGAAAAGATAATAAGTCTCCTATAGTAATGGAATCCATTATGTTGCCCTGCTTAAAGATACTTCAGAGTCTCATCAAACCTGACCAACCAGGCTCTAAGAAAAATAAAGTAGGTTTTTTAACTGTCATTAAATTTGTTATTAGAACATTATGCTTTAAAACTCATTAGGCTATTCTTAAAAGGTAGGGTTCAAAACCATCAGGGGAAACGTTATCATATTTTCAAAATTAAGATCTTGTTATTTCTGTGATTCTGAAGATGCTCAATGTGGCTTCAAGATTGAAAAATACCTCATTCTTTGTTGAATCCTGGATTAAGTTATATGTTTCTGTAGACTCAGATATATCATTACTGCTCTAATGGATGTTTGTGTGTGTGTGTTTGCTTTTTAAAAGAAGTTATACACTTACTTACTAGCCAATGTCCACTCTGGCAGTTGAGCCATTTGGCAAAGCGCATACCAGTAGAGATGGGCCTCCCTGAAGATGGGACTGTTGTGATCCTGGGTCTGGCCCTGTGCAATCATTAAGATGTTTGACATTCTTAAGTTCATTACCACACAGCAGACACTCCGGTGTCGGTAGCACATGGATTCGGTGGAGGTATGCAGCATTTTAATCATGACCTGCCTTCAATCTGAAAGCAGCAACGCTAACAGCTCGGGGCAAGTTATAGTCGTTTGGTCTCCCTGACACAAGACTTTTCCATCATTTTCCTGCTGAGAGTTTCTTCAATCAAATGTGATTCTATTTTTTGGTGGATTTATTAATTAGAGACCTGGAAGACTTGAGTGAACTCATGCTGATTGAGGCTTGTTTCCTGCTTTTCTAGTTGATCAGCCTTTTTATTGCCAGTGATGTTTACATGGCTCGGGATCCACTGGAAATTAAGTACCCAACCAGCTATTATGAGAGCGTTTAGTTTTCTAAATGCAGTCAGTCTGTTAGTTCTCAGAGAAGTTCAGGATTGCGGTCTTAGAGTCAACAAGGAAAACTGCATTAGCCTGCATTAACACAAATTATACTCAAACTGTTGTCATGGTTACCACACAATATCATAAATAGTGCTCTAGGGTAAATAAAATAAAATTTTTCTTTGTTAACCTCAGTAGGAATTTATTTTAAAAAAATTGTTTTTAGGATAAAACATTAGATGCTCTAGCAACAGTCCGCCCTACTGAAGGAGTTCATGTAGATGTAAGCAAGTGGTTAGATAGAGATCCGAATCATAGCTTCCAGTCTTGGAGACGTAGAATGCATTCGAAAGAGGCTGAAGTTGCACCTGCAAAACCTTCTTCCAAGGTGAGTTCATTATTTGTACTAAGAAGACTTGATAATAGCAATTAAAAAAAACTATGTAACGAATAAATCTAGACATTTATGTAGAAAGTCTTTTTATAATTGCGCATATAAGAACAAGTAACAAAAGGTTTTTTATAGAATAATTCTGATTATTTAAATATATTAATAACTTACATCTTTGTTAAAAATATGTTCACAAATAATACACCATAACCATGCTTTGAAGTGATCATTTCAAAAAATCATGTTGGGTAAAAAGTAAACATAATAATGAAGTAATCCCTAAAACACAATATTAATACCTAAACAAACAACAGCACTACTTTTTGATGTAAACACTTGTATTGTAACCAAGTAAACATTGTGGCCTAACAGGGGAATATTAGCAGCACTGTTACAGTAGTTCACATATTTTCATTGTGCAATGTTTACTTGGTATAACAAATAAAACCACAATACAACATATAAAAAAATATCTTTATAAAAAATTTCATAACTGTTACATTTCCGAGTCGTATTTGAAAAGGTATTTGTTGGGTAATTCCATATCTAGGCCATATAGATTTTATCTATGCTGTAAATTTTTTTTTTTTTATAGAATAAATTCTATAATAATTTTTATATAGTATACTATTATTATTTTTACTATAATAATAAGTTTTTTATTACTGGAATTAGTGTTAATGACAATGATGAAATCTCATTTTGTAATACAATCGGCGCCGCTTATTGTGATCATATTTGTCAGAAGCATATTTGATAACAATAACCGAACGCTTAATCACGATGTAGTCTACAGCCGTACTGCATTGAACTCACTGTATTATGACCACAACTGTTTGTTCTGAACGATATGTAAGCCTATCATTACATTAAGTAATTCTAATTCTGTAGCACTATAATTAAACTGTACTTACCAAATTTTGATGCTATTCCGGACAGTTTTATGTACAGTAGTAGAATTTCTGTAGCTTAGTTTTCTACTTGTTAAAATTAGTGGGCATATTTCATGTCAGTTTATGTTATTCCACTGTAGATTTTTTTTAAACACTGAATCTAGCATAATTGAAAAACACATTTTAACACATAAAACCTCATTATAAAACACTTCAAACTTATTTACACTTCAATTTTACATTTACTTTTTCTCGAAGAATTCCTCTATATGTGACTGTCTGTAGTCTTCTCGTAAAATATTGTTCATAAATTGTTCATATTCATAATGTTTGTTGAAATTTTCTGCTTTTTGTTGAACAAACTGCCTTAGAATCTCAAGAGCTTGGTGAACTTCCTGCTTAGATCTTTGCGGTACACATTTATCATTTTCATCATAATCGGTGCCTTCTTCTTCTTCAGTAACTTTTGATGTTGAAGCAACTACCTTACAAATATCATCTTCAGTCATTTCCGCTGCTGTTTCAATACTATCGTCAACTTCCATCCACTCAGTATATTCTTCTAAGGACATATCGAAAGGCTTCAAGTTCTCTTCAGAGTCTTCCTCAGATGTAGCTTGCTCTTGATTTTCTTCAACAAAAAACCCACCTTTTCTAAAGCAATTTTTCACAGTTTTTTCAGAAACTTCATTCCAAGATTTTGCTATCAGATGAATAGTATCGAGTAAAGAAGTTTTTTTAGCCAATTCATTTGAGGTAAGGGTTTGAAATTCATCCATATTTTCTATAATTCTAGCACGCATCTCTTGTCGATAAAAACTTTTGAGATTTTTAATTATGCCTTGGTCACATGGCTGAATAATTGATGCAGTATTGGCCGGAAGGTAAATCACTTTGATGTGTTTTAGCGTAGTGCTTATGTCATTATGTGCAGTGCAGTTCTCTAGTAGAAGGACAATGTTGCGTTTGAGGCTGGTATCCCAATTAGTCAGCCATTCATTAAAAATTTTTGATGTCATCCAAGCATTGGAGTTTGAATGATATTCAACCGGTAGCTTTTTGATACCGTGGATTTTTAGATTTACAGATAAGTAAGAGTTTTTCTTTATGACCAACCATGTTAACACAACACAAAACAGTTATTCTTTGTTTACATATTTTACAGCCGTTAGCAATTTCATTTTTAAATAAGTAAGTATGTTCGGGTAAAGCACGATAATAAAGTCCTGTTTCATCTGCATTGTATATGCAGCTAGGAGAATACTCGGCCAAAATCTTTGGCCATTCGTATTGTAACCAGTCCTCAGCTCCAACAAAATCAGCATTTCTTTTTACACCACACGTTTTCTTGTAAACAATGTTTTCGCTTTTCTTCCATCGATTGAACCATCCATCTGTGGCTTTAAAATCCTGTTTTCTTATTTTTTTGGCAAGATCCTCAGCTTTTAGATGCATTAGTGGGCCGTCAACTCGAGCATCTTTTTCACGAACATTTTTAAACCACAATTTCAAAGCTGATTACACTTGCGGATCCTTCCCAGAACGATGTCTTTTGTTGTCAACATTTTCATTACGCTTTGATAATGACAAGATTTTTTCTTTGTTGTTCAATATTTTACATAAGAGAGGTTGAAAAACGCCAAGTTGAGAAGCAGCGTTTCTTTGACTCATTTTTGGTAATTTACTGTACCTATCTAGAATATCAAGTTTTTGTTTAAGACTTAAATCGCGTCGTTTCTTTTGTGATTCGGACATCTTGCTATACTGTCCTTTGAAACTTCAAGTGACACTAAACTCTACAAAACAAACGAAAAAGATCTTTAAAAATTAAATTATGTAAAATCACACTGAAATACTGTAATAAACGTTCATAAAAATTCATTGTTAAAAAATACAGTAGGACTGTACTGTAAATGGTTCAGTAGTAACATCAACTAATGTTAACAAACAACTAAAGTCGACTCAGCGAGGCTAGGGTGTTTGCGTAAACAAAGATTAATGAAGACATTCTGAGAACGTGCTAAGTGCTGAAACCGTTATAAAGTATTTCTGTCATTCTAAAGATAAACATTCTATGAATAGGGCGTCATTGTGTGTTGCACGTGCTGTTTACACTACTTTGTAAACATTTTTACTTGGTCTATGCTAGTATACGTTGACGCATATGATTTTGCATGGCAAATTAAATGATAATAATAAGCGAACAGATGATTACAATAAGCGACCTAATTACAATGTATTAATATACGTCCATGTTTGTTTTTCAATGAAAAGATAACAATAACCGAATGATAACATTAACCGTGATCACAATAAGCGGCGCCGACTGTATTTTTAAGATTATTTTTTAAATTAAATAATTATGATGTAATGACAGTAAGGTGTTAGAGAAAGCATCATTTTATATCTTAATTTATTTTTGTTTTTACACATAATAAAAGTGCTAATTTTTTCTATGGTCAATAGCAGTTTGTATGTAAGAGAAAACAAACAAAATTAATCTAGGTTTAAATACTTATCTCCTAACAGTCGTTTATAGTCTAATTCCTTTAACCCTTTGGATGCTGACTATCTGAGGCTGCCACACATTGCTGACCCTGGTATTTTATAGTGAAACTTCTGTTTGTAGTATCTGACTTTTATGCAATATAACTCAGTTCCGTCCTTAGAGTGGAGTGGCGCTCAGGCCTTGTGCTGCAAGGCCTTAGTCGTGCTAGAAAATAAGTAAAATGTTTTGGTTGAATGAAAATAATATGACGATATACAGATATACGTCTAAAATATCTGTCTGATTACCCAAACATTATGTTAAATGATTGATTAACGACATATTTGCAACATAACCAAAAGAATGCAAAACATCATTTGTTAGCGGCGATGGGGTGACAGCCGCCCACTAGTGAGTGTTTCATGCTTGCCGGCACATCGCCACTAGTCATACCTAAGATATTATAATTTTCCTAATTTTCCTGGTTCATTGATTAAAAAATATAGTGGAATAGTTTAGACCAGGGTCATAAATCATATTTCCTTCTTACCTCAGTTCTTTACACAGAGTAAAATATTGTACATCAATAAAAATAGACTCAAACCTGGCAAATGAAAAAAAATCACGTAAATAATTGGCGAATGATTGGTGTATTTGGGTTGAAATGACTATATCAAAATTGCTCTAAACACACATTTTTGTGCTAAAGTTTTCAGGTGAGACCATTTTCTTAAAAAAGCCTGCAAAATGTTTTTCACCAGACCTCGCATTTGCAAAGGACGGGTCTGGTATAATTTAATCTATTTCCCCCACCTAAAGACAGTTTAAACTCATTTTACTCGGTTTCCTGTACTTTTGAAAAATCCCAAAACTCTCATATATTTAAATATTTGAATTTAAAAGCCTTACCAATAAAGTATTATACATGAAAAAATTCTTGGGTGAGCCAAATATTCGAGGAATCATTCTAGTTGAATAATGATAAATAAATAACAATAACCCTTGGTACAAATATTTAAACACCCTTGATGTAATTTTCGCCAACACAGCATCATCAGAAGGTTACAAACATTCTGGGACTAAAAAGAAACATACACCTAAAATGAACTCGCGATAGGTTTACTTCCACTCCTCCGCCCAGTGACCAGTTTATTAACCAATACCAGCGCTGCACGTAGGAATAAGACTTGCCGTGACAATTCTAAATTAAAACTAATTACAAACTAGTATAAACTAAAATTATAAAAGTTACATAAATAATAATAAACTATCATGTCAACTTGAACTAAACTATAAATACAGCTAAAAATCATGTATTTGGTCGTAACAAAGAGAATAAACTAGAACCAGGAATTGGGCCTTTATCACCGTTCATCAACAAATCGCCCCTAGTTTTAGCAATGAAAATACTTTCATAACTATTAAGCATGTACATCAAGGGTGTTTAAATATTTGTAGCAAGGGTTATTGTTATTTATTTATCATAATTACGCTACTGTGCTCCGTATAAAATTGCATTTTAGTTGAAGTTTAAAATCATGCTAAAATTTACAATTATTATAATGGATGTGTTTCCAAAAACCCTACTCCCATTGTCAAACTTTGCAGAGTTTGTGACGGGGCTGTTAGTGCTCATAAGGATATAAGCATATATCCTAACAGTATGTAAACAAATTTCTAGAAGCTAGAAACCAAAAGTAAATACAAGGAGAAAATTAACATACAATCTAATAGTTTTATCAAATTTTATTGGGAAAAACCTACTGCTTTTTGCTTATTTTCTATGAATACATATCCAGAAACAAATTATACTGTTTGCTACTTTAGGTATTTTTCTGGTACAGTTGAACTATCCCACTAAGGAATAGCGTTTTCATTATTTAACAAATAGTTTTATTTTTTGTAAATTATTCATAGTTCTAGGCTTACATTGGGATATGATATGAGAAAATATGTTATATAGCTTTTGATTATGACTGAATGTTTTTGTAATAATTAGAATCTGTACTAATAATGATAAACCAGAGAAATGTTTAAAAAATATATATTTATACACAAGTAAATCATGATCCTTATCCTATATCTTATAGATATATAACTGAATTATTTTTTACAAAGCTCTGATAACTAACCTACTACATTTCCAGATTTATAAGTTCTCATGTAATGAAAGCAATTACATTTTGTCCATACTAAGTTTTTCCATATAAAATATTTGTTTATAATGTATAAGACCTTATATTGGTAAAACTTATATATAGCAAAATATAGAACATCAGTCGAGAAAAACAAATGTTTTAGTAAATGTAAGCTCTTACTAATAGCCAATCGCTGAGAAATTTTCTCTGGAGATTGTCTAAGCCTGCATTAATGCGTTTGTCTACTATAGCACTTCTAAATTCGGAAAAGTTAAGCGGTCCCTTCAAAATGAAAGGGAGTCTAATTTAAATAAAGCTAAATGTTTGATTTTCTACATACTGGATTTAGTTATAGTTAAAGTTTGAAAGCATGTTTTACAATAAACTAACAAATTTTATTTTACGTATATAGCAAGAAGTCCGCCAACATTATCTGAGTGAGAAATACGCTAAGCGTTGGAGAGAACGTACAGTCAATCTGGTTCAACCTTTACGTCTAACTGATTCTGCATGGCTTAAATCTGTGTTATTTAATCCAAGCTCTAGACTTGCTCGTCAGGTAGCTTGTAATATGCTTGAAAGTATTTGTCAATTATCTGTTCGAAAAAAAGAGGTAAGAATTACTATGTTATTTATTTAGTTTTTATTATTTGATTTCTAATTATTAGCAACAATTTTAAAATGAACAAAATTGTAACGGTTGATATGGTGAACCGTTCATTTCAAATTATTAAGTCTAGACGCCTAAAAAAGTCTACATTGAATTTATTTGATTTAATATCTTTGTTAATAATACAGTGAAACCTGTTTTAGCCGGAATCCTATGGGACCGGCATTTTTTTCCGTCTAAGACAGGTTTCCTGCTTATACAGTAGTAGTTTACTGTATGATGGTAATACCATCACAAAACGTTTGCCGAGTCTATTTTTAGCGTTGGGGTGAGGGTAGGCCGTGGGGATTCTTAGCTATAAGACTATTATTTTTACTGATCAGAAATAATGTACCAACACCACATAGATAACGAACAATTAATTGTCATCGTGTCTACATTTGTTCTAATACAGTATTTAATTTAATTATTTATTTCCAATTAAGTACAGACTGTTTATTTCCTTCAGAGATAATACTTCAACATATAAAGCAAGTGTATTTAAATCACAAGAAAACTATCACATTTTAACGTCTAAATAAACGTCATTCAACAGTAATATCGGTTATCTTGATTGCTTAATGACAGCTTGTAGCCTGTGCCCTGTGACGTCACAACTCGCAAACCTTGTTTTCAAGGTGATGTTGGCTATGAACACTACAGAAAATGTTAAAACCTACATTACATAATAAAAATCTTACCTTTTAATGCAGCATTCTTTTATCCTTCTCCACAAAACATTTTTAATAGAAAACTATAGAACTAAAACACTTATACACTTGTCAACAAAATTTATGAATTAATGATCCAATTTATTAAAAAACTATATTTTCCCTCTTACTGTATTTGGGCTAAATACTGTACATAGTAGGCTTACGTAAAAATAAAAGAAAATCAATTAGGCTTGAAAAAATCTACCATTGACTTTTGTTTTAAGAGGTTACTTTTACTTGCTTGTGTTTCAGTTATTGTTTTTAGTTGTAACAAATGGTGACGCATTTCCGGGCTGTTAATACGTACTGCAAAATCTTCTAACTCACAAATTTTTATTAAAGCCTCGCCAAATGTTTTTATTTTGTTTTCTACAACTGGTCCGTCTTCAATTTCTTCTTTCTTCTATTTGCGCATGTTTTTTGCCTTTTAGAATGAAACGGTCTCTCGCCTTTCAGTATGTCAATCAATATGTCTGGCCATGGATGTTTGTAAACCATTGATTGCGTTATCTTGAAGGAAACGAGTGCTGACACATAGCCTATCATAAATTATGGATGTTTGTATACCATTGCGTTATCTTGAGTATATCAGCAATCCTTAACGTTACAGAGTTCTCAGAAATAAATATGATCTGTTACAATTAAGCAGACTTATCTGTGAATTTTGTTATGGTAAAAAAGTATATTATAAACTGTATTTTATCTAAACGGAAGTCATTGTAACTTTATATTTTACAGCATGAATATAATCAGATTTTCCGGCTTATGCAGAACTAAGACGTAGTAAATACATATCACTCATCCTTTTTTGCTTATTCCGCTTCCGCGTTAGACAGTTTCCGGCTTATGAAGGTTATTAACCAGGTAAATTAAATAGGCGACAATAGGGACTTTTAAAGTTTTCCGCGATAGACGGGATTCCGCCTAACACAGAGTCCGTCTAAGACAGGTTTCACTGTATTAATTTTTAGTGTATAGAAGCTAAAGCAATCCTAAACAGACTTTGGCTGCTTGTATCAGTTATTCAAGCTGTTACTGGTAATTCATGCTTACTAACGCCTTATGAGTCACTATGCCAAGGGCTCAGCAACTTTGTAGTGAGCCATAACCGTTTTCAAGCAACAAGTTTTTCAATGTCGATGATTTCTAGGTTATTTGTTTTTTTAAAGTTTGAGAACCATTGTATGTACCTATTGTATTGTATTAGTCAATGCCAGCCCTTGACCTCTCGGTCATCTGGCTCTTCGCTTCCCACTAGAGACATGGCATTGTTTTTTTTTTCGTCTTGAATTAGGCCTGAACAATGCCGCAGTTGTGAACCATCCATTCTTTCCATGCTGCAAATTCGACATATCTCATCAGCGGCAAGGCCATAGTGATGTAAATGTGCCTGAAGTTGGTCGAGTGGTGAGAAGGCAAAATTCAGCAATTGTTTCCTGTCTTGAAAGGTCCCGGGAAATTGGTCCTCGAACCAATGATTCCCATGCTTTTCCTGTAGCCTTTATTCTCATATTGGTCTTTACGTAGGCCCTTATGCCATTTTCAATTTTTTTTTTTTTTGCTGAAGTTAGGCTGACGTTCTATGTCGGTTACAGTAGACTTGCTCCTTGTTTTGCTAAAAGGTTCGCCCTCGTTCCCAGCTATATCAAAATGGCTGGTTATCCACTGTAAGGCTACTGTCCATCTGTTGCTAAGCAGTGTAGGAAGGGTTTTACAGTACTCGGCAGTGAGAGAGCAATCGGTTGGTGTGTTGTTAGTAAGAGCAACAATTGCGGCCTGCGAGTCTATCAGGAAGACTGCATATTTATAAGCTGGGTGTTTGTCTAAGGCCTCTACATGGTGCACCCTGGGTAACGCTAAATCTGCTATGGCGACAGAAGCATCTATATGATTCTTCTAAATTGTAAACCTTTGTTGAAATAAAAATAATAAAATTTATTTGGTCATATCTACTGAGTATGAGGATTATTAACACTTTCAAGCCTACGCCTGAGTATAGATTAGGCCATTTAGTTAACTCTAGTTGCTTACTCCTGTGTATAGTTTGGGATCCTGTATTTATTTGCGTAACAACCTAGTTCCCGTGTATTCTCAATTTCGTTATCAGTCTTTATATTGGTTGTTCTTCTTTACATGTCTTTATCTTTAAGCTAAACAGAGTTATTTCTTTGAACACAAACTTATTTGATTAAGTGTAACGACAGAGCTATGATATCAGATGTTGGTTTGGTCAGGTAGTGAATGTTTTATTAGTGCGAGCTGTTTACGTTTTAAGTGTTGTTGTTTACCCTAAATTTTATTTATAAGTTATTTTGTTTATTTAATTTGTAGTTTGTGTAATTTTTGTTTAGGTTTCGAGTTTGTTGTTTTTTGCTTGAAATTTATCTTTCAGTTATTTAGCTGCATCTTCAGTTAAAAGATTACATTTTCTTGTAGCTTTAAAATGATATATAACATAAATATTTATTTGAATTCCATTGTAAAATATGAAACATACAATATTTATTTTAATTCCAATGTAAAATATGTGTAGTGAAATGCAGTGATGTACAGTGTTCTTATTTTATTTTTTTAACTTTCATATACATTTTTCAAAGGAATATAATGCCATCTATATGTAAGTAACCAATTCATATCTATATATTTCCTGAAAGCTTGTTTCAACAAGCCCCTTTACAACAATGTATAATTTTTTCTAAATATGGTATTTATTATATATCAGGAATTGTTTATATTTTACCTAAAACCCTCTAGGCAGATAGAGCAAGTGCCTATTAAGAGGCCAGGCTTCAAAGTGTTAAAACGATTTATTATGAAAATCATTTATATAATATTAAATCAAACTCTATACAATGTGTAATTCTAAACAAAGTAATGGAATGTTTGATTAACAAAATTTATGTTATCTAGTATTTAATATATGACGGAGTATTTATATACTTTTCAATAAACTTTTCATCAGCTAGGATTTATTTGTGGTTGAATAATAATTTGTAGTGTGTTTCTTTTATTGTATATTTAAATGTATTATGCTATTTTTATTTTGTCTGATAATAAAAAACAAAGAATTTCTATTATGTTAAAGTTTAAAACAAATTGTAAGACTCTTATTTCTGTAGTAATATTTATTATTTTTGCTTATGATAAAAATTTCTTCATATCTAATAAGTTTTTATTATAACAAATATAATTACACGATAAGCAATTCCTTAAGGAATAACAATAAATTGTTTTTTTTTTAGATGTTAGACTTGTTAACTGGATTCCTGGGTGAATTAGGTTCTGCTGGCGAGAGTGCGGCAGAATTCCTTTCTCTTTATCAAAGTTTAGTACAACAGTCTCCATGGAAACAGTATCTTGCCGTTAAAGGTGTATTATTACATCTGGCCGATTTACTTACCCGAGAAATTCAAGAACTGCATCGACTTGAGGAAACTACACTTACATCAGATCTTTCCCAAGGTTAGAATTTAAGATTGTTCAACAACAATACAATATACTATAATATGTCGTAGAGTAAACTAATATTAAGAGTTGCAACATAAAGTAGATTTTCTCTGTGGAGCGTTCTCTATAAGCTTAGTATAATAATAAATTAATGGAAGCATAGCCATTCGAGGCCTAGGGCAAAAACTTTTGCAAGACCTTTTTTAAAAAAGTTGTCTCCCCCAAAACATTTTGTAAAAGGTGTGTTTAGAGCAATTTTGATTGTCATTTCATCTCGAAACACGCCAATTATTTACATGGTTTTTTTTATTTACCAGGGTTGAAACACCGCTTCTGGCAGAAAACTATGTTTTTCGTTCCTTTGGTCATGATGCAAATATCTTGTTTGAAGGTTTGGTGATTAATCAATAATGTAACACATTGTGCGAGTAATCAGAGAGATATGTTAGGCACGTATAATTGTACATTACTTTATTTTCATTCAACCAAAACATTTTGCTTATTACTTAGCACGAGTGAAGCCTTGCTGTACAAGGCCTCAGGTGGTTGCCCTAAGGACGGCTCTGAATGGAAGAGTTAATATAAACACTATAAACCTTAATTAAACATTATAAACTGTTTATTTGTTACAGTTCAGGCATATTCATATAGCTATGAGGAATAAGATTGTTTTATTGTAAGACCTAAGCCTGAATAATATTTGTATCAATGATAGCTTGTGTAGTAGACTCCAAAGCCTTATGATGAAGTCATATTCACAATACAATGATGACGGTCATGAAAAAATGAAAACAAATGCTGGCTAAAAAGTGGAAACAGTGGAAATTAGTGAATCTGTGTCTTTATGAGTTTACCTAATCGTTGCTCGTGCCTACCATTTTACACACACAACTTCAGTGGTATATTTACAGAGGTTCCAAATGAATTACACCACTGACATTTTCTAGACCTTTAAGAACCACGAATGTTATACTTTAACTATAGATTTGTATAGGGTTTTAAAACAAAATAATTTCCACACAGGATTTTTAATTTGTTGTTATTAATGATATCAAATTATAAAACGGTTCTATAATATAGAGTGCTGGGCTATGAATGTTTTATTTTATGTTTCGCAACTAATTAAATAAACAAACAAATTTATAAGGTCATTAAAATAAATTATAATAAAACTAATAATAGTTATCCAGATCCAGCAAAAGTCATTATTTAAGAAATTAGGGTTTATTACAACAGTTGATTAAAAATTACTTGTACTTCGGTGTAGTTGATTAATTTTACTATACCGAAATATAATTTGAGTTGTTTTTTAATGGGAAAATGAAGAGTATTGTCTTTCATTTATATTCTTTCTGTAGTATTAAATGTATTTTTAACTTTTGTAAGTAAGTTGTCATTTTTTGTTTTGTTTGAATATGTATTTGTTATTTCAGATATTCAGGTAGAAAGAATTTAATAATTACCTTCACTATGAAAATCCATTTTTTTTTTTGTTACAGGTTACGCATTAAAGATGTTGACGGAACTAATGTCTTCTTTCCTCGAACAGGATTCGATTAAGCAACTGTATAAAGGTCGCTTAGTTGGAGCTGTGCTAAATGGTTATTTGTCTCTTCGAAGGCTAGTTGTTCAAAGAACTAGACTTATAGACGAAACCCAAGAAAAACTTCTTGAATTACTAGAAGAAATGACTACTGGTAAATTTGTTAGTCTTTAACTTTTAGTTAATATTGTTCATATTTTTAAACAGGAGGTAAAAATTCTTTATGAAATTATTTACTTTTCAAACATATTTATCACCCGTCTTTAATTCACTTCAGTTAATTAATTAATTAAATTCAGTTAATTTATAACAAGTAATTCTAAAATTAAAATACGAGGGCTGTTTTTTTTTCAACTTCCGACTGTACCGCTTGACGGCAGAGCGAGCGGCATCGGCCAGTAATGCGCGGCAATCGACTGCGCACCTTTTCCACTACAACATCACTCGTTTTCGGGTGTCCGATGCCATTATCAATTTATCCAGTGACACATAAACATGGCTACCTTGATAGAATCTCCCGCCAAGTGTGAGTTGCGAAGTGTCATTCGTTTCTTGCAAGCTGAAGGGTTATCCGCAGCAGAAATTACCGTAGAATGAAACGAGTATACGGTGAAAGCTTTATGAGTGACAGTGCAGTGCGTGATTGGTGTAGGAAATTTAAAGATGGACGAGTGGACATTCATGATGAAGGGGGCCAAGGACGAAAGTCGATCGCAAACGAAGACCTTGTTGAACGAGTTGACCAAAGTGTAAGAAGCAATCGGAGGTTTACGATTACGGAGCTATCCAATCAGTTTCCTGATATTTCAAGGTCAGCTCTATACACTATCGTAACTGATAAGTTAGGCTACAAAAAACTTTGTGCTCGATGGGTGCCGAAGATGTTGACTGATGACCACAAAGCTCGGTGAATGGCGTCAGCAAAGTCTTTTCTGAATCGTTACGAAGCTGATGGGGATGATTTTTTGAACAAAATCGTGACAGGAGATGAGACATGGGTTCTGTACGACACTCCAGAAACGAAACAGCAGTCCCAACAATGGATGCATTCAAACTCTCCAAACAAACCCAAAAAATTCAAAAAACTGTTCAACAACAGAAAGATTATGGCCACCGTGTTTTGGGATCAAAAAGGTGTTTTGCTTGTGGAGTTTTAGAGCCAGGGACCATAATCAATGCGGAAGGATACTGTGGTATGTTACAACCTTTGCGGAGAGCTATCCAGAACAAAAGGAGAGGAATGCTCACATCAGGAGTTGTGCTCATTCATGACCGCCCGTCCTCACAGTGCTGCTTTGACGAAACGTCTTCTTGACGGGTTTAAGTGGGATGTTTTTGACCATCCGGCGTATAGCCCTGATTTAGCGCCGAGCGACTATCACTTTTTCCTGGAACTGAAGATGATGCTAGGAGGGCAGAGCTTCCGAACTGACGACGCGCTGCAAGTCGCCGTGAAAACCCATCTCAAATCACTGGCGGCAAACTTCTATGAAAGAGGTATTAAGAAGCTTGTACACAGGTATGAAAAAAGCCTCAATTTAAAAGGCGATTATGTTGAAAAGTAACTTATAATGTACCTAACTCTTGATAATAAATTTATTTAATTACTCTCACTAGTTTTATTTTTATACCACATCGGAAGTTGATAAAAAAACAGCCCTCGTACTATAAAATAAGCATCAACTAAATTAAATCAAAACATCCATTGTCATGTAGAATTACACCCCTAAATACAAGTTATCACATCACTGATGATATCTTGCAATTCAGGTATTGTTTCAGTTATTTTCATACCAATATATAGAATTATATCTTTTTTTTTACTCACTTTCTATATAAAAACTAGGCTTTTACAAGTAAATAATTTGTATTATTTATTTGTCCCAGTTTAATAAAATTATAGATTTATTTCCTAACAAAGGTCTATTTAACTGGAATAATGTGGGTATATAAACCAATACAGTCAATTTTACACTGTAATAAAAACAATAAAAATTGTATATGACAGGTTATCAAATGTGTTTTTTGTTAATTTAAATAAATATGTGTTATGCTAGAATTCATACAGTTTGCAAATAGCCCTTACCTGTTTGGAATTGAATTTATTCCAACATATTTTTCTCAAATCTAAAGAAGGGTGTCATTTTCTTTCCTGCCTCCCCTATTAACACGTTCATTGCCAAGCTGAAAATTGGAATTTTGTGTGGTGACCAATTTTGTTTTATTTAGTTATATATTTCTCAAAACAAGTAAATATAATATTTACAAAAACTTTTATTATTATGTACTTAGGAATTATGGTCTTTAATATCCATCACACGATGTCGCGTGATATATAATTCTGCCAAAAAGGGCACATAGTTTACAAATAAAATCCATTTAAACGTATTATTTGTAATGACTATAATTAGCTGACATTTATATTCAGACAAAATTTGAAAATGCACTCTAGGTTGTAATTCATTTATACATTCACAATTTACAAAATGGTTTCAAAATATTAAAAAAATTAGCATTGCAATCATGCAATTAAAAAAAAACAGTCAAAACATAATGGTGGAGCTCCTGGGCAATTTTTACACTCAGTTGTGGTGTTTATCTTCTTTTTATTTTCATAGCAATTTTTGCAATATTCTCTAGAAGTTGCATATACTGTTTCACCAGTGCTGAGACATCGCGGTTTGGCTTTTACAATTTAGTTAGCTTGTGTTGGACTTGGTTTCCTCGTGTCTTCTGTGTTGTTTGTGGGTCAGATTCTAGTAATAATTCTTCCACCTCTGATTTATAAAAAAAATTTTTTGGACGATCCAGCATTTAACTGAGCCTTTTTGAGAGTCCTGGTCGGTCACTCATAATTAAAAATTCAAAATCAACACTCAAATAAATAAAAACCGAACTTCAAAATGTTAAATCAACGAATAACTAAACAAAATTATTATAATGTTACCTTATCCGAATGCAACCATTTTGTGCACTGGCTGATAACAAAACAAAATGGCTGGTGGCCATCCCCACTACAAAAAGGTCAATCGCTTCCCTATTGGTCAATATAAGTATTATGCACAATTTCGCTGTGGCCGCTATAATAATTCACTTAGAATTTGGATAGCAACGGCCACGCGATTTCGTGTGATCGGCCGTCCAGTAAGATTTAACATCACGTGATATCGCGTGATTGGCAATGAACGTGTTACAAGACAGCATTTATTAACAATATGATTTTGTATAAAAAATATGTGGTTTTTGTCCAGGCACTGAAGCAGAAACTAAAGCATTTATGGCAATATGTATAGAAACAGTTGAAAAATGTAACCCAGAAGATGTGCGAACTCCAGTATTCATATTTGAAAGATTATGTTCAATTATTTATCCAGAAGAGAATGATGTTGGTGAATTTTATTTGACTTTAGAAAAAGATCCTCAGCAGGAAGATTTCTTGCAGGTATTATAATATTTTGTTATTTAATGTTAATAGTATTTACTTCATTAAGTTTAATATTTTTAAATATAATAAATATTATGATAACACATACACACATTAAACTAAACATTTTTAAATTATATGCAGAAAGCAGATCTTTGAACGTCTTCTGCTGGCTTTAATATCACTTTCTTTTGCATTCCTGGTCTTCCCAACTTATATTTATTTATAACTGCTACAGAACCTTATACATTTAACCTTTCCCGGACGGGTTCGTATATCTGCTAGTGATGGTTTATGTAGCGGGCGGGGTGCGGGTATATCCACTTCAATCCTATCTGTTACAGATGAATAGCGGGTATATTCGCAAAATCAACATAAATATGTAATTACTTTTTTTCATATTAAAAGTGTTTATATTGAACGTATACTTAAAAACAATATGTTGATGCTGTAGTTATCAAAATACATTCATTTCTAAGGGGAGGTTTATTTCGGTTGGGTTGGCAATATTTTGGTTGGGCTCAGATGCCATGCTTGTTTCAAGAAGTAAAGAGACCATATATTTCTGTTTTTTTTTTATTTGTTATAAATCAATTTATTTTATTTCATTCTCTCATATTTCTTTTTGTGTTTTCTCTTCGATTGACAAAGACCACTGTGTGGTTGAAATATATCATTGTTTAAGTGCTTTTATGTGTTTCTATTTCAAGACTACAGTGTGGACTCTTACCACGGTAAGTCTGTCAGTCTCCTAGTCCAAAAAATCTAAATAATCTTTACCAACCAAAACTAACCTAATATATATATATATATATATATATATATATATATATATATATATATATATATATATTTAAGAAGATTATATCTGAATGACTAAATACTTAAGATGGTAATGTTTTCATTTTAGGGTCGCATGTTAGGTAACCCTTACAGTAGTAATGAGCCAGGGTTAGGGCCTTTGATGCGTGATGTGAAAAATAAGATTTGCCAAGATTGTGAGTTGGTTGCACTTTTGGAAGATGACAATGGCATGGAATTACTTGTGAACAACAAAATTATTAGTTTAGACCTTGCAGTAAAAGAGGTAAGTGTTTTTATTTTATTTATAAACCTAACTCTGTCCTGTTAATAATTATACAATTGTTTGTTAATTAGAAATGTTTCCTTCTCCTAAAGTTGCAAATATATGTGTAGATAAAGAAAACTAGAGACTAAGTGGGGAAATTAGACAAATGTTTTGGTTATAATTTAAAATTTGAAAACCTATTGTAACGGTTCTTAATTCTACGCCACAGGGCAGGCATAATAATAATTGTCTGTCTGTAACGCTCTTCATATCTTGAAAGTAGAACTAAGTTACTTAAGTGAAATAAGTATTGGATGTTTTAAAATACAAAGTTAAACCATTTAAACTAGCAGAGTCTCATTAAATTAATATTTAAAGCCTTATTAAATTGAGATGTATGGGATTGTGTGCTCGTTAAATAATTGCTCTTAAACTTCAATTAAAGCAAATTACACATATTTTATTTAACCAAAAAAAATATTATAAATTACACTCATAATACATATTTCTTAGACATTGCTTTAGTTACTGATTAGTGAACATTTAATATTTGACTTATGAGGAATTTTTACGTATTACAATCAATGGCTGAAATGGCCCTGTATTCGAGTTTGCTTGCTTGCTCTTTTCATAATTACATCTTACAATTTAAACTGAAAACAAATGCACCAAATGATAAATAAATTACATTTATATACGTGTTGAAAAGTTTAAAGTTCATTAATTTAGTGTCAAACTGTTTAAGCATTTAAATTTTGTAATAATTCACTAAAGTTTGAATTCGTTCACTTAGCTGTTTTAACAAGGTGTAGCCTCGCATCCTCCTATTTGGAAAAACCTTACAAGATTCCCTCGGTTATGATTTTAAAAAAAAAAGGCTTCAGTAACTCAGCGTTCCATCTTCGTACTTGGCTACGTACGCTGTCTTCTACATTATGATTATAACAAATTAAAAAAATGACTGTTACATTAAAATTTGAAAACTAAACATTTCCTCGCTCTTGGAGACATCCGTTGTCTTCTACATTTTGGCTATAAGAGGATTAAATTATCGTTGCAAGCAGGCCTCCTAGCTACCACGCATCGGGTGTGCGCACACATACTTTAATATTAATTTGTTTTTAAACTCTTCCTACAGATGCCACTACCAACCAGAGATTTCATTTAAAATATTTCTAATAAATCACAATTTTTTGATATAGTTGTATATTGTTACAATTTTTTGAATATATTCTCGTTCGGTTTCTGAAATTTCCATTTTAATATGTAACACCATCTAAAGTGTGTTACATATGAACTACTTAGGTTATAGTAATGCAGTAGAGTCTTGATAATTCGAGGTAGATGGGACCGAGGCCCACTCGTATCGCAGGTAAATACGTTCCTGTCCATTAGAAAAAATAAGTGTTTTAATGAACCCTAATACAGCACTATAATTAAGAATGTACATGATCAGTTTATAGAACTTTATATGGACATATATTGAAAGCCCGGCTCATTTCCTCTTCATACTGTACTGATATGAACATTTCTTTGAAGCCTGACTCATTTTTTTGCATACTGTACTGATATAAACATTTATTAGAAGCCCAACTCAATTTTATTTACATACCGTATTGATATGAACATTTCTTGGAAGTCCAACTCATTTCCTTTGAATACAGTATTGATATGAACATATCTTGGAAACCTGACTCTTTTCCTTTGCATACCATACGTCTATAAACATTTTTTGGAAGCCCAATTTATCATTTTCTTTAATATAGATAAAATAGGGTCAAACAGAAATATGCTCGAATTTAACGGAAGCTCGAATTATCGGGACTCGGAATTTCAAAACTCTACTGTACTTGGGTTATTTGAAAAATATATATTTTATTCTGTATTGATAAAGAAGTTATTAAACTGTATTGATAAAGCACATTAAGTAGTATTGCAATAAATAAGCCGTTTAGGATACAGAACAAGGGTAAAGCGCATTTATGTGTCTGGAACTCTCTTGTCAGTGTTCTATTTTCATTAGCTTTATCTTTGTAACACCATGTAGAAGAATTCATCAAGAAATTGTTTTATTTGTCCGAAAATATTTGCTTATAAACCTCTAGATACCACTATTCAGGATTGAATGATAGCTGAATTCATTCCAATGAATAATAGTTTGTCTTCTACAGTTGCTTCTCTTTGAGACATTTTCTCATAAACAGTTAAATGCTACACCACTGCTGAATTGAAACTTGTTGAATCCATTAGATCAGAACAAAATAAAGTAAAATTAAGCATCTATGTATAAATATATAAAGTACAGCCACTGCGTGAGCAAAGTTGAATCCCCAGATTGGAGTTTTGTTTTCATATCACATGAAAACTGAAATTAATTCTGCCACAAATGTTCCATTCACAGTAAACACCAATCAGGCACTGGAAACATTGAAAACCACTGCAATCAGTTTGCCAGAAGAAAATAGCAAATCTGCGTTAGAAATCCTTTAGTCAAAAAGCTAAAAACGACTACACAATTCTTTTCTGCAACCGACGAATAAAACTATTGTGTATTTACATACTCTATGGTATTCTATCTTACAACTGTTTATTTTACTGTATACAAGGTCTGTTCAAAAAATGTGCAGACTGTTTGAATTTTGCGGCTCAAGTTAGTTTCAGGAGAATTCGCTAGGTTCGTATAAATCAGCTGATTAAAACGTGGTATTTCAGTCGCAGATATCTTCATTTGTTGATGAGTTACACACAGTCTAGTAAAGAGTGTTTTTTTCGTTTGTCGGATTTTAAAATGGATAGCCTGAAGGAGCAACGAATTGCTGTGAAATTTTGTGTAAAACTAGGGAAATCTGCAACAGAAACATTTGCCATGCTTAACACGGCCTACGACGATGTTGCCATGAAGCGTACTGCATGTTTCAAGAGGCATGAACGTTCCAAGGGTGGCTGACAGTTGATTGATGACGATGAGCGTCCTGGACGTCTTTCAACGTCAACTGACGACCCACATGTTGACAAAATCAACACCCTGGTGCGTGAAAATCAACATCTGACCATTAGGAAGCTTTCCGAAGAGTGTGAGATATCAGTTGGATCTTGTTACGAGATTTTGTCCAAAATATTGAAGATGCACCGTGTCGCTGCGAAATTTGTGCCATGCCTGATGACCGACGACTAAAAAGCCAATCGCGTCCTGGTTTTTCAGGAACTGCTTGATCGTTCAAATGAAGATGAGAACTTTTTGTCAAGAATTATAACCGGTGATAAATCATGGGTGTATGGTTATGACATTGAAACAAAGGTACAATGATCCCAATGGGTGAGTCAAACATCCCCAAGATTCAAAAAAGCTCGCCAAGTTCGGTCGAATGTGAAGGTGATGCTGACAGTTTTTTTTGAAGCTAAGGGTGTTGTTCACTACGAGTACCTCCCTGAAGGCTTTACAGTCAACCAGATTACCTACATTGAAGTACTGAAACATCCAAGGGGCGCTGTAAGACGCAAAAGGCCAGAACTGTGGAGAAGTGATAACTGGTTTTTCCATCACGACAATGCTCCAGCTCACTCAGCACTCAGAACTCGTGAGTTTTTTACTAAACACTCGATCATTGTTCTCCCCCCCCCCCCACTCACCTGCTCCTTGTGACTTTTTCTTATTCCCAAAACTCAAAAAACCCCTTAAAGGAAGAAGATTTGAAATGATTTTGGAGATTAAGGCAAATGCGACGAAGGAGCTGAACGCCATCACAAAAGAAGCGTACCAGGACTGTTTTAACAAGTGGAAACGCCGTTGGGATAAGTGTGTGTGTTGGCGAGGAGAGTACTTTGAAGGAGACCCAGACGTGTAACTTCCAAATAAAGTGAATTTTTTTTCATGACCTCAGTCCGCATATTTTTTGAACAGACCTTGTATTACTGTACAGTACCTGACAAGGTTTTATAACCGATCTATAAGCACACATTGTATATTTTATTGTCACTTTCGTAATTTTTAAATTGTACTGTACAATGTTATATAGATGTACTTTAACAGGTTTTTGTTACATGTCAACATACATTTGTATATTTTATACATTTTTAACCCTTACATCCAGTAATCCGGTGATTTTGGTAATCTGGCACTACCTATCTCAATGTAGTGCTGAATTAGCAAGATTTCACTGTTGTATATTAGTTATTAGGTAATGGACATGTTTAATTTATTGCCTAATATTACTAAACAACACCTATAAACACAGAGAGTCCATCTGTGATTGTTTACCGATACAAGTCTTGTTTTGAAATTCCATGAAATAACAGCCAACTTGATGCATCATTATAAAAGATGAACATTTTTATTAATTCTGAAATCACATAAAATGTTACACAAACAAGTCCTATTTCTGTAAAACATTTGTGTATTATACATTGTCAAAACTCATTTAGCGATGAGTGGATACTGTGCAGTATTCAAAAAGGTCCAGGTAAGGTTTTCTACCCAGTTATATAATAATTACTGCCATTTTTATGTCTGCTATTGTTTTTTAATGAGCAAAAATGTTTAATTATAGGTGTATAAAAAGGTTTGGATGGCTGAAGGAGGTGAAGGGGATGCAATGAGAGTAGTGTATAGAATGCGCGGTTTGCTTGGAGATGCAACCGAAGAATTTGTCGAAACTCTCCAGGCAAAACGTGAACAGGAAGTCAATAATGAAGAAGTATATAAAATGGCAAATGTCATGGCCGATTGTGGTGGCTTACAAGTAAGATAGCTTTTATTCAATTCTTTCTATTAGCTCACACTTGCTATATATATATATATATATATATATATATATATATATATATATATATATATATATATATATATATATAGTCCACTCTGTAGTCTTGAAATAGAAACATATAAAAGCACTTGACAAAGACCACAGTGTGGTAGAAATATATCATTGTTTAAGTGCTTTTATGTGTTTCTATTTCAAGACTACAGTGTGGACTCTTACCAAGGTAAGTCTGTCAGTCTCCTAGTCCAAAAAATCTAAATAATCTTTACCAACCAAAACTAACCTATAAAAATATATATATATATATATATATATATATATATATATATATATATATATATATATATATATGAAGTTAATATATTACTATGTTACACATAGTAATATATTAACTTCATAAAGTCAGTGCAACGGAAAAACAATGGATAATGTTAAATATCAAGAATATATATATATATATATATATATTCCTGATATTTAATATTATCCATTGTTTTTCCGTTGCACTGACTTTATGAAGTTAATAAATTACCAATTTTGAGTAATTTTATCCACCATTAAGTGCAATAATTTTACCTTGAGTGATGAGGCACCTTTCGGTCTTTGACCATTGTCGAATCACTGATTGTTCTCTGCTGTGGATGCTATGTCCGTGAAGCCGGTGTTTGTAGAGTTACTACAAACACCGGCTTCACGGACATAGCATCCACAGCAGAGAACAATCAGTGATTCGACAATGGTCAAAGACCGAAAGGTGCCTCATCACTCAAGGTAAAATTATTGCACTTAATGGTGGATAAAATTACTCATATATATATATATCTTGTACAAATTTTCAATCGTTAACAAAATACGTTTTTATTTATCAAATCAAAGTCAAATACATTTTTCTTTAACCTGTGGATGACAATTGATGTTAATACAGTTTTTTTCAAATATTTATTCTTTAATTAAAATATAAAAAAAGCTGATATCTTAGTCAGGTTCAAACAAAGTAACTGTTTTTGAAATCAGCACTTTGACACTGAGCCAATTTTTCCATTGCTAGAAATCTATGAATTAAGGATGTATATGAAATTATAAGAGAAAGGTTCCATGCAATAATGAAGCAATACAAGAGATTGATAGAATGAGGTATTATAGATCACCATCAGCTTCATAAATTAGTAACAAAAGAAGCGAATAAATAGTAACAAACAAACATAATAGTCCAATACCATATAGTGTATAGAGTGAAAAATAGAAAATTACAAGGAAATTTGGTTTTTATTTTGGCAAGTAATATTGTAATTTTACCACACGTTTATACATTTTATATTAATTGTAATTATAAAATAAAAAGTACTAAAATCATATTTTTCTTTGTTGAAATTCCTCAGTAGGAATTGAGTTTAAACATTTTTTTTATATTACTTGTTTTTAATTAAGTTTAACACTTTCGCTGCTGCACAAAAATTGTAGTATTTCCTCTAGAGCGTAAAATTGTTTACATTGAAAATGTGTTAACATTGGTATTGATGTCTTATAACCACTATAAAAGTTTCATTACTGCTTTGATTTTGTGATTTATTACAATTTGCATATGTCACACCCCAGTGTGCCCCACCACATTTTGTGGGTCAGAACATTCCAAAACCATTAAGGTCATACATAGTCATCTTCTTTCATTGATCAAAATCATAATCAGCATGATCAGAAATCATATCTTCCTTCAAAATTGCTAATAATTCATCATCACTGTAAACATTTTTTATATCCTTTTTTTTATTCCAGATGTTTTTGCATGAACGCCCTCCTAGTTCATTATTTCCAAAATTATCCATATTTTATTCAAAACACTCTGTATAAAACACTACAGAAATCTGCAGATGGGCTAACATGCATTTGTGTATTATTGGCTTGTGATTCAAGCCTAGGGACCACATGCCAGGGAATGGTGAATTTATAACAATCAGTAACATTAAAAAAATTGGTTTCTTAAAATGAATTTGTTTCCTTTTTGATATATTTTATACAAAATTATTTCAAAGCCAAAAATGTATTTTTTAATTAAAAATCATTTATATAATAAATGTGTTGAGCGTGTAAATGCTGAATTTCATTGAAAAGTGTATTTAATTTGTTTGTGACATATTATTTTAAAAATAATTTTTGAGTTACTTTCCGTTGGGTAATTATTACAGGAGAAAGACGTGCTTTATTTGTGCTTTGTTCTTACTTTTAAACATAAAGATATTAATAAATGTAATAAAATATGTTTCTTGTTACAGATAATGTTAAGCAGGCTGGCAAACATTCGAGACACAAATAGGTCTAGATCCTTGCTTCAAGTTTTATTAAAATTATTGCGCCTATGTGTCAAAGTGAAAAAGAACCAAGAAGTACTAGCTCGACCTGAATTAGCTGCTATTTCTGCCTTACTTAATATATTACAGCTTTGTTTGGCAGATCCCAGTCAAGGACCTTTAACACAGCAGATTTTAGATGTAAGTATATTTGAATTTTTTAAAATTGATATTTGCAGAAAGTCATAAAAATTGCTACTCTTGAACTTGTTTCATTTTACAGTAATAAAAGTTTTTTTTCCAACTAGTTATGTATGAACAACATTTGTGTATTAAAAAAAGATTCAATTTAACAAACCTAAGAAAAAACTTTTTTTCTATCTATAAGAAAGTAACACAAGATCATATGTATATCTAACTTTGTCATAATATTACCTTCCATGTAACAGTTAGCGCCTTGTACTTTTATAGCTGCCGTGTAGCCCAGCTATACTTTAATTTTCACTGGCATTTACAGTGCCGGCAAAAAGTTTAGGGACACCCCTACATTTATATGTTTTTGCTATTGTCCTAAAACTTTCTGCCAATCATATATTAGTAACTTATCAATGAATTAAGCATGAAAAGTTACGATTTTCCTGAAATTTTCATTCATTTATAAGTAAGGGTTGGCAAATTATAAATTTTTGAGGAAACCCCTGTTTTTTTGTAATTAAAAATGTATAATTAAAAAAATACACATCTGATTAAAATGATACTTTGTACAAATGTTTAACATAACATTTAGAATGTAAATATGCATTATTTATTATTTACAAAAAATCACCTCTCATTTGGTACCAGGTTAACTTTGCTTTAGATTTTCAGATTTTTCAGCATAAAATTCTCACATTTCAATAGCGAAATCTAGTGAATGGAGCCACTTGGAGCGGAACTGACTGTACCCCCGACCCGCCATGACGCGAGGAACACAACAGTACAGTCAGATTAGATTCTAAATGTTATGCTAAACATTTGTACAAAGTATCATTTTAATCAGATGTGTATTTTTTTATTATACATTTTTAATTAGAAAAAAACAGGGGTTTCCTCAAAAATTTTAAAATGGGACAAAAATTTATAATTTTGATATATAATATATGATACTATGATATATATGATACTAATATATGATACTAATATATGATTGGCAGAAAGTTTTAGGACAATAGCAAAAACACTGTAAATTATTATAGTTATTTTTTACTTCAGACTTTACAGTTCCAACAATGTTTTTTGATAAAGAACTTTAAATTTAAAAGTTGTGCTATTATTATCTGTCTCTTATTTTCTTTTTAGTTTGTCTTGTATAAGAGTATTGCAATCATTGTAGGTCATTAGATTACAATAAAGAATGGATGTAATAGGATAGTAAATGATAAATTTAGTGATAAAATAGAAATGAAACCTTCAGAATTGAGAAGATGGGAGTTGTCATACCAGTGATACACCAAATCTAGAAAACCTCCTAATCTCAACATCAGATAACTCCTTTTACCTTCCTTTTGACAGACTATTAATATCCGGTTTCAATTAATCAATATATATACAAATAACATGTAGGACTAGATTATAAACTATAAATCTGTGCATCTGTGACATTTTGATATTTATACACATCTGTGGTTCACTTCAGTCTTTTCTTTTTTGATTGATAAAGATCATTGTATGATCAAAATATTTCAGTATTATATGTTTTTATATGTGTCTATTTATCTATTTCCAAGATATTGCAGTTTTGGACTGTTGCCGTTAGGTCTGACCGTCTCCTCTCTAGTCCAAAAATTCCTAAATAAGCTTTAAGCTCTACTAGAACTAACCTAATATATATATATATATATATATATATATATATATATATATATATATATATATATATATATATATATATATGAAGTTAATATATTACTATTGTAAGTAATTTTATCCACCATTAAGTGCAATGATTTTACCTTGAGTGATGAGGCGCCTTTAGGTCACTTGACCATTGTCGAATCACTGATTACTTTTTTCTTTTTTCAGAAAATATATATATATATATTCTTGATTTTTCACGTTATCCATTGTTTTTCCATTGCACTGACTTTATGAAGTTAATATATTACTATATATATATATATATATATATATATATATATATATATATATATATATATATATATATATATATATATATTTAGGTTAGTTTTGGTTGGTAAAGATTATTTAGATTTTTTGGACTAGGAGACTGACAGACTTACCGTGGTAAGAGTCCACACTGTAGTCTTGAAATAGAAACACATAAAAGCACTTAAACAATGATATATTTCAACCACACAATGAAATATATCATTGTTTAAGTGCTTGTATGTGTTTCTATTTCAAGACTACAGAGTGGACTCTTACCAAGGTAAGTCTGTCAGTCTCCTAGTCCAAAAAATCTAAATAATCTTTACCAACCAAAACTAACCTAAAAATATATATATATATATATATGAATTTAATATATTACTATTGTAAGTAATTTTTCCACCATTAAGTGCAATGATTTATATATATATATATATATATATATATATATATATATATATATATATATATATAGAGAGAGAGAGAGAGAGAGAGAGAGAGAGATTTTTTGGACTAGGAGACTGACAGACTTACCTTGGTAAGAGTCCACACTGTAATCTTGAAATAGAAACACATAAAAGCACTTAAACAATGATATATTTCAACCACACAGTGGTCTTTGTCAATCGAAGAGAAAACACAAAAGAAATATGAGAGAATGAAATTTTAAAAAATTTAAAAAAATTTACTAAAAATATTACAATTGTAAGTAATTTTTCCACCATTAAGTGCAATGATTTTACCTTGTGTGATGAGGCACCTTTCGGTCTCTTGACCATTGTCGAATCACTGATATTTTTCTGGTGTAGATGTTCCAAAAAAAAAATCATTGATTCGACAATGGTCAAGTGACAGAAAGGTGCCTCATCACACAAGGTAAAATCATTGCACTTAATGGTGGAAAAATTACTTACAATAGTAATATATTAACTTCATAAAGTCAGTGCAACGGAAAAACAATGGATAACGTAGGATACATATATATATATATATATATATATATATATATATATATATATATATATATATATATATCACTTGACCATTGTCGAATCACTGAAATTATTTTTTTCTATTTTGCTGATGTCGTTATTGGGTCCGTGATGTTGGTACTTGTTGACGTCATATACGTTTTGTGGTGTGTCACTTCCATGATGCTTTTGAAAAATGCGTCGTCCTCATATGCTGTCTGTTGGTTAATTAGCTTGTTGTGTTTGTTACTATACATGTGGTATTTTCCGTGGGAGTTTAGTTTTATTGGATTATTATTTATTTCAAGTATGGTTAGGTTATTTTCGTATATGATGTCAACAAGTACCAATATCCTGGACCCAATAACGACATCAGAAAAATATAGAAAAATAATTCAGTGATTCGACAATGGTCGAGTGACCGAAAATTGCCTCATCACACAAAGTAAAAATTAATTGCACTTAGTGGTGGAACAATTATTTACAATTAACAATAATAACTTTATAAAGTCAGTGCAATGGAAAAATAATTATTATTTTATTATTACTAAAACTCGGAGGGACCTTATCGGTGTAGAGCACTTAGCTGTAGCCTTTGTACTTTCTTCCCATCCCTACCACAGGACTAGCTTAGTGGATACCTACCTCTTTGCAGAAATCAAGCACCCACCTGATGCTAGATCTTCTGATATCCTCTGGTGTTCATACCTGCCAGCCAAACCACTTTCTCCTTGCAGCTCCCAAAGCAGGACACTCACAGAGTACGTGGATTGGGCTTTCCTCTTGGTCCTCGTCGCATCTCTTGCACACAGGGGACCTAGATTTTCCAATTTTGTATTGGAACCCCCTCAGATTCCCATGGCCTGTAACCAGCTCTACAGTAGCTCTGAGTTGATGTCTACTTAATGATATCCTCTAGTGTACATACCTGCCAGCCAAACCACTTTCTCCTTGCAGCTCCCAAAGCAGGGCACTCACAGAGTACGTGGATTGGGCTTTCCTCTTGGTCCTCGTCGCATCTCTTGCACACAGGGGACCTAGATTTTCCAATTTTGTATTGGAACCCCCTCAGATTCCCATAGCCTGTAACCAGCTCTATAGTAGCTCTGAGTTGATGTCTACTTAAGGAGAGTAGTTCTTTGCCCCACACATCTCCTGAGTACCCCCACAGTACCTTGGATTTGTTACACCCCAAGGTTACATTCCATTCTTCCCTGCACAACCTGTCTATATGTGCCGTGATCCTCTTGCGCCCCTCCCGAGGCGGCATGCCCACTGCCCTCAGCAACGGTCCTTGGGTTATACACCCTTGTTTTGCTAAGGCGTCAGCTCTCTCATTCCCTATCCAGCCAGAATGTCCTGGAATCCAGGTTAGGTTGAGTGAATTATGCTTACTCAGCTCTGCTAGAGAAGCCATAGTCTCAGCCACCAACCTAGAGCTGGTACTAGCCTTACCTAAAGCCTTCAGAGCTGCCTGACTGTCCGAGCAAATCCAGATGGTCTTGCCCCTCCTGCCAGACCCTATTATTTCCTCAGCACATAGTTTGATCGCGAGCACCTCCTCCTGGAAGACAGAGTTGTAGTCCTCCAGGAGATGACAAAATCTGTCTTGGTGTCTCGGTCCACTAAATCCTGCTCCCACTCCTTCCTTCATCTTGGACCCATCGGTGAACCAGATTTCCCCATGTCTGGGTCTATACTCCTCCCTTGCCTCTCTTGCAGGAATAAGGATTTTGTAGTTTCCTTTTTCCGTTTTAAGAGACAGTATCTTATCCTGAGGTTCTATCCAGAGCTCCTTCAGTGAATCCCCAAATAGCTGTTTATGAAGTTTGCTACTTGTCTTCCACTGCCCAGTACAGCTTAGCCGGTATGCAGTTTTCATTGCCTCCATCCTAATTTGAAGACTCAAGGATGGAAAACCCAACATAACCCTCATGGCCGCACATGGTGTGCTTCTCCTTGTAGCAGTTATGCCTCTAAGGAAGAGCCCTTGCGCGCGGTCCAGCATTCTTTTACTTGTTTCTTTCTGTGCCCTGTCCCACCAGACGATAGAGGCAAAGACCAACCTCGGCACCACAATGGCGGAATAAATCCAGTTCATTTGACGTGGACCCAAACCCCATCTCGTGCCTATTGCTCCTCTGCATTACCAGAACGTAGCTATGGCTTTTTTGCATTTATCCTCCAAATGCTCACGCCAGAGTAGCTTCCTATCCAGAATAACTCCCAGATATTTAGCACTCTCAATGTAGCTTATTTTAGTATTACCAACTTCCATCATCTCCAGCGATTTAGTTTTATATCGCCTAGTGAAGATGAGTGCCACATATTTCTCTCCTTGAATGCATAGTGCATTCTCCCTGCACCATGCTTCTGTTACCTTGAGTGCCTCTTGAAGCAGGTCTTTGAGGATCTCTTCAAATGGTCCCATAACAAGGATAGCTATGTCATCCGCATATCCTACCACCTTGACACCCATTCCACTGAGTGTCCTTAGTAGGCCGTCCACGACAAGGCTCCACAGCAAAGGGGATAACACTCCACCCTGCGGGCAGCCCTCCGAGACCATCCCATTTATCGTGAACCCCATCCAGGATGCAGTGCTTATCCGGTTTTCCAAGGAACTTATAATCCAATTTATAATTCCATCAGAAATCCCATGATCCATAGCTGCTCTCTTGATGGCCAGTCTAGAGGTACTATTGAAAGCCCCCTCCACATCAAGAAAAGCCCCAATACATATTCCCTTGTTGTTGATCTGACCCTTAATAAAGTCTACAACCGACAACAGCGCAGTCTCCACTGACCTACCAGTTCGCTAGGCGTGTTGGTCCTGATGAAGGATACTGCTTCAAAGGTCCCTCCTTAAAATAGTTCACCAGCCTTTCCAATGTCTTTAACAAGAAAGATGTGACGCTGATAGGTGTGAAGTCCTTTACCTCTGTGTAACCTTTCCTCCCCGGTTTGGGGATAAAGATAACCTTCGTTTTGAGCCACTGCCCAGGCGTGTAACCCAAGGCAACACAGCCTCTGAGTAATCCTGTCAGTGGCCCTATTATTTCCTCCAAGCAATTTTGTAGTAGTGCTGGAGTAATGTTATCTAATCCAGGCACTTTAAAAGGCTCAAAAGACAGAATCGCCTCTCTCACCTTTTGCGCTGAGATCACCTGCCCAGCAATATTCCAGTCCGCCCCTTAGCCCAGTATGTCGGAGGTTTTGAGCACCGTCCCCTACCGGTCTAATATCGGGAAAACTGTTCCTCATAAGCAGACGCAGTGTTTCCTCCGGGGTGTCAGTAAAGCTACCATCAGTCTTCTTGACAAACTTAAGCTCTCCCCTCGGTCCACCTGCTAACACCTTAAACAGTCTAGCAGTGTCACTCAGTGTGCTTGTCTCTGAGCACCACTTTTCCCAAGAAGCACGTTTAACCTGTTTAATAAGATTTTTATAGAGACCCTGGCTGTCTTAATATGCCTGCCAGATCTCCGCCGTTTTCTTCTTCTTTGCCCTATTAAAGAGCCTTCTAGTCTCTTTCCGTCTTGCCTCTAACTCGCTGTTCCACTTAAGCTTACCACGCCCAGTGTTTATCCGCGAGAGAGGGCAATTTTCCTCAAACGACGTGGAAATTGCAGTCCTGATGTAGGCCTCAGTATTTTCCAGTTCGTTTGATGTACCATATCTACCATGGAAGTCAGACATCCGCCTCCTCACCGAGGACTTAAAACCTTCCCAGTTTATCCTTCTCGGGTTCCTAAACCACACCACATGGGGAACAACTCCCCTCATCGTAGCAGTGATGATCCGGTGATCAGACATGGAGGGCTCATTCGAAACCTGCCAGTCATGCACCCACCTTACCATTTGTCTATTACAGAAGGTGATATCTAGAACCTCCCTTCTGTTTGAAGTGACAAATGTTGGCTCGGCACCTGTGTTTGAAACCACAAGGTTTTCTTCAATCAAGAAGGCTAGGAGCTCCTCACCTCGCTCATTTGTGTCTGTGCTGCCCCACACCTCATTATGAGCATTGGCATCACAGCCCACTAAGATTCCTATATTCCTCTCCCCGCAGTACCGAACTAACTTACGTAATTCTGCAGGGGGCGATTCTCTATTGTGGGCGCAGTAAGTGGAGGCCACGATGAACTCCCTGCTCCCACTTACCTCGCCCTTGCCTCGAATTCTAACCACCGCAAGGTCTTTAGTTGAGAATTCTTGAATCAGCGTGGCTTCTAGTCCTCTGACTATCACACATGCTCTGTTCCCCACTTGCGTAGGTGCGCCCAGCTGCAGTCAGACCCCTTATACGGTTCCCGACTAGCCACGGTTCTTGCACCAGCGCAAGCGCTGGTAATGTGTGCCTCACATTTAAGCACCTGGTTAGGACCACTGAGGCGCTTTTACTGTGATGCAAGTTGATTTGCAGGATCATTGCTCGAGGGTCAGCCATCTCCAACTGACCCCTACGCCTTCTCCTGATTCTCTCTCTCGCCCTTCTCTTCCAGGTCCTTAGAGTTCCACTTAAAAGTGACCTCTGCAGTCCCCAGGAAGGCTTTCCCATCTCTTGCCTTTAATAATCTGGCCGATGCCTCATCCAATCCTAGGCAGAGGAGGCTTGCAGGTCCCCGCTCAATGCACTGTACGATCTTCCACTTCGAAGTGTCAATTTCTGGGTTTTGCATCCCGATGAACTTGACCAGCTGAGTGGCCTCCCTTTTTGGTGGTGGTACTAGCACCGTCACTTTCACCCTTTTGATCAGTTCATCAGGCAGTACTAGCCTTGCCTGAGTCCCGTCCTCGAGCTTAACTGACGGTACCACTTCTCTCAGCCATTTTGCCGATTCCTCCTCAGCACAAATAAATGCTGCGACTCCATCCCTTAGGTGAGTGTCTCTGAACCGCGGAACAAAACCTCCTCTAGGAGTGTCCAGAATCCGGTCCATGACGGTGCCCTTAAGGTGGTCGAACGCCACCATCTCCATCCTCACGCCTACACTACCCCCAAAGGTCACAAGAACCCTCGGAAGGTTGGCGGAGATCGCCGAGAAAGACGGCCCTCCCGACCAAGCAGGCCTAGACCTCTTGACCTCCGACTCTGGAGTACGATTAGAAGTACTCCTTTCCTTCCTTTTCCTCTCTCTCTTTTGTCGTACTGAAGTCCTACCTGATCCACTGGCTTCCGGGACGACAGGGCGGGTTCTAGCCCCAGCCTCCGTCAAACCCTTCCGCTGCCCGGATCGGTGTTTCCTCAAAGGGGGTGGCGGTGGTACTCTGCCCTCCGCCTCCGCCTTCTTTGCTTCCTCATGGTAGGAAAGCCAGAGTGCTTTCCTCCTTTGTGCACCACTCATTCTTCCTGTTTCCTTCGCAGCTGGATTTCCATCTGTCTCTATGGGGGCTGAAGCCACCTCCATAGGAACAGATTTGTCAGTAGGCTCTAAGCCCTGACCAGTTAAATTTATTTTTTTCTCTGCCATGTGTGTTCCCACGAGCAGCTAGGGAAATAAAGGTCCGCCGCCGCAGAGCCCCGCTTACGGCGGTAAGGCGACTTAAGTACTCAGGGGTGGCGCCAGGTGCCCCTGAGGCTCCGTTAAAGACCCTCGTTACCCTGAGGGTCACGAATCTACATCGGCACGGATCGCATAACACCTTCAGATCGGGGGTGTAAGTGCCCATCCAGACCACCAACCTGGATGAGGGGTGCTTCTTGGTTGTCGCCCGCAAGGGAAGGGCAGGGCGAGAGCCGGGCAGATAACAACCCTTCAGGTGCTAGGACTGGCCCCTTTTTTTGAGCCGCCTTCATGCACTCACACAAATGCCTGGACTTCCCGTTTATAGGGAGCCACATACGTACAGCTCCGCTCCACCCGTCCCCCACGCCCGGATTAAGCCTCTCCACCACGTCAAGGTCATGCAGCCCATAGGAGGGGATGGAAAAATAATAGACAACATTAAATATCAATATATATATATGAAGTTAATATATTACTATTGTAAGTAATTTTATCCACCATTAAGTGCAATGATTTTACCTTGTGTGATGAGGCGCCTTTCGGTCACTTGACCATTGTCGAATCACTGATTATTTTTCTCTATTTTTCTGATGTGAATGCTCGGTCTGTGATGTTGGTATTGGTTGACGTCATACATATTTCTTCTTGAACCTCGTGTGTATTGTTTTTAAATAGTAAATCATCTGCATATGTTGTCTGTAGTTCATTAAATTGTTGTGTATGTTTTTATAAATGTGGTATTTTTCTAGTGAGTTTAGTTCTATTGGGTTATTATTTATTTTGAGTATGTTTAGGTATTTTCGTAATTTTTTATTTCATGTTTACGTGATTTTAGTTGTGTTGCAACAATATATATGTGTGTGTGTGTGTGTATATAATTTATAAATTTAAAAAATTATGAAATTCTAAAATAGAATGTTGTTAACCATTAAGACCTAATTTATATTGAAATAGTTGTAATAATATTATTGTATATTTATAAATATATAAATTTTATTTTTTAATGTATTTTTTAACTTTTTTCAGATAATGGAAACAATTCTTTCAAAAGCAGCTAGTCAGTCCCCTGAAGAATTTAGTCTCTTTTCTGGAACTCTGGGCGGTCCAGAACATATACGTTCTCTACTAGAGATCACAGAATCTTGTGCAGGATTACGTTCCAACCCATCAGTACTTCATCACTTAACCAGAGTGCTAGCTGCATTAACATATGCCAATACTGAGAAAATGGCTGTACTTATTAATCACTTCCGTCCAAAACCTTTGGACTTCAACAACTTTGACCTTGATCATTCTCCAGAAGATGAACAAAAGGTAAGTGTTACTCGATGTAGGGAAAAATCCTAGAATCTATGTTAGTATAGGTTATAATGATAACCCAGATAGAAACATCTTTTAATATACAGGATGATCTACAAGAAAAGAGAAATTACTGAACAGGTTATATATTTATAAGAAAGGTCAAAACATTTAATTAAACATTGGTATAGAATTACCTCATTAACAGGTTCAAACTGTGCAACACATTTCTGTAAAGTAATTTCTTTTAATTACCTAAAACAATAATCATTATTTTCTGCCGACCCATAAATACCTGACAGGCATAGCTTCGGACTGCACACCAGATATGAAGAGAGAGTGAATGTGGTCAAAATTCTGACAAAATGGTAGGAATACCTAGAGAAACTATTTTGTTTAAATAAAAACCCAATATTGTAAGCTTGAATGAAAAAAAAACAAGTGGCACAGTATTAGTACGTGCCCATAAATTTTTGAGTGAAACATTGTTGCCAAAATGTACTTAAAATTGGGAGAAACTGGCAAGATACAAGTAACTCCAAAAATATGTGAATTAACAATAAAATTTTAAAAGGATGTCAACTGAGTCAACATTTTATACTGATACATTGAATTATTTTAGTGTTTTCGGGGAGAAAATAATAAGTAATTTACAGATTGCTTGCATCCTAAACAGCTTGTTATCAATAAACTGTACTTGATTTATTTTATTTTATTTAGGTATGTTCACTCAACATATGTATATCTCTGTCTTCCAAAGCATACACATCTCTAATGAAGGTGCTGTATGGGTTTATATGTTTACCCTACATACAAATTATTAAAATAAATGATAAGGTAACTGAATGTATAACCGGATATTTTAGTTGGCCTTAGTATGTTGCCACTGGATTTACATTTTCCCATTCCCTTTCATATCTGTTTATAAGTTATTTTGTCAATAGACTTGGTTACTACTGTGGGACACCAAATTGCCAGCTGTCTTCACTGATTTAGACAATACTGCCACAACATGTATAAATAATATTTTACTTAAAACCATTAAGACATACACAAAACTCACAAATTAATCATTTATTAACTCGTATGTGTTTCAATGACAAAGTCACCATCATCACTCAGTGTTGCTACTATAAACTTTAATTTACAACTAAGATGAAAGTCTTTTCACAAGCTAAGCTCAAAGAATAGTTGCATAAATATTTTACTTGTCAATAAAATACTGAAAATAATAAGCTAGCCAAATTTATTACTCTTCCTTAGATGTCATCTTCTGTTGAAATTGAAGGGACTGAATCTACAGTAAAATTGTCAAAGAAGGTATTAGGTTAACCCTTTGATTACCATTCACATACCAGTGCGCGTGATCCCGCAACGGTCAGCAGGAGCAATCCTGTATATGTACATTCTACCATTTCTTTCAGATTATCATTGCTGTACATTTACAATCTGTTTTCCTGTGTATTGTGCTGAATACTAGATTAAATAATTGCAACTATCTGGACAATAAATACTACACAAGTACATAGTCACCATTCATGTGTCCAAAGTCTATTGGTTTTCCCACATATTTACAGATCGTTTCGAAGTTTGTGCCGCATTTCAGTGAATAGGCGATAGAATAATGAAGAAGGTTTTTTTGTGTCCAAAGTCTGTGGTTTTTCCCACGTATTTTCAGATCGTTTTACAAATAATAGGTATTTTTCTATACTAAAGATCAACAGATATTTTTTAGCAATAAAATTGTCACTAAACGTAAGGTAAAGTTTGGTTAACATGAGACAATAGGTAATTTTTTAAAAATATTAACAAATATTACTATGATTTAAAAAATTAGAGAAATTATTAGAAAAAAGAAAACTGTAAAAATCTTTCAAAAATATGTCACTTCCAGGAGCCATATCAGGGCAGGCACATGTTGCTAATCAAAGGGTTAAGCAAAAAACTGAAAAGTGTGTTAGCTGCTTATTTTTACCTTAACAACAGGGGCTGTACTGTAAAAAAAGCTGCTCACTTAACAAATTTAAACATTTAGAATCTAGAATAGGTGGAGGAACCTACTGTAATGACCAGGCTTTGGTTGCTGTGAGTTTACATAAGTAAATAAGGCAGATTTTACAATTACACTGAATATGTGATTCAAATGTTTGTCCTATTTGGCATTAACACGTTCAGTACGGCTAGTGTACCGGCACGCTCTGAGTTCCCTTACGAGGCACTGAGAGTGTGCCGGTGCACTCCTCGTTTCCCTTCTGAGAGACGGCAAGTGAACCGGCACGCTCACTCCTAGTTTAATTAAAACTTCCCTAGTTTCGATAATTGTCTGTATAAAGGTTTGAATTTTATGCCAGTGCTTTAGAAAAGTTTGGAGAACATTGTGCTTGAGTCGTTTTTAAATCCTACCATCCCAAGTTAACTTTTGATGCTTCAACTGAAACAATGCTTCAGGGAGTTTTATGAACAGATTTAATTTGGTTTAACTTTTATATTTTAATGTTTTTTTTTAGTTTGAACTACTTAATGCGGCCAAATAACCGGTAGAAACAATGATCATAAAAATAAACTAAGCTTTCTGAACTAATGCAAGAATAAACAATAACTGTCCTATTAGAGTGAATGAACCTACTCGAGGGGGGAACAGACTACTGTAAATATGAGTCATTGACAAAATGTTTGGACGCCTGAACACCTAATGTGTCATCATAAGATTGTAGTAAACAAATGTCAGTTAATCTAGGCTATAAATAGTGACATATGCATTATCTATGTCTGCATTTACATTATCGATCTCTATCGCTTTGTGAAACACATGACATAAACAGAAACAAACATTCCGAGTTAGAAATTAAGTGTTAATTTTAGTATGAAGTATATTTTAGTAGTAGGTACTTTGAATTTCTAAGTAAATTATCTTTTTATCTGTCTTTTGTATTGAGTTTTATTATTTGTCATACAGTATTTTGTCATTTGTATTTCTTTTTTTTAATTGTGACCCATTAAATAAAACAATGTTTTAATGTCTAATACATTGTTTGATGTTCCCCAATAAACATGTGTGGTAGAAATAAAATTATTGAGATAAAAACAACGGGCACGATAATTAGATGCAACGACAAGCTAAGCAACCCGCATAGCATTCCATTGCTGTCATAAGAAGAAGTTAACGAAAAAACAGACAGTAGTTTGACGAGACCTCCAATATCGCCGCCATGATGAATGTGTTAGTATTGTGTACAGCAAATTTCCATTTCGTATTCAGGAATATTATGTGTATATTAGCAACAACCTTATAATTAAAACATACGAACATTACAGTCAAAACATGTTCAGAGAATTGCACTATTAAAATAATTCAAATTAATACACACACTGTAAAATTAAAAGCATGATTACATGTTTTATATTGATTGCTTTAACTGAATTATAATTTCATTTATTTCATTTGTATTGTAAGAATTTACCTAAATTTTGTTCCTTTGGTTTCAAGCTTGAATTATTCTGCAACTTGGCTACGGGTATAGACCAAACCGCTTTGGGAAATACAGTTAAGGATCATATTGTGTCTTTGGGTATCGTCGATCAAGCACTGGAATATATTTTTGTAAGTAAAGAACAATTCCTACATTATTGAATTATTTGTTTATTTGACACTTCAGACAAATAAATTTGAAAGAGTTTTGTATTTTCAGAATAGTGATGTTTAGCAGTTCTAACAATTTTGAGCTCACAAATGTATTCTATTCATTTTTAGAATAACCAAATTTACTCATTACAATGAAAATAAGATATTTGTAGGATGTGTTACAATGTAAATAAGAAGAAAAACAGAGGAGTGCTCTTTGGATAACGAAAACAAATAGTTCCTGTTTAGTGACTGATTTGTTCAAGTTCCTTTAGTACACTTAACATTTACTATTTCTTTCATTAAATAATTACAAACATCTAAAAAAATTAAAATTTTAAATTCCAAGTTAATTGACGTTACTTTTATTAACTTTTCATACAAAATAAAAACCAAATTTATTTTTGGAACAGAATTTTATACCTAAGCATTGGTTGATGTACTCATATAATGAAAAAACCCCCTTAGCCAATTAAGCGTGTGGTCAATGGTTATTTAGCTCAAGTCCCTCATTCGAAGAAAAATGAACATTTTTATCTTAAAATTAATCATAGAATCATGTATGTTATCAATTCTTTTAAGCCAAATGGGACAAAATAACTATATTACAAATCTTTCTTCTTTTGTGAAATGTTTTTCTCCCATATAAAACTAAAATGTGGATAAATAAAAAGAATTTTATTAATGACTAAACATTTAAACAAGATATATATAAGGTTACTGAGGGATTTATATATAATTCCAACTAATAAAAGGAATTAAAAATATGACAAGCAAGTAAGATGTCAATTATACACTTGATTCATCCCAAAGCTACACATGTATTTAGTTAATGGAGGTAAAAAATGGAGAATGGAGCAAGTGAATATGTAAAGAGTAGTAAAAATATGAGCTATTCGTTTGAGTGATTTGGAGGGAAGGTGATGTTTACTTGACTTTGTACTTGGTGCTGTACTAAGCTTTGGTTTTTTTATTCAGACATTTACCATTTATCACTTTTGTTTTTATTATTTTACATACTTCCAAGTACCACGAGTTACAATGTGTTTGTGAAATGTGTTTTTGAGGATTTATAGATAGTATTAAGATACCAAGCCTCATAAAGCTTCTTTGTTTTTTGTTTTGTAATTTACAGACAGTGATAAAAATTTCAATTTCCCATGATAAAAATATTGTCTTTTCTGGGTTTTCTTGTTCCTAATTTGGTATTTTGTTTTTAACGTAATATAATCACTGTAATTTTAAACTTTAACAAATATTTTTTTCTTGCCTAGACTAATTCTCAAATAATTAGCTTGGCCGATAAAAATCTGATTATTTGGTTCTCCTGTGAGAGCAGAATCAAACCAGCTGAAAATCTGATTATTTGGTTCTCCTGTGAGAGAAAAATCAAACCAGCTGAAAATCTGATTATTAGGTTCTCCTGTGAGAGCAGAATCAAACCAGCTGAAAATCTGATTATTAGGTTTTCCTGTGAGAGCAGAATCAAACCAGCTGAAAATCTGATTATTTGGTTCTCCTGTGAGAGCAGAATCAAACCAGCTGAAAATCTGATTATTAGGTTTTCCTGTGAGAGCAGAATCAAACCAGCTGAAAATCTGATTATTTGGTTCTCCTGTGAGAGCAGAATCAAACCAGCTGAAAATCTGATTATTTGGTTCTCCTGTGAGAGAAAAATCAAACCTGCATGTCTTTTTTTGTCTTTTCAGGGTCTACAATTCTTTGACATAATTAACTTATTTCTTGTGGTGTTAATTATAGTCCAATTTTGGTTTTATAACAAGGATGGATTTGATTTGTTACAAAATAACTTTGAATTTTATGTTAAAATTAATAAACTTTTAAAAACTTGATAATTGGTTTATAGTAGAACTTCTATGAGTCGGACCCTGTTGAGATGGATCTCTGGATAATCCGGAGTAATACAATAAGAAATTTCAAACTCAAATAAGTACAGGACGTACATTAAAAATCTAGCACAACAATAAAAACGTCCTACAGATAAATAAAACAATTTTTGTGCTTCTTATACTGAAAAAATTCGGGATCTATTTGTACGCACAGCATGAAACCGGTGCATAAAATTTAAACAACCAAAATTGACAGATTTGTTTGCCAAGAAATAAATTATAGTGGTGTTTACCTGTTATACAATATGTATTTTCATATACTGTACATAATGCTCTTTGTTTGATAAATGTAAAGAGGTTTTTCTGTAAGTGCAATGTCTTCTTTGAATTTTTCCTTGGTTAAGTCTAACCCTGATTTTAGCTAACCCAGATGGATCACAGTCCCATTTAATCCAAATAAACGAGGTTCTACTGTGCTATTAAAACATATTTTTATTATTTTATGTATGTATATTAAAAATATAACCAATATTGTTACACTGTACATCGATATATAAAAAAATTATAACACTATAATATTATCAAAAGCTATTTATTTTAAAGGCACATGCTCCATGTCTCAAACCGACATTACTCCGTACTGATAGCGACGAATGGAAAGAATACATCTCCAAACCTGCTTTGAAGTACATTCTTCGCTTTCTCACTGGTCTTGCTATTCAACATGAACCCACACAGGTATTTTGAGTGTTTATAGTTACAAATTTTAGAATTAGAATTATTATCATTTTGTATTTCTATTATTTAAAATTTAATATAAATTAATATCTGATATTTTCAAACCGCTAAAGGGGAAAATATTAAACGAAATCTATTTGGTATAAAATTATGTAAGTTTCAAGTGAGCATTTTATTTGAGTTTAGAATATTGAAACATTATTATAACTAAGGTTTTAGCCTATTTATGTATTAGTGTTTATTCCCGTTGATAAACCAATTGATTTGTTTGTAAATGCTATTTAATCAAGATATAAATATTTATTTATAAATTATTGTTAATGCTAAACATTTTTGTTTATTTAATAGAATTATAGAAAACCATTACCTTTGTGATATAAAGTTATTTTTTTAATTGTAAACAATTAATAACCACTAAGTGCAATTACTTTTTACCTTATGTGATGAGGCACCTTTCGGTCACTTGACCATTGACGAATGACTCTTATATATTATGCGATTCTGTTTTATCTTGTTACACACACACAGATATATATATATACAGTCGAACCTCCAGATATCGAAATCCTCTATATAACGAATTTTTATCTTGTCCCATGACATTTTAGAAGTTATACTGCTTATTTACCTCTATGTAACGAATTTCGGACCTCACAATAATGAAGATTTTTTTCCATTTCAACCAAAGAAATGTAGTGTTGTATAGACAGCTCACAATGGCATTTCCAGGAAATTGTTTATTTTCAGCAGGAAGGTCAACAAAACCAAGAATGGTAGACGAAACGCATGTCGGCAATTGACTGCATGTTATAGTTCGGTTCAGTTAACACGTTCAGCACGGCTAGCTCGTTCCCTTGCAGATGCGCTCCAAGCTTATTTCCTTAGATATGGCGAGCTCACTGGCACACTCACTCCCAGGCTAATTGAAACTTCTCTAGTGTCGATATCTGTATAAAAGTTTGATTTTTACGTCAGTGCTTTAAAAGAGTTTGGAGAACATTGTGCCTGAGTTGTTATTAAATCCAACCATACCAAGTTAACTTTTGATGCTTCAACTGAAACAGTGATTCAGGAAGTTTTATGAACAGATTTAATTTGGTTTAACTTTTATATTTTAATGTTTTTCTTTAGTTTGAACCATTTAACGCGGCAGAATATCCGGTAAAAACAACGATCATAAAAATTAACCAAGCTTTCTGAACTAACGCAAGAATAAACGATAACTGTCCTATTAGAGTTAATAAAACAACTGGAGGTGGGAACAGACTATTGTAAATATGAGTCATTGACAAAATGCTTGGGCGCCCTAAAACCTAATGTGTCAACATAAGGTTGAAGTAAACAAATGTCAGCTAATCTCGGCTATAAATAGTCTCGGGCGTGATATATGTATTATCTATGTCTCTGTTTACATTATCGATCTCTATGGCTTTGTGGAACATGTGGCACAAAAGTTGCTAGCTCAGTTACTTATTATTATTCATGCCGTGAGTTTGTCGTGCTGTGAAAAAATGTCAAAAAGAAAGTGTTCATGTGTAGCAGAAAAAGTGAGTGTTTTACGAGAGGTTGATGGAGGTGTAAAAAAGTTGGATGTTGCGAAAAAATCCGGTATACCTCAGAGTTTGCTATCCACTATTCTAAAAAACCGGGATCAAATTCTAAAACATAGCATTTCATATGATTTGGAAAGAAAGAAAATGAAACTTTGTACATTCGACAATATCGATAACGCGATGATTAAATGGGTTGCCGTAATGCGCGAGAAAAATCTTCCATTGTCAGGAAATCTTATTAAAGAAAAGGCTTTGGAATTTGCAGTATCATAAGGACACAGTGGCTTTAACGCAAGTAACAGTTGGATAGAAAAATTCAAAAACCGCCATAACATTGTTCAAAAAGTCATTTCGGGAGAAAGTGCTAGTGTTGATAACCCCACTTGTGAATTTTGGAAAGGAAATGTGTTGGAAAAAGTTTTAAATGATTATGAACTGAAAGACATTTTCAATGCTGATGAAACTGGTCTGTCTTTTAAATGTTTGCCTAACAAGACACTAACTTTTAAAACCGACCCTTGTTTTGGAGGAAAAGGAAGCAAAGAAAGGATCACCGTATTAGTGCCAGCTAACATGTTAGGGACAGAAAAACTCAAATTGCTTGTGATTGAAAAAAGCAAATCCCCGCGATGTTTCCGATATGTCAAGTCCTTAGAAGTTGATTACGTGTTTAATAAAAAGGCGTGGATGACGAGCGAAATTTTCATTGAATGGATATTGAAGCTGGACAAGCAGATCTCGAAGAAGAAAAGGAAAATTGCACTTTTCATTGACAACTGCCCTGCACATCCACATGACATCAATTCCAAAATGAAGAGTTTCAATGTGTTTTTCTTTCTACCAAATGTTACATCGATACTTCAACCACTCGATCAGGGAGTAATAAAAAATTTAAAGCTACACTACAGAAAAAAAATTTAAAAAAGATTGTGACTACCGTAGAGAACAATTGTACCCAAAAACATTGTTAATCTAAGGCAGTGTTTCCCAACAGGTGGTCCGTGAGAACCTCGGGGGTGGTCCGCGGGAGAGTCCGGTGACTACTTATAAAAAAGTAATGTTACCCCTGATTAAATCAAAATTACGATTTTCGTTGAACAAGATTAAGTAAATACATTCGTTCTGATGAATATCAGTTATTTATTGAATGATAATTCAAATTATGTTAAAGATATTTAACATAATAATATTTGTATCATGTAGAAAACGTCTTTTCTACATTATAACAGGGGAACACTTCACGGCTACATTTGCGGGCGTCGGAACAGAAGTCAGTTGTCACTGAGTGTGCTGTGTACAGACACGTGATGTCTTCTAGCGCTGTAGGCCCCGCCTACTTAGTTGCTCACCACTCAGTTTTAGCTCATTGCAGAGTAGTGTGATCCTGTTTTGTAGTTGTGCTTTGTTTAATAACATTTTGTGTTATTATTGTCTGTACTTATTTGTTTGTACTTTTACTATTGAAAATGCCTCCAAAACCAAAACGAAAATATGACAGTGATTATATTAAGTTCGGATTTACAGCAATTGAGGTAAATAAAGAGATTAGACCTCAATGCGTGATTTGTGCTGCTGTTCTCGGCAATGAAGCCTTGAAACCTGCAAAGCTAGAACGCCATTTAAAGACAAAGCATGCTAACATAAGTGACCGGCCACCTTAATTCTTTGCTGGAAAATTAGAAAACTTAAAGAAAATGAAACTAGGAAAAATGGCGTAGCATAAGAATTGTCTGAAAAGGTACTCTCCGCTTCATTTGAAATTTCGCATTTAATCGCCAAGGCGAAGAAACCCCCACACGATTGGAGAAACACTAATAAAGCCATGTTTGATCAAAGCAGCTGAACAAGTTTTAGGACTTGAATCTTCTAAAAAAATGCAAGATATTCCTTTATCCAACAATACAGTGACGGCACGGATCGATACAATGTCCACTGACATTCAGGACCAGCTGGTTTGTGAAATTAAAACATCTCCGTATTTTGGTTTGCAGTGTGATGAAAGTACAGACATATCAATGCTGCCAGTTGTTAGCTTTTGCTCGATGTTTGGGAGAAGGAAACAAAATAAAAGAAGAACTTTTAATACCACAAGAGTTGGAAAGGAGGTGACGTCATAAAAATCTTTTGTGATTTCTTTGAGAAGCATGGTCTTGAGTGGAAGAAGGTAGCAGGACTTTGTACCGATAGAGCGCCTCCTAGACTGGGATCACGTTCAGGCCTAGCAACATTAGTGAAGAAGAAGAACCCTGATATAGTTACGATGCACTGTTTAATTCACCGTCAAGCATTAGCATCGAAAACCATGCCGGAAGACTTATTGAATGTCATGAAATTGGTCATGAAGATGGTGAACTTTGTTAAAGGTAGTGCAAAACACTCACGCATTTTCAAAATGTTATGTGCAGAATTAGACTCCGAGCACAAGACACCACTTTATCATACTGATGTGCGTTGGCTGTCAAAAGGCAATATGTTGGCCCGCATATATGAGTTGAGAGAGGAGTTGAAAATATTTTTTATTGAGACTAAAATGCAACATTTCTTGGAACAATTAAGTGAACCAAGCTTAGAGATGCATCTCGCATATCTAGTGGATGTTTTTGGTCACTTGAACCATTTAAACATTCAACTTCAAGGATCTGGAAACGGAAATTTGGAAGGTGTCAGTAATATATTTGCTTTCGAGGACAAACTTCGCGTGTTTTTTTGTAAGATTGATCTCTGGATAGGCAAAGTTGAATAAAAAAACTTTCAATCCTTCGCGACTTTAAAAGCTCTTGCTGACAACGAGGATTATGCTGCTGTTACAGAAAAGGTGAAGCATAACATACTCAGCCACTTAGGCAACCTCAAAACTGAATTTGCTCTTTATTTCCCAGAATATGGAAGGTGTGAGACACAATCTTTGAAAAAGCTTATTCGAAATCCTTTTAATGTGAAGTCTACAGATCTTCCTGACAATATTCAAGAGGAGACTATAGAACTTCAAAACGACAGTACCTTCAAGGACTCGTTTGAATCTGGTGTAAAGCTAAAAGAGTTGTGGTGTAAGAAAGCCCTGGCCTTCCCCAAGATTCGACAAGTAGCTTTGCGGTTTCTCATGATGTTTTCAACCACTTTTTTGTGTGAGCAGGGGTTCTCTACATTATTGTTAATTAAAAACACAACGAAATCTGCTAAGTGCAAGCAGTGATTTGAGAGTAGCTCTTAGCAAGAACCTAAGTCCTAGGATTCCTCAGCTTGTCAAAAAAATTCATGCACAAAAGTCACATTGAAAATATGAGGTAAATTTTTTGAGGAGTTATTTTCGACTAAGTAAATTTTGAATTATTTATTTCATTAAAAGACAATTTACAATTAAATTTTTTTTTACTTTTTGTTTCATACAATCATATGTAATGAACAGCTAAGCTAGTTTTTTAGTCTCAATTTTTTTTATTTTAGAAACGTTTCGACTATTTTTTTAGTCATCTTCTCTTTGAGAAGGCCATGCTTCTCAAAGAAATCACAAATGATTTTTATGTCGTCTTTTCCTTTCGATGTGGTTTCCATCTTCAGATGACTAAAAAAATAGTCGAAACATTTCTAAAATAAAAAATTTACGACTAAAAAACTGGCTGTTCATTACGATATTCCAACATTAGTCTGCAACTACACTAAATCATTAAAAAATATGGAGTCGATGACATACAATGTAACCTTCTGAAAATTCCCATTTACATGCTTGTATTACTGTTAATTATAATAATTTCTTAATTAATAATAATTGTTTGTTTTTGAAAAATTGTTGTATTTAATCTCCTTTGAATTTAGCTACAACTCATAAGATGTATGCAATAATGTAATGGGTCCGTGGGGTGGGGGGTGGTCCGTGGTAATTCACTTTCAGGCTGAGTTTTCCGTGGACATCTACGGGTTGGGAACCACTGATCTAAGGGACTGCATCGCTGAATTGGCAAAAGTTTGGACGAATGACGTGAAGAAAACAACAGTTTTTAATTGTTTCTCCAAAGCTGGATTTAATTCGGTCACACATGAAGAGGACAGTGAGGACAACATGACTAAGTGAGTTAAAAAAATCAATGGGATTTTCTGATGAGTTCAGGAAACGTAGCTGATGACGTTCCACTTGAAGATTTTATTTCTCTGGAAGAAGATTTGGCTGTTTCCAATTTTCCAGACGACAAAGACATACTCCAAAGCGTCCAGATGACAAACTCAAATGAACTTTTGAAAGATGATAACGACGACTATGACGATGGTTGTGATGAACCTGAAGAGAAGAACCCTACAGACCATGAAGTTTTACAAGCTTTCAAAATCATCAGGCGAGGATTTCAACTGAAAGATGGTGTACCAGACAACATTTTTGATTGTCTGAATAAATGCGAAACATTCATTGAACGTAATGTTTTATTCAATCGTAAAGTGCAACAAAAAATTACTAACTTTTTCAAGTAAAATTTAGAAAACTAGAAACGATTTAAAAAGTACCTATACGAAGTTACTGTATTTACAGTACTGTATTACTGTACATCATATTTTATGTTTAATTTAATACAGTATTTGTTTCTCCGGGTACGGTCTGTGTAGTGTATAAAACAGTTTGTGTTGTTTGAAATTGAATTGTGTATATAAAAATGAAATACTGATGAATTAAGTGTATTCAAATAAAATCAGTATGGGCAGTTAATAAATGTAATACGGATAATCAATAATACAGTTACTAAATTACGGCTTACTGAGTTTGCTTCGATTAAATTCCACTACGTTCAAGTCATGCTTCCCGAAAATGAATTGGTGAGTGTACTTATTTACCAGTAAGTTTTCATAAGCATTAGATAACTTATCATAATGGCCTATACAGAGTAGACCCTATGAAAAATATTGAATGTGGATATCTAATACAATGAAGAAACATCAAGAAAACATTTTTAACAACTTGAATTTCAAATAAATTGAGACTTTATAACATAAATTATCCTATATTAACATTGTCTATTATACTAACTACACTCGCGATATTATACTGTGTCCCTTTTATTACCGCAGGTAGTGCGATATGCGTAAGATGGGGTGGGAGCATTCTTTACAACACAACCACTTAATAACGAATACCTCTCTATAACAAATTTTTTCTCTGGATAATCGACTTCGTTATACAGAGGTTCGACTGTATATAAAGTTGATATATTACTATTGTAAATACTTTTATCCACCACTAAGTGCAATAATTTTACCTTGTTGTGATGAAACACCTTTTGGTCACTTGACCATTGTCGAATCACTGATTATTTTTTCTGTTGTAGATGTTCGGTCCGTGATGTTGGTATTTGTTGACTTTACACGAATTTTCTCTTGATCTGCATGTATAATGTGTTTATATAGTATGTCTTCTGTATATGTAGTCTATAGGTTCATTAAATTGTTGTGTGTGTTTTTATAAATGTGGTATTTTTCTAGTGAGTTTAATTCTATTGGGTTATATTTATTTCAAGTATGGTTAGGTTATTTTCGTAGTTCGTTATATCATGTTTATATGATATTAGGTGTGCTGCAACATTTGATACTTTTGTATTTTTATTTTTGAATGCTCTGTAATGTTCTTCAAATCTTATTTTAAATGATCTGGTCGTTTTCCCTATGTAAAATGCGTTGCTCTGTAATATATATATATTACGTTGTCCTTTATTTTTCCGTTGCACTGACTTTATGAAGTTGATATATTACTATTGTAAATACTTTTTTCCACCACTAAGTGCAATAATTTTACCTTGTGCGGTGGATAAAAGTATTTACAATAGTAATATATCAACTTCAAAAAGTTAGTGCAACGGAAAAATAATAGACAACGTAAAATATCAATATAAATATATATATGCAAAGGAAAAACAATGGACAACATAAAATATATATATATATTGTGATATTTCACTTTGTCTATTATTTTCCCGTTGCACTGACTTTATAAAGTTATTTATAAATTGTAAACAATTGTTCCATCATAAGTGCAATTAATTTTTACCTTTTGTGATGAGGCACTTTTTGGTCACTTGACCATTGTCGATAATAGGATAAATTTCAATATCGACAATGGTCAATGACCGATATATATAATATGATGTAAAAGCCTACTTCATTAACTGATTTATATGATTTCATTGTGAATATATTACAGACTTAATTTGAAGTTTTCTCTTTGATAGGTACGTGTAGCAGAGAAGTGCATACCCATCATCCACAGATTGGAACAAGTATCTTCTGATGAACATGTTGGATCTTTGGCAGAAAATCTGTTAGAGGCATTAAAGACCAACCCTGCAGTAGCGAGTAGAATTGAAGAAGTTCGTGAACAAACTCGAGCAGAGAAGAAGAGATTAGCAATGGCTATGCGAGAAAAACAACTTGGTGCACTTGGCATGCGAACAAATGATAAGGGACAAGTAAGTGGTGTATCAAAGGGTATTTTATTAGCTATTTTAAATTGTCATAACTTTGACAAAATTGTTTATTGTAACTGCAATCAATTCTTAAAGTTTTATGATTTAATAAGTTTATATTTATTTCCGGTTAGGTAACAGCTGAGAGCTCAATAATGCAACAAATGGAAGATCTTGGTGAGGAAACAGGGTTAGTTTGTGTTATTTGTAGAGAAGGTTATAAGTTTCAACCGACCAAAGTACTTGGGATTTACACATATACCAAACGATGTAATCTGGAAGAGTTTGAAACAAAAGCCAGGAAAACTGTTGGATATAGCACAGTAACACATTTTAATGTTGTACATGTAGATTGCCACATGTCAGCCGTTAGGTAATAAAACTTTTGCTTTTACATAATTGTATCTGTATTGTAACCTTATTTTAGATAATATATAATCATAACTGTTCTAAGTAAACACCTGTGAATATAAGTGTACTTCTATTTCAGATTAGCTCGCGCTCGGGATGAATGGGAATCAGCTGCTCTACAAAATGCTAACACAAGATGTAATGGTCTTCTACCTTTATGGGGTCCTCAAGTACCCGAATCTGCATTTGCAAGTTGTTTGGCTCGCCATAACACTTATTTACAGGAATGCACTGGCCATAGGTGAGATTATAGCTGTACTATGTGTAAATTCATATTGGCTATAGTTTGATATATTGAGAAAAAAATTCTTTAAGATTTTTCTCTATAGAAAAGTACTTCAGTAATAATAATGATATTATAAAATTGTAATTACATAAAAGACTCAATCTTGAAATTGACTAAATTTCTATAAGATCAATTCACATTTTATCACAGCTAGGCTTATAAGAATAACATGAGTTGCAAACTTGTAAAATAACATCTCTCGATAATTTTTAAAAAAGTTATATAGTCAGATTTAGGTTATTGTGTATTTTTCTTACTTCTATATCAGATTATATTTATGGTATGTTATTACAGAGATATCAGTTACTCGTCCACTATACATGATCTCAAACTGTTACTGCTACGATTTGCCCAAGAGAAAAGTTTTCATGATGATGCTGGAGGGGGTGGACCGCAGTCCAACATGCATGTCATTCCCTATTTGTTACATATGGCATTATATGTTATAAATACGTAAGTTACCAATATAATAATAAATATAAGCACAGTATTGTTAATTATAAACAAGAAAAACCCTTAGCCACCAACAAATTTCAAGTATATGGGTTGTCTCAAAAATAAGTTACACCGCCTTTTTTTCAATAGAAATGTTTTTATTCTTCTTTATAAACATATATTTAGAAAAGTACATTAAAAAACTTATTTTTCTACATAATGACTTTGTTTTTTAGTACATATTTGGTACAGTGGTAAAGGTGTTTTTGTCAATTTTGGTAGACGCAGATCATCAGAAGGGCATGCAAGGCTGATTTTATCAGGCCCTGTCAGACATCTTCTACAACAGCCGGAGCCCTGGAAGTGTAGATACGGCCATTTGGTTGTTAATCGTCTAATATTGTTCTCCTTTCAATGAATGACTGGTGTTAACGAGAAACCATTGGCCTTGGTATGATGACTAATTGTATACACCATACAACTAGCAAGGAATTTCAGTCACGCTTTTATTTTTTTGTCATTAAAAACAAATAACACCACAAACTTCGCAATCAGTGACAAGAACAAGTGTAACCTTCATGGTGGCTGCAGCCTGACTGATTGCTCGATCAACACATGCGTGTAAGAATTTTACAGTGCTGCCACTACACCCAGACACAAATTCCCCATGACTCAAAGAGGTTTCCCCACCATCACACAGATTTTTAAAAATAGTATAACTTACTTATGAGACATGCCTAGGCAAAGCTTTTTATGGTTTCTGATTTTGTTTGCATCTAAGGGGTTTTTTTATTTATATTTTGAAACCTATAGGATTGAGATTAAATGTAATAACTAATTTAATATGAACAAATGGAAGTGTCAACTATTAACATGATGAAGCTAGTAATAAATTGATTTAATATTTTATAATTGTTCTGTTAGACAAATGATGAGTTAGTGTTTGTATTCCTAGAACATTATTGTACCATCTTTTCTTCAATGATTTTTTTAGGTTTTTAGAATTTTCAAACTTTATAGTTTTGGAGAGTGCAAAAAGCATGTCCTTAAGTATTTACTTTTCTAATATTTTTATTAATAATGTATATATATTTTAATACATTGTAGTTTAATTTTATATACGAGGTGTGGCTAGAAAAAAACCGAACTGATGCTATAAAAAAATTTTATTTTCCATTATTTACAATTTGATGTTATCTCCTTCAATGTACTCTCCTCCTCGGTCTATACACCGCTCCATACGAATTTTCCACAGTTCATAGCAATGCTGCAGATCATTTTCGGTAAGTCCATACATTACTTCCGTCGCTTTTTCTTTTACTGCTTCAACACTCTCAAATCTAGTTCCTTTCAAAGCTGACTTGACTTTAGGGAAAAGAAAAAAACCACAGGGGGCCAAATCATGTGAGTAGGGTGGATGGTCTAAGATGGGAATGTTGTGATTGGCTAAAAACGTCTTCACTGACAACGCATTGTGAGCTGGGGCATTGTCTTGGTGCAGGATCCATGTCTTTTTTTTCCACAAATCGTTCCGTTTTCTCCGTACTCGCTCACGTAAGGTAGTCAGGACGCTAATGTAGTAATGCTGATTCACTGTTTGTCCCTCTGGTACCCAATCAATGTGTACAATCCCTTTGACATAAAAAAAAAACAATCATCATTGCCTTGAATTTCGATTTTGACATTCGTGCTTTTTTTTGTCGTGGAGAATCAGGAGATTTCCAATGCATCGACTAGCGTTTGGTTTCGGGATCGTAAGTAAAAAACCACGATTCATCACAAGTAATAACATTTTGTAAAAAGGTGGGATCACTTTCAATGTTATGTAGGATGTCAGAACAAATCATTCTTCGGCGTTCCTTCTGTTCAATTGTGAGACACTTTGGAACTATTTTTGCACACACTTTGTTCATGATGAAACTTTCATGAAGAATCTGCCTAACACTTTCCTTGTCAATTCCTGTCAACTCAGACATTGCTCTGATTGTTAGACGGCGATCTTCTCGAACAAGTTTACCGATTTTTTCAATGTTTGCATCAGTTTTTGCTGACAATGGTCTGCCAGTGCGAGCGTCATCACTTGTGTCTTCGCGGCCATCTTTAAATCGTTTAAACCACTCAAACACTTGTGTTCGCGATAAACAATCATCGCCGTACACTTGTTGCAACATTACAAACATTTCACTTGCAGATTTTCCAAGTTTGGAAAGAAATTTGATGTTAACACGCTGTTCTTTCTGTACACTCAACATTTTTCCGATGCACAGACAAAACGTCAACTACTTAAAACAGACGCCACGGGCAGACTGAGTGCAGGAGCCAGATGAAACTCGAGCAGTAGGCGGAGCAAGAGTCACGTGACAGGCCAGGCGACTTTCAGCCTTATTGCATTCGTTTTATTGTTTCACCTGTACTAGTTCGGTTTCTTTCTAGCCTCACCTCGTACAAGAAAAAGAAGTCAAGGTTTTAAATACCAAGCAAGTGAATCCATCTCTGTAAGAGTGATAGGCATATGAGTATTGTAGTCAAATCCAAATCTTCCATTTTTGTGGTAGAAAACTTACCAACAGCTGAAATAGTTTAGCAACTCTGGTGTGAATAGCCTACGACTTTAAAGAGATACAATTATTAAAATTCATCTCAAGATAAGTCAAAGCAATTATCTGGTTAGAGAGGGTCAGGAGATATTTTTTAAAAAATTTCAATTATAATAACTGCCTGAAAAGATATTTATATAAATAATGATTTTAAAAGATTAAATAATATAAATAATATTAATAAATAAAATATTAACTTAATTTTTTTTATTTGAGTATGTGATTTTATTTTAAAGTGTTTCTGTGTTGTTTATAACTCCGCTGGGAAGTGTGTGTGTCAAGTGATGATCTGAACATTGATCGCTCAATACTATAAATCTCCTGATTATCTGACCAGCTTGATTTTTGCCTTAACTTGGCTTCAGGTGAACAAAATGGGCCAGTCGCTTGAATTTTTAATTTTTTTGCCAAAATTTTAATCGTAAAACATTTAAAATTCGTTATCTTGTTGCATTTAAACAAATTTTTCAGAATTAAATTTACAATAATAACTTGTCATATATTTGAAATATCATTTTGCCATTTTGTGATTCCAATTTTCTAAAGTATTAACTGCTAACAATTTATATCTTTAATAAAGCCAGAAATTATTTATTTTACTAAATTTTAGCTTACCTCTGTGTTATGGATATGAAATATTTTTTAAATTAATTTAGGACCCGCTGTGGATCAAGAGAGGAGAAGAGTTTGAGCAGTTATTTAGAATGTTCTAACATGGAAAAATGGCTGGAAAGTAGCTACGATTCCGAAGGGCCGTTATATTGGGTAACTTTATCTTTGTGTCTTCATCCTCAGTCTCGTTGGATGGAAACTAGATTAGGCCATCTAAGGCGTTTAATTGTTTTAGCACACGCAAGACATATAAATCCAGCAGGAACTTCCAGATTTACTGACACAACACCTAAAGAATATTCTGTCTATAAAAGTGCTCTTGTGTTCTTTGGCCTCATTGATAATATATATTGTCAATATTTCAAGGTAGGCAAAAACAAAAAGTTTTAATTCAGTATCACTATTCTAAAAGATGAAAGTTAAAGTGTTTGATTTAATTCAATAATTAATTGAGTGAAATTTTTAATGCTGTATCAGTACATACCACCAGAGAAAATTAGTTATAAAGTCATTGTTTAACTCTTGTGTACCAAGAGTGGCTCTATTAGCACTTCATGAAAGAAAGACTAGTATTTATTTAGTTATACAGTTTCTTTTTTTTTATACAGGCTAATGACAGATCACAGATAATTTCGCTTTTTTAAAACATTTAACGTTTTGAATTTCTTTCTGAAATTTTTTTTCAAGAGCTCAATTCTAATTAAACAACCTCACAACATAACTTACTATTTATAAAATACATAACATTATATAAAACATAATAAAAATCAACAAATTCTAAAACTCTTAATAAATATTCATCCCAGTCTCCTAGTCCAAAAAATCTATATATATATATATATATATTTTTTTTTTTTCTCATATTTCTTTTTGTGTTTTCTCTTCGATTGACAAAGACCACTGTGTGGTTGAAATATATCATTGTTTAAGTGCTTTTATGTGTTTCTATTTCAAGACTACAGAGTGGACTCTTACCAAGGTAAGTCTGTCAGTCTCCTAGTCCAAAAAATTTATATATATATAAATATATATATATAGATTTTTTGGACTAGGAGACTGACAGACTTACCTTGGTAAGAGTCCACACTGTAGTCTTGAAATAGAAACACATAAAAGCACTTAAACAATGATATATTTCAACCACACAGTGGTCTTTATCAATCGAAGAGAAAACACAAAAAGAAATATGAGAATGAAATAAAATAAATATAAGTTGTAAACAATAAAGATATTATGATTCTTCCAGCAGATAAAGGTTCAACCACTGTCATTATGAACAAAGAAGACTACATCAAAGAAGCAAATAAGCAACAGTCAGACATCACAACATACAAAATACTTACAGATAACCCCACTACAGAATTCAACAATTTACTCTCGGACCTACTCAAATATACAGCTCCTGAACAAAACATTTCGGAAACATCTCTAAAATTATTATATAATGAAAACCCATCTACTCCTCAATTCTATATATTACCAAAGATCCATAAAAACATAATCCCTCCACCTGGTAGACCAATAATTGCTGGCTGCAATTCAGTAACGGAAAGAATTTCAGCTTTCCTCGACTCACACCTTCAACCCTTAGTAAAGAACCTTCCATCACATACCCAGGACACCAATCATTTCATAGACCGACTCTCACAAATATCTGTACCTCTACCCCCGGTAACTATTTTGGTCACCATAGATGTCACCTCTCTCTATACCAACATCCCTCATGCACACGGCCTATCTGCAATAGAAAATTTTCTAAACAAACGCCCAGGCAAGCCTTCTCCCACTACACCTTTTCTTGTGAACCTGACCAGGTTCATCCTCGAGAAGAACAACTTTCAGTTTGAGGGAAGGAACTACCTTCAAATAAAGGGAACAGCAATGGGCACCAGAATGGCACCATCGTACGCAAATCTGTACATGGGATTGTTGGAAGAAAGTTTTCTAAAGACACAAACACACCAGCCATTATGTTGGTATAGATATATAGATGACATCTTCCTAATTTGGACACAGGGTGCTTCAACACTTGAGGCATTTTTAGACAGCCTGACACAATTCTCCACACTTCAATTTACCTGGGAGAAATCTACATCAGCCATCACTTTTTTGGATGTAGAGGTAACACTCCAGAATGGAAATATCAACACAGGAATTCACATCAAACCGACAAACCACCTACAATATCCCCATTTCGACAGCAACCACCCAATAAACATAAAACGATCCATTCCATACAGTCAAGCAATCAGGGGTAAGAGAATCTGTTCGAATGATAAGGAATTGGAAGATTTTAATAGAAAGATATCAACAGCCTTCCAGAGAAGAGGATACCCAAAAAGACTCATTGAAAACCAAATTCATTCAGCACAATCCTCGGTTCGCCCCAAACCACAAACAGAACAAAATAAACTGTCTTTAATAACAGACTACCATCCTGGTCTACATAAACTCAACAAGATATTGAGAGATGGCTTCAAAATTGGTCTTCAACAAAAATGGTCTTCAAAATACAGGGTCATCATAATTGTACATCGAAAAATGTCATATACCAGCTACAATGTAAACTTTGCTCAGCACAGTACATAGGCCTGACCACGGATGGTCTGAATATCAGAATGAATGGCCACAGACATGATGTTAAAATTATGAATATGGATAGACCAACAGCTCAACATGCTGCGAGTCACAACATCACAACTTTTGATGACTGCTATACCACAAAAATAATTAAATCACTCCCCCCTGATTGCAATCCCTCAGAACTGAGAAGGTGGGAACTATCATACCAGTGGTATACCAAGTCCAGAGAATCCCCTAACCTCAACATCAGATAAATCCATTTTTTTTTTTTTTTTTTTTTTTTTTTTTTTTTTTTTTTTTTTTTTTTCAATAGCCTTATCTCTTTTCCCCTGACAGACTTATATAAACTATAATCACTCATATGCTCATGGAAACAATTTATATATATATATCTTTAATCTGTGCATCTGTGTCATCTGATGTCTACTCTACACAATCTGTGATTACAACTTATATTTATTTTATTTTATTTTATTTTATTTTATTTTATTTTATTTTATTTTATTTTATTTTATTTTATTTCATTCTCATATTTCTTTTTGTGTTTTCTCTTCGATTGATAAAGACCACTGTGTGGTTGAAATATATCATTGTTTAAGTGCTTTTATGTGTTTCTATTTCAAGACTACAGTGTGGACTCTTACCAAGGTAAGTCTGTCAGTCTCCTAGTCCAAAAAATCTAAATAATCTTTACCAACCAAAACTAATATATATATATATATATATATATATATATATATATATATATATATATATATATATATATATATATATATATATATATATATATATATATACATTACCTTGAGTGACCAAAAAACCTACAAAAATGTTAAATTTAACTTATAATTTCATTATTAAAGATTCATATACAGATTGAAAATCATTTAATTCTGTCATTTTACTCAAAGCATTTTTTCCTTATTTTTTTTATATACCTCATATCTACAAAGCTCCTCTTTTTCCAATCCCTTTGCTTATGTAAAACATCTATATTATCCCAGTCCATTTAATGTTTATTATTAAACTTTTGAATATGTTCAGAAATGACATTATAATATTTTGCATCATATTTTATATTGTTTTTATCCTCAATCGTTCTTGTTTTCAAAAATCTACCCGTTTGCCCTACATAACACATATCACACTCTTTGGAATCAATCTATATACTTCTCTTTTATTCTGCCACTTTTTACAATGATCTTTGGCTTTTTAACAATATTATTAAGTTTAAAAGGAAATGAATACACAATTTTTATTTCACATTTTTTCCTCAACATTTGTCCTAACTCTTTATGTAAAATTTTGAAGAACAAAGACTCAACCTTGTCATTATCGAAGTGTAATGAAAATGTTGACAGTAAAAACAATCGTTCTGGGAAGGATCCACTAGTGGAATCAGCTTTGAAATTTTAGTTTAAAAATCTCACGAAAAAGATACTCAAGTTGATGGCTCATTAATGCGCCAAAAAACCGAGGCTCTTGCAAAAAAAGTAATGAATATGAACGATTTATAGACAGTATTTTATTGGATGATTACAGACAATTTCATATTGAAGGACCTTTGTGAAAAATTAAATAAATTTGAAAGTGTTTTATGATGAAGTTTTATGTGTTTAGGCTTTTTTTATGAAGTTTTTTTACCTAGTTCATTAACTATTTTTTAAATTACGCTAGATTCATTTAGTGTTTTAAAAAATCAAATAAAATAATCTGATATGCAGTAAACCCACAAAATACAACAAGTATAAGAGCTAGTTACAAAATTTTACTACAGTACATAAAACTCTCTGAAGTTGCAAAATTTGGTAAGTAATCACTCATGATTTCCATGTGCCTGAATTACATTGTAGTTGCAGTGTTTTAGAATTAAAATTACAATGCTAGGACTACATATCGTTCAGTAAACACTTGTGACCTTAATACAGTGAGTTCATTGCGGCACCTCTGTACATATAGTGGTTGGTTATTGTTATCAAATATGATTACAAAAGCGGTGGCTACTGTATAAATAAAAAGAGTGAACTAATAGCAAAAATTGAAAAGGTTTTCTCTTCATTATTTCAAATTATTGTAAATACCTGAAGCAGATTTATTTAGTGTTGTAAATATTATAGAAGAACATCTAATTAGATTAGAGTTTTTAATGTTAATTACAGGACAATTATCATTGATAGTAATGTCATACTAATCTTAATCAATTGTCAAAGAAAGCATGCCAAACATTTTAACCATGATCACAATTTGATTGTGGCATGAAAAGAATTTGCTTGTCAAATTTATAAAGCTTAACATGATGACCACATTTTAACTCATCTATGTCAATTTGAAAACACATCAGATACCCATCAAGCCTAGCTAATTTGTACTTTTACATAACAGTGCTTGCTTTGACTGTGCTGACTTATATTTGCCGTTCAGCAAATTATAATGAAAAATAGTAAAATTATTTAGTTTTAAGATGTATATAATAAAATCCTTTTATATTTGCAACATCAACCAATAAATATTAATTTTATTTTAATTTCTAACCAAATTGCCTGCAAAGTTACTGTTATTCTAAAACATAGTGATCAGCTAATGCCCATACTTATCAGCTGGTTTTGTCAATTCTCTTTATATTCACTCTGCACAAAATATGAATACATACGAAGTAATTTGTTTTCTCACCATGTTTTCAGAAGTGCATAACCTTATTTCTTACACAATAGTTTTATTATGGATACATGTGACTATTCGGATCTATAGGGGGTTTTCTTATGATTTAATATTGAATGGTTATAATGACTGGGTCTTCTAGAGTTTCTAATTTAAACTCAGCTGGTCCGAGTGAAGGTTAATGAGTTGGAAGAGCTATCCTCGCCAGGCAGAGCTAGATTAGTGTTATCCAGCTTTATCTTAGTGTCAAAGTGATTCTGAGCTTGATGAATGAAACCTTGTTTATAAGCTGTCATGGCAGCCATAATTCTAAACGCAACCACAATATTACGTTAAACATGAAAATAAATTATGCCCTGTACCTAGTAAAACTGTTCTACTCTTGACGTAGAATAGCACACTTTGTCACTAAAGCCATAGATCTCATTATTTGGATACATGAAAGAAAATCATATTTACAATAACTTTCATTTATGTAACCATATTAGAAAAAGTGCATAGGGCCTTTAGCAGTGCTGAGTTAAATTATGGAACCATTTAGAGTCTAAAGTTATGTCATCATATTTTCTATAATTTTAGTTTTAATAATTCTTTAACCTGGCAGAGGTCGCGTGAAAAATAAAACGTGAGGGGTCGCACACGGTGGATTCGACCAGGTCATTTTATTAATACGAAAAAAAATACTGAACAATATTTTATATTAAAAATTTACAATAGCTGTAAAATAAAAGAACCAATTTTGGATCAGAATGTGTTGAAAGTTTAGGTAAATTCATCATAATATCACAATTATAGTGATGAAATGAAACTGTAAACATTTATAATTTTAAACAAAAATTACATATAATATGTCTAAGCATCTAGCAATGAAATTCCTTACAGTACCTCATCCGATTGATGCCCTTGGGTGGCATAGTCGTGACAAGAAGGTACAGTGTGTTCCCTGCAGATGAATCTAACGCAGCTGTTGCACCGAGTTTTTTATTTCCTGTTTTGTCTCTAGTTGCATAGACCACATCGTACTTCACGTTCATCTTCTCCAATATTTCGCCCCTTCGGCTGTAGGTCCAGCATCTCTTCAATGTTTCTTTTCACGAAATAGTTGTCTTCTAACATTACCAGGATTTTCAATCCTTTCTTCCTCACGCCTTTCTTCCCTTTCCACGCTATCTAACACTAGTAAATCTTTCTTCCTCTGCTCGTTTCATATTGCGTAGTAACACAATAAATATGACACACAACGCACTAAACGATCAATAACACAAAAGTGAAATTAAAAATTATGTCACACTTTGGCACATGCGAGGGGTCGCACACGGTGGTTTCCACACTGGCTTTCTTTAGACTGCTACACTAAGACACTCGTTGGTGATAGCGAAAATACAAACACAGCATTCGATAGTGGACGAGTCTATTTGAAGGTACTGAGGGGGTGGAAGCTTACAAAAATCGGCAGTTTGAGATATTAAGAAAATGGTGAAGGCCCGGTGGAAAAGACCGTGACGCGACCTCTGCCGGGTTAACAATTATTGTTATTATCTTATGGTTACAGGAGATTTAAAATATGATAGAATATGTTATTCATGTTTATTTGAATTCTCGAGACAATTATTGAATAAATGATAAGTTGGTTGAATATCGAGTTTATTTATTTAGTGGAACTAATTTGTTGCCCTTATTGGCTTAAAACTTTGTAGTGCTATGAAAAATATAGTCCTTACATTTAGTCTTAATTTAGTAATGGTAGGAGACAGAACATCAAACCCCCAAAAATTTGCGGTAAGACTTACTTGGAGTGTGGAAAGAGTTAGCAGACTCAAAGAAAGATGTTTGGTGAAGTGTAGGGCTTTGATATTTTGCCTCCTCACATTACTAAATTGAAGTCTAAGTGCAAGGACTTTATTTTTCATAGCACTACAGGCTTGATAAGGGCAACAAAATAATTGTCGAAATGTTGCACTCTATAAATAAACTTTTGACTTCATATTCAACCGCCTTAATCATTTATTCAATGATAGAATATGGTCAGGTTTTAATATTTTTAAGGTAGTTTCAAATATGTTAATTAGTTTAAACATTTGTCTGAAACTATATACTTTTGAAATGTTTTAGATTCAGAATTTAAAAAGTTATTCACCACTGCATAACAAACTGACCAAATAAAATTCCTTTGAAAGGAAAATCTTACAATGTGTAATTAACTCTTATTTTTATTAAATTTTAGTTGAAAGTATTTTAGAAATATAGTAGAGTCTCGATAATTCGAGGTAGATGGGACCGAGACTCCCTCGAGCTACCGAAAACTCGGATTACACAGAAATACATTTCTGTGCATAAGAAAAAATAGGATATCTAATGAACCCTAATGCTATAATTAAAAATGCACTAAATAAGTTTATAGAAATTTATGACAACCTCTAGGAAGTCCGACTCATTTCCTTTAGCATATGGTATGGCTATAAACATTTCTTGGAAGCCCAACTTATCATTTTCTTTCAAATAGATAAAATAGCCTTAAATAGAAATAGGATTCAATTTAACGGAAGCTCAAAATATTGGGATTCGGATTTTCAAGACTCTACTATATAGTTGTAGCGTTTCCACGAACTTTTTCTCTTAAATAAATTTATCCTTATTTGAATTTTATAAACCAAAAAAAGTCCAAAATGTTTCAAAAAAAGATGGGTTTGTAATACACGAAAATGAAAGTTTTAATTCTGATAACTTTTGGAATTTTCACTATTATCTTGAAGTATTTAGCTCTATCATTTTCAGTTTATATTTCTTACAATATTTTGTAGCTACCTTTGATAATAATAAGATATTATTATATATAACTGGTGTATGACATTTTCAATAAAATATTTAACAGATTTCTGTAAGTTGCAAAGTATATTTGTTTTTTTAATGATTTCATTTAGAATATCAATGTGGTTAGTGAAGAACAGTGGCCAACAAGCCTCGCAGACTTTATCCGTCATAATGACGAAGGGTTAATCAAATCTTCAGAACGTCTTATGATATTCTATAGTGAGGAACTGCTGCCGTGTACATCATTTGAAGAGTTTTGTGATGTCTTAGGTAAGTTATTTTTTTTCCTTATGGTAAAAGTAACATTTAAATAAATTATTTGGAGTATTTATTTTACACAAACATTAAAAGCGATTCATAGACATATACAAAGACAAAATTTTAATAGAAAATCATTGTTCTATTACACAGAAAAAACATAACGACAAAAAAAGCCATTGAACAATTTTTTTTTACCCAAAATTATACCTCAGTTTTGAACTAATATTTTTATTTAATGTCTGTTAATAACTATTCAATTTTTTAGGCTAATGACAAATCACGAATAATTAATTCATGATTTTTCAATACCCAACGTTTCTAATTTCTTTCCGAAATTCCTTTTCAAGAGCTCAATTTTATTAACCTAATATTCAACCATAGCTTACTATTTGTAAATTTTATAACAATACAATAAACATAAGAACCAAACAATACAAAACTCTTAATAAATATTCACATTTACAGGTCAAATTTTTATCACAAAATTTGAAAACGTCAAGTATTGAAAAAGCATGACTGTCTGTGATCTGTCATTAGCCTAAAAAAATTGTATCGTCCTTTCAAATTAGGGTCAATATTTTGATTTCAGATGTTTTTAAGATTTAGCCATTAGCTCTTAGATTAGCAACATGCGCATATATTAGTTTAAAATATATTTAATTTACTCATTTTTCTCTAGTTAACTTACTCTTACTGCTATTTGTTTACTAAAAATTATCTGTCAATCGTATTTTTTTAATATAATATTTTGTTATTTGATATGTTCAATATCATATGTAAAATACCACACAAACTATGAAAAGATTGGTAAACCTATGAGACAAACCTTAGACTTTGCATACTAAATAATAGTGACTGTGTACTCTGTGTAGCATTTATTGTGCAGATAATTTTAAATATTAAACTAAGGTTGCACCACATTACACAGAAAAACAAATCTTGAATGTACGGTAATGAAATGTACTGAGAAATTATAGAACCTTCATATACTTGTACGTAAATGCTAATCAAATTTTTATTAAAAATAACCCTGAACAATTAAGCAAAAAATTTAATTACACTTTCTGTTTTTACTTATAAATTTAATATTCGAATTTCAGGTCTGTTGGACAAAATATCAGATCCGCAAAGATACATTGCTGATATCCTTCTCAGTTTTACCCCCGGCTCCTCCAGTTGATCAACAGTGGTGTTATTTGGAAAAACCAGTTCAATTTAGCCTTTGTGCAAGAACTGAAATTTTAATGTTTGCTTAAATATTTTCAGATATGTTTTTCATTATTAATAAATTATTGCAATATTACTAGTTTAAAAGGAAAAAATATGCTTTTTGAGAATGAATTAATTTTATTATTTTACCTTTATTCTGATACTGTATGGAACATTCAAGGGAAGGAAATCTAGATTGTCTACAAGGGAAATAGAGGCTTCAAAACCGCAACAGCTAGAATGTGTGGGTAAAATGTACTGAAATTCAGGAGCACTAGAGAAAAAGTGGCAACGATATAGCTCTTATCCAGAAATGGACTGAGGTATGATATTGATGCTGATGATTAAAACCTTAAAATCTATTGGGTCTTGACCATAACTCACATATTGAACAATGCACTGACCTAGTACAAAACATGTCTGCTGAAAAATATCGGTAATTAATTTTTTTTTTGCCAAGTGATACCAAGAGTAGTAATTTATACTTTGTAAGAGAGAAGCTCTCTCTCTGCCTCCATACTAACAGAGTCAAAATGGTTATCTATTATTATTTCACAAAACCTATTATTTATGCCAAAGACTTGCTAAAATAAGAATTAAAAAAAAATTTCCCTCTAATAGAAAAACATTTGTTTAGCCTTTCTTTGTTTATTTTCCTTGAAAGCATTGAGGTATTCCTGATTTAGCATTTCTGCTAAATTAGACAGATGAACTTGTTAAATGCCATAAATATATACTTGACGTATGTGTAGTAGTAGTGGAATGGTTCCACGCATAATTTGCATGTATAGCAAGCAAGATTCTTGTTTAAGTACATTTTAATGTATACAGGGAAACAGTGTTGCAAAGTTAAAAATATATATGTGTATCTGTGTTTTATGTTGGTTTGTATACACTTCAAAAACTCAAAGATTTCTTCAGTGATTAAGGTCAAATTTTGACAAATCGTCAAAATTTGTTTTCATCTATTGTTCGTGTAAATAACATAACCGCGACCATGAAAAAACAGTTTTTTTTAACAGTTTGCTGTGTAGAAGGAACCATCCCATCAGCCACAGGGGTATCATTCGCCATACTAGCTCACTACCACAGTCACATCGGTAACATTACCTGTTCCAATTGTATTGTAAAACAGACATCCACTTGCATCCCATTCAGATTATTATAGTAATTAAATATTCATCTTAATTGAGGTACTTTTGTGTTATCATGTTGTGATTGAGTCCCCAAATCATAGTCCGGGTCATTTGGGAATGCCACCATCCATTGGATATGCGACTGGTTAATTTCATGTGGATTTGTACCTCGAACAGAGTTACAACACTTGTGATCTCCAGTGAGAATTACCTTCTCAATAACAATGCATATGTTACTTGATTAAGAAAAAAACAACTGTACACATAAGGATACGCAATCTCCTTTTTTTCCTCCTGGCTACAAATAAATACATGTGCACTCTCATCCTCACCAGTGCTGCCTTTGTCAGTGTGAGGATTATATATTGTATTATGCAAGCCTCTCTCTCGTGATTTATGGTACATGGTTTGACAAGTTTACAAGTCCTTTCACCCTTGAAAGGATACAACAGGCGCACTGTTCTGGTAAAGACCAGAACTTTCTAAAAAGTGAAGCAGATAGAAATAAGAAATTTTGCTTGAAGTGGCAAGTCCATATTATATAAAGCTTTTGTCAAGGGTGGAGGGGAGTTGGGTTTTGTATTGGAGGGAAGAGAGTAAAAGCTTTAGTGACAATTTTAGTCCTTGTTAATCCTTATAAATGTTTAATGGCTAAGTATTGCTTTAGTGACAATTTTAGTCCTTGTTAATCCTTATAAATGTTTAATGACTAAGTATTGCTTTAGTGACAATTTTAGTCCTTGTTAATCCTTATAAATGTTTAATGGCTAAGTATTGCTTTAGTGACAATTTTTGTCCTTGCTATCCCCTATAAATGTTAAATGGCTAAGTATTGGTAGCCAAAGAAGTGTGTGAATTAATACATTTACTTATTTAGTCTAAACTATCTTATAATTAATTGAACCCCGGTAAGAAAGTAACAATATTGTTATTTTACATCGTAAAATGGGAAGTCGTTGATAAAGGAATTAGAAACATTTATTATGATATGGAAAGAATATTTTATTTAGATGACAGAAGTGGTTTATTTGAAGAGGGCTGACCTTGGAAGTGATGTCATAGCCGTGTCTTGATCGACTGGGTCTACATCCCATTAGAGCAATCTTACATCTTGGCTACCTTACCATTTTTGTTGCTTGTCATTTACAGAAGTTTGTTCGAATAAATTTAGAATTTTTTATTACTTATTTAAAAAATAAAACGTGAATAGACTAGAATAACCAACACATCGATTTCAATGACAACTGACACATAACAAAAACCAATAACTATTCCATTCTGGTGCAGGACGACAAACAACAAAATCTTGATTACAATACATATATCAATGTACATGTATTTCGTCAGAAATACGAATATTATATCAATTACATAGTACCTTGAGGAAAGCTCATGGTTGAGAATTGAGTATGGCATGGAAATTAAGAGTCTAACTTGATTGAATGTATGTTATTGGGCTAAACCAAGTCTTTCTATATGATGTCCGAAGTTTTGCATATCCAAAATCAGGTCTGCTTTCTGATCAGCGATATTTCACTGTAATTATAAAGAAATGTACAATTATTTGACTTATCAGAGATGTTTACTGCTGCATGTCTTGTTAGTCCATTATGGTGTATTGCACAAATGGGGTTGTCATTGCCTCTCGCCATGAAGATGTGCGGTTGCTGAAGATAAAAATGTTTTTGGATGACTCAGTTCACAGTCCATTATCAGTAGTAAGCATTAAACACAATTGACGTCTTTGTTATGTATACATTTGCGTGACGTAGATTTTCTTGCAAAGTAATATATCTCAATTTTACTTACCTTTAATCTTCCAATTAAATAACATTCTACTCACAAGTTAATATTGGGTCTATACCCAATCGGTACAGTAGTGGCACAGTAATACTATGTACAGTAGTATTGGTAATGTTTAACTTGAATAAGTTTAAAAGATTCATTCAAAACCACAATTGTGAAATCATTGCTCTTTAAAACCAAAACTGATTTTAAGTGGTAGATTAACCTGTTTCGTTAATGTAAAAGTGATTAATTAAGTTTCACCGAATATAATGGACTACAAAATTCAAGAGTAATTATTCAAGTCTTTTTATTTTCTTGAATAAACATGGATGTTTTTAATGTGGCATATTTTCCTGACATGACTGAGGATTTGAACTATTATAGGAAGAACACTCAATCCCTATTGTTCAAAAAAACTTAAGATAAGTAATACAAACTCTTAAGCATTTTAGTCATTAGAACAATTCTAAACATTAGGAAACATGCATACTGAAGTACTTCATTATCAGCATAACAAAACTATCTTTATTGATCATAACAGATGATTTTGATTTCATTTCTTTAACAATTATCTTAGGTGAAAATAGTTTAAATAATTTGAATTAATTATATTTCGATGCAATGAAATAATCCAATCCAAAAATTGTTTTCCTGCAAATTCTTGTGGTAATGTTAAAACAATTTTTAAATAAGGTAACGTGTTTGTGATGAAAGTGGAAGAGTTTGGGGATATTCCCTTGTTTGAGTGAGTCGTATGCCTTATTCCCTCTTAGAGCAAGCCTCTGATTGGTTAAAATTATATATTTGTTGATGTGTGTAATTGTCAACTCAGACCATAACTGATCTCAAGGTTTTCGTGGGGGTGGGATATTATGATGGGGATGTGGGTGTATTTGGAGTGATGATGTCGAACAGTGTGTGTGAGTTATAATGTAATTGGGTGTTGAGTATATGTGTAGGGTGTAGTTTGAAATGTTTGTATATTTCGTATTGTTCAGTTGTGTACGGTTGGTTATTTTTTTATTGTTTGTGAAGAATTTGTAGGTTGGATGTGTCTGTAGTCATGTTTTGTAGTGTATTTGTAATTGTATTTTCTTAGTGTATTAGTTAGATTATGGGTTTTGGATGATCTTAAATTCTTGGTAGTTTTAATTTTTAAAACACTGTTAGACAAAGAACACTACCAAGAATTAAACACCATAAAACATATAGCACAAACCAATGGATACAAGACAACATGATTGACAAATTATATTACCACCTAAAAAACAAACTCAATAACCCAAATACAAATACACAACACGACTAACCCATAAAATACTTAACAATATCATACAGATCATCCAAAACTGCAGACCAATACACCACAGACTTTCACCAACACAACACACCTGAACAACAGTCTTGTCAGTGACTCACAGCATTGAATAGTGCGGTGACCTAGTTAGTGCGAAACGTGTCTGCTGAATAAATCAGCAAGTAGTGGTTTTTGCCAAGTGAATACGAAAAAGTGTAACTTGTACATAAACTTCAAGGTGTACAACACAAAAACTGCAAACTTATTATTGTTATTTCTACTAAAAGAATTTTTTCTGACAAACAAGAGTAACAAAGTTTTGTGAATTGATTTATAAGAACCCGCCATAGGTTTTTGATACATATTACACAAGTGTATTTTAATGTCCACTAATGATAACTCTGTTTAATTGTAGTCCTGTTAAGGTTAAAGTATTCTTTAATTCTCATCATAAAAGAGATAAACTCCGTTCACCAGGTATATATGAACAAAACTGTAGAATTTAACAAATTTCATGTTACAAAAACAGGATCTAAATCCAACAATGATTTAAATAATACATAAACTGTATTAAATATGATACTGACTCATCTGTAGCTAGATAAGCATGTAATAAAAACAGGAAATACTTGAAACAACGTCTATAACCTAAAAACATTTCTCATTAATAATAAATAACCACATGAAAATGTATTATCCCTGCGGTACTCGCGTGGGATACAGTTATATTTCAGCCATTTTGTTTGTTGTTTGGTTTGGTGGGGATGGCCCTGTCTCTCAGGACCTTCTAATCTGCTATCGACCCACCCAACCATTTGCGCATAGGCGTCTAGAGGAAGTGATAGTGTACTTCGTTGTCGTACAAAGTTGGGTGGGTTGCAAGTAGTAGTATTTGCCCACCCAAAGGTAGCCCGCACGAGTATTTGTGTCATGGCTGTAGCAAAGCGTGCGCAGATGTGTGACGATGCTATTCTGGAATATTTGGAGCATCCATATAGTGACAATGATGAAGACGTTGTAAAAGATGATAGTGATGATGGAGAAGACGACCGCGTAGAAGAAGAGATACATTTGGAAGAGGCAGAAGATAACCAACTATCACCACATGACTCGGACCAAAAATATGAGTCTGATGACAGTGATCATATGCCTATAGGTAACTTGTATTACGCAAAAGATAAACTTAAAAATGTAATGAGGTGAAGAATATTGCCCCCAAATCTCTGTACTAGGAAAAGTAATATTGTCTTACGATTGCATGGTCCTATAGGTGAAGCCATGAATGCTGTCACTGAGCATGATTGTTTTGCGTTTTTCTGTGATGACCATGTAATTAGACTTATAGTGAGTGGAACTAATACTTACATTGACACTATCAAAGATAATTTTACAAGGCCTAGAGATGCAAATCATACAAATTATGTGGTTTCCTCGAGGAAACACACTAAAACTATGTGGGACAATTCCAAGGGAAGTGGGATAGAAGCATGCTATTTAGCAATAAGTGAAAATCGGTTTCATTTTTTAATGAGATGCATAAGATTTGATAATCTTCGAGACAGTGCAAAGAAGGGAAGTAGATCGTCTTGCAGCTGTAGGGGAATTGTTTGAGCTTATAGTTCATAATTTTGGAAGATTTTATACATCAAGTGAACTCTGTACAATTGGTTAAATTTAGAGGATGATGCCCTTTTATAATGTATATTCCAAATAAACCAGCAAAGTGCGGAGTTAAAGTTTTTGCCTTAACATGTGCTAGAACTAAGTACACTGTAAACTTAGAAATATACGCTGGTAAACAACCAGATGATCCATTTAAACTGTCATCATCTTCAGAAGAGGTCACAATAAGAAAATATAAACCTATTTCAGGCACAAATCGCAATGTCACTACTGATAGTTGGTTCACTTCTGTGAACATTTATTTGAAGTAAACAAATTGACCTTAGTTGGAACAATCTGATCAAATAGGATTGGCGTACCACCTGAACTAAAACCAAACAAGGAACGTGAAGTGCATAGTTCAATTTTTGCACATCACAAGAAAAGACTATTGTGTCTTATTGCCCCCAAAAAAAGAAAGCAGTGATCGTACTCTCAACAATGCATGATAATCAGAAGATCAATCCTAAGACTCTCTGAAACCAGAGATAATAAGTTTTTATAATAAAACAAAAGTAGGCGTAGATTTGGTAGATTCAATGTGTGCTAAGTATGATGTAGCACGGAATACTAAACGCTGGTCAATGGTAATTTTTTTTTTACATTTTAAATATTAGTGCTACCAATGCTTCACATGTATATGCATTCAACCACGCAGATGCAGAGGCACCTTTGAAAAGAAGAACATTTCCGGAATATCTTGCTTGGAACTTGATTCATCCTCAAATTAGGAAGCAGGTGGACCAGTAGAGATGAAGCACCGAGCTAGAAAGCTTCTTTGTATTGAAGAGCCTCGGCGCCAACCTGTCCCTGGCAATAACAACGTGGGATGTTGCTATCTGTGCGGGAGGGCACGCAACCGGTCTACCAAAAAATGCTGTGACGTGTGGCAACAAGATTTGTCCAGAACATTCATTCCTTGAGTCCCTTTCATGTGGCAATGACAACTAGAAATTTTTGTCAAGAACATTCATCCCTTGTGTGCCTTATGTATGCCTCAATTAGAACTAAAGAACTTGCTAAATGTGACATGATTTTTATAAGACCTTTTTTTATGGCAAAAAAGTAATTTTTTGTATACTTTCTTGAAAATTGGTATTGTTTAATGAACAAACTAAAAACGTTTATCTGTGAAAAAAATTGATTACCTTGAAAAAGTTTTTAGAGCTAAACTTAGCTAAAAATGTTTAACCCACATGCAGGGAAATCTATAGAAATGTTTTCATTTTGTATTGTACTCTTAAAATAATAATTAAAGCTTGTAATTTTTTCCACAGGTGGATAAGAAATTGAAATAATAAAAAAATATGTTTATTTATTGTTTGAATGGATATTAAATGATATTACAAAAAGAAAATGGCGTGGGCTACCGTTTAGCTCTACAACGCTTCCAGAGGTATATTCCTTAAAATTTTGTATTTATGATGTATTGTATGATTGTACAATTACAAACTCTAGCTACAAATTTGAAAATAGTTATAAAACCTTCATGTACATTTTGCTAATAAAATTATTATTACCAAAGGGTAACAAAAATCAACGGTTGTAATCTTCTGTAATGCTTACTGTGTTAGAAAATGTCCAGAATTTTATAGCTGTTTTAAAATTAGTCTTTTATTTAATACAAATCACTATTAAACAAGTAGGGGTTCAAGAAGCACTGATATAATATACATCATATTTCCTGTATTAGCTTTTGTGTAAGTACTATATTACATGCACTTTGTACATATGACAAACACGAATATCCTGTCATCAATATCTAATTCTATAACTTCTTATATTATTTTATTTAGAAGTGTTATAAACGTCTTGTTGTCAGAACATAAATGTAATAATTATTACTATGTTTACGAAGTTAAGATTACGTTTTAAGTGTGAATGTTTACGAAGTTAGATTACGTTTTAAATGTGAAAACGTTGGCTACACTGAAAAAGACCGTTAAAACTTGAATTTCAAGCTGATATTTTGTCGAATGAATGGAACGGCATTTTATTCCTAGTAGTGGGTAAACATATTAGTGTTAGCAGTGTTCCGATTTTTTGGTTTCGTGTTCATTATTGGTAACTAATTGATTTAATTTAAATAATTTTAACAATTTTATTATTTCTCATTTAATGTAGTTGAGGACCCTTATTTTTCGGTGCTTAATAAAATTATAAATCATTTTTGAATTTAGGTAAAACTAATAAAATCAGATAAATTAATACTGCATTATTAGTTTATTTGGAGGATAAAAGTAAGTTTTTCTTTTTAAACATTAAACTACCTATTTCAAATTTATTGTAAGAACGTAAATTAGAGAGATGGTTGTGTGGTATTTCAGTATTTTCAATTAAAACCTTTTGAGTAAGATTTAAAGAGAGTCATGTTAACTCTTGTAACTATCTTGTCAAACAGGTAAGTCTTGAACCAATACAGATCTCTCCCATAATACAAATGAAGAGGAATCAACAAATATAAATAAAGAGTATTTTCCATGAGAAACGCCTATCATTTATAATTTAAAATAATTATTTTCGTTTAGAAATTGCTATATATTTGTCATTTTAAGAATATTTAACGGTAGTTTTTTATTACGGCGGCCCCACACGATATTTTGGATTATTGTTCAAAAGCACGAAAAGGTACGATATCCACACAAAAAAATTTTTTTGCTTTGAGCAAAGTTACTTTTTTGGAGTTTAAAGTGGGTCAAATTGCGTAATAAAAAACTACCTATTTAACAAAATGTCTGAGTCTCTCTTCCCTGAACAAAGGAATTAAAAAGATTTTACAGCAATAGTTAAATATTTTTGTAATTATTTACATTTTACACATAATTTTTATCAACTTTGGTGATTATTAATCAGCGACTACCGCTCCGATCAGTGAAATTTTTTTTTCTGATAAATTTGACCTTGCTGAAAACGAATCTGAAGTTTTTTTTACTGCAAACACATATTTACATTTAAAAAAATAACCTAACCTGACCTGAGTTTGGTGTTTACTAACACTTCGATCAGTGAATTGTTTTTTCCTGTTAGATTTAACATTGCTAACATCAGAACATGAATATTAAATTTTTTCCACGGAAAATACGAAAAGTTAATTTTTTTGTACATTTTAAATTTTAGTCTGTAATAGCATGTATAGCGTGAACCAGCCACGCAGTAGCTACAGCGCACTGCACTATGTCAAAGCCAGTTTATTTTAATACTAAACTTAAATCTAAATATTTAACTTTTGGTTATAAATTTTATACAACATTACTATATACCTACATTAAAATATACCTATGAATTATCCAGTCAGGATAGATTTGGATATAATTTTATTCAACTTTACTATCTACCCATATTAAAATATACCTATGAAGTTATAAGACAGAATAGATTTGGTTATAGTTTTATACGACATTACTATATACCTACATTAAAATATACCTATGAAGTATCCAGTCAGGATAGATTTGGTTGTAATTTTATGCATCGGCAATAAGTCTAAATATTTACTAAAATTACAACCAAATCTATCCTGACTGGATACTTTATAGGTATATTTTTATATAGGTAGATAGTAATGTTAAATAAAATTATAACCAAATCCATCCTGATTGTAATCTAGACGTAGTACAGTGCGCTGTAGCTACTGCATGCCCGGTTCACGCTATAGGCCTACATGCCATTACAGCCTAACATTTTAAATGTGAAAAAAGTAACTTTCCTTATTTTCTCCAGAAAAAAAAGTTGATATTCGTGTTTTACACATTAAAGCGAGTAATTTAAAACAAAAAAATTTTTTAAACCATCGTCATTAAGAATATACTTTTACCAAGTTAGGTTATATATATATATATATATATATATATATATATATATATATTTATTTTTAAAAATTTGTTTGTAGTAAAAAAATTTTCAGATTAGTGTTCAGCAAGGTCAAATTGATCAGGAAAAAAAATTTGCCAATCGGAACGGTAGCCGCTGATCTTAATAATTACCTCAACTTTATTAGGGATATAGTTGGTTGGTGCTTATTATATTATAGTAACTAATTTTTAACTTTACAGGACATATTTTAAACAGAATCACTTACAGTAATGGATCTAGAAGAAATTAATCCAGAATTGAGAACACAGGTATTGGAGTATGCGAAGAAAATAAAGGAATTTAACTTGAATCTTTTAAAAAAACATGAGGTAAGGCTATTTTTATAGTTTGCATTTAGAGACTGTAAAACATAATTGGTTTAGTTTCGAGATTGTTTATATTCCCTGTTACAATAATGGATTTAATTTTAAACTAGTAGATTTAAAAATTGCAGCCTTCTTTATTGTTACAAATACCTATAAAATTGCAATAACATTTTAAAAACAGCAGCTACTCTATAATTCTGCATTTGTTATAATAATAATGAGGTTACTCTAAGGGATTAACGGTAATTGTTTCCTTCATCGGAAACCTACGAAATTTTGGATTATTGTTCAAAAGCACGAAAAAGGATGATATCCACAAATAATTTTTTTTTCTTTGAAACTTACTTTTTTTAATTAAAAGTAGGGGAAATTTTTTTTGGCAGAGGCACAAGTTGTGGATAGCGCGAGTGATACAATCGTTTTGTGTTGTCAGACTACTGTGACGTCACATAAACTCTACGCCGCAAAACTACGTACCAGAACCAAACAATCACTTACAGACACTATTTCAAAACTTAAAATCTCAAAATTTAACTTTTGGTTATAATTTTATACAACATGACTATATACCTACATTAAAATATACCTACGAAGTATCCAGTCAGAATAGATTTGGTTATAATGTTATTCAACTTTACTATCCACCTATATTGAAATATAACTACAGTCAGGATAGATTTGGTTATAGTTTTATACAACATTATTACATACTTACATTAAAATATACCTATAGAGTGTCAAGTCAGGATAGATTTGGTTATAATTTTATTCAACATTATTATGTACCTTTATTAAAGTATATCTACGAAGTATCCAGTCAGAATAGATTTGGTTATAATGTTATTCAACTTTACTATCCACCTATATTGAAATATAACTACAGTCAGGATAGATTTGGTTATAGTTTTATACAACATTACTATATACTTACATTAAAATATACCTATAGAGTGTCAAGTCAGGATAGATTTGGTTATAATTTTATTCAACATTATTATGTACCTTTATTAAAGTATATCTACGAAGTATCCAGTCAGGATAGATTTGCTTGTAATTTTCTGCATCGGCAATATTTACCAAAATTACAACAAAATCTGTTCTGACATTACTTCGTAGGTATACTTTAATACAGGTAGATAGTAATGTTAGATAAAATTATTACCAGATCTATCCTGACTGGATACTTTGTAGGTATATTTTAATATAGGTAGATACCAATATTGAATAAAAGGTAATTGTTATTTCGGCCACCTACGATATTTTGGAATACTGTTCAAAACCACCAAAAAAAGACGATATCCACACGAAATAATTAGTGAAAGCATAAAAATTAGTGCAACGTGTTTTCTCGAAACCACAAGATAGGTATTAATGTAGAGTTCGCGTGACGTCACAGCAGTCTTGACAACACGAAACATTTGTATCACTCTGCGCCTATTCACAACTTATGACTCCGCAAAAAAAATGTCCCCTACTTTTAATCAAAAAAAAGTAACTTTCCTCAAAAAAAAAAATATTTTGTGGATATCGTCCTTTTTTGTGCTTTTGAACAATAATCCAAAATATCGTAGGTGTCCGATAAACTAAACAATTACCATAACTTTGCCTTGCTTTAATTCAGAGCACTAGTAAAAAATTGTGATGAGATTAAATTATTTTTGAAGAACACTGGCTTTTGAAAAGTGTACATAAAACTTTTTGAATAATTGTTAAAAAACTAAAAATGAAATAAAATAGTTATGTTAAAAACCAATGATGTAAAATAGTTATAAATATTTATAACCTATGATTTATTAGCTTGCAGGCTACTTTTTCTTGTTAATTTTCCACTTGACTGCTAGTTGTAAGGTAGATGAATCATTGTATTAGTACTTAAAAATATCCCTTTTGTCATTTAAACTTCTTGAAACTTCATGAATGTTCCCGTGTCAAATATATTCAAATTGGCTAATGTCACTTATTTTAGGTTAGTACTACAACAATAAATAACTTGTACAATAAATCAATGATGGTGAAGATAAGTGACGACTGCAAGTATATATTTATGTGTAGCCTTGAAGTACATGTCCTTTGTGAATAAAAATACTTCATTACACATCGAGAAGTAAACAATTGATTTGTGTTAAATCAAAACTTCTATTTGCCTAATTTACAGTAACATGTTTAGCGAGAATCAAACAATGCAATTGTGAATATATATCATCACTTTATTGAGTTATATTTTCCGATGCATTAGTTCTAGAATTAACATCCTAGAAACTCAGTGTTTTTAGTAATCTGGCAGTGTTTTGGTTCTGTATTTAAAAATATATTCTGAAAATAATTACTTTAAGTGTTGAAAACCAGAAATAGTGATTAAAATTTGAAAAAAAGTACAAATAAAAATTAAACTTATATACAACTTAACAGGTTATGGTAAAATGATTTTTTTCTTTTGTACAGTATAGCTATAATACAAATTACTAGAGTTTATGACTAGATACTTGTAATATTACTAGATATATTGTAATGTTATGTAAGATAAAGAAGTGCTCTGTTAAAACATTGAATTCTATGTGTGTTTTTGTAAATTTAGATAATGCCTGTATTTTTTTAAATTTGGCCGTTTTTGCTGGTTTGTGGCATTTGTTTTAACTTTTTTGCTCATTTAACATGTACTTTTTAAGTATCAAAAGTAGTGTGACTAAAATTGAAGTTGGTACTATATATTGTACACAATTGCCAAATGTTAAAGAAAAGAGGGTGACAATTTTAATAAATACAAGATTTAACGCTGTAGCTGTAGGATTGAACTACAAATAAATATTTAGTAATATTTCAAAAAATTTAGATTGTTGAATTATTTGTTAAACTGAAGAAAAGCAAAACACACACACTCACGCGCGCGCGCACACACACACACACACACACACACACACACACTATACATAACAATATATATATATACTAATATATACACTAATATATTCTTGATATTTAACATTATCCATTGTTTTTCCGTTGCACTGACTTTATGAAGTTAATATATTACTATGTAAGTAATTTTATCCACCATTAAGTGCAATAATTTTACCTTGAGTGATGAGGCACCTTTCGGTCGTTGACCATTGTCGAATCACTGTGATTCGACAATGGTCAACGACCGAAAGGTGCCTCATCACTCAAGGTAAAATTATTGCACTTAATGGTGGATAAAATTACTTACATAGTAATATATTAACTACACTAATATATATATATATATATATATATATATATATATATATATATATATATATTTAACGTTATCCATTGTTTTCATATATATATATATATATATATTCCATAAACTTCATATATATATATATATATATATATATATATATATATATATATATATATATATATATATATATATATATTTAGATTTTTTGGACTAGGAGACTGACAGACTTACCTTGGTAAGAGTCCACGCTGTAGTCTTGAAATAGAAACACATAAAAGCACTTAAACAATGATATATTTCAACCACACAGTGGTCTTTGTCAATCGAAGAGAAAACAAAAAGAAATATGAGAGAATGGAATAAAATAAATACAAGTTGTAATCACAGATTGTGTAGAGTAGAAATCAGATGTCACAGATGCACAGATTAAAGATATACATATATTGTTTCTATGAGCTTATGAGTGATTATAGTTTATATAAGTCTGTCAGGGGAAAAGAGATAAGGCTATTATGAAAAAAGACAAAAAAAAAAAAAAAAAAATGAATGGGTTTATCTGATGTTGAGGTTAGGGGATTCTCTGGATTTGGTATACCACTGGTATGATAGTTCCCACCTTCTCTGTTCTGAGGGATTGCAATCAGGGGGGAGTGATTTAATTATTTTTGTGGTATAGCAGTCATCAAAAGTTGCGATGTTGTGACTCGCAGCATGTTGAGCTGTTGGTCTATCCATATTCATAATTTTAACATCATGTCTGTGGCCATTCATTCTGATATTCAAACCATCCGTGGTCAGGCCTATGTACTGTGCTGAGCAAAGTTTACATTGTAGCTGGTATATGACATTTTTCGATGTACAATTATGATGACCCTGTATTTTGAAGACCATTTTTGTTGTTTGGCTGTTGAAACTATTTGCTGAGGGGTGTATTGGACACGTCTTGCATCTAGGTCTATTGCATGGGAAGGAGCCATGAGGAAGTTTGTGTGGTTTCTCTGCATCAGGGTCTGGTAGTTTGGTAGTTTGGATGTACTAGGATGTTTTTCAAGTTGGGAGGTTGCTTGTACCAAATTTGCGGTGGATCGGTGAAAAGATTTTTGGTGTGGACGGAAGCTTGAAGAATTTTGAAGCCATCTTTCAATATCTTGTTGAGTTTATGTAGACCAGGATGGTAGTCTGTTATTAAAGACAGTTTATTTTGTTCTGTTTGTGGTTTATGGTGAACCAAGGATTGTGCTGAATGAATTTGGTTTTCAATGAGTTTTTTTGGGTATCCTCTTCTCTGGAAGGCTGTTGATATCTTTCTATTAAAATCTTCCAATTCCCTATCATTCGAACAGATTCTCTTACCCCTGATTGCTTGACTGTATGGAATGGATCGTTTTATGTTTATTGGGTGGTTGCTGTCGAAATGGAGATATTGTAGGTGGTTTGTCGGTTTGATGTGAATTCCTGTGTTGATATTTCCATTCTGGAGTGTTACCTCTACATCCAAAAAGGGGATGGCTGTTGTAGATTTCTCCCAGGTAAATTGAAGTGTGGAGAATTGTGTCAGGCTGTCTAAAAATGCCTCAAGTGTTGAAGCACCCTGTGTCCAAATTAGGAAGATGTCATCTATATATCTATACCAACATAATGGCTGGTGTGTTTGTGTCTTTAGAAAACTTTCTTCCAACAATCCCATGTACGGATTTGCGTACGATGGTGCCATTCTGGTGCCCATTGCTGTTCCCTTTATTTGAAGGTAGTTCCTTCCCTCAAACTGAAAGTTGTTCTTCTCGAGGATGAACCTGGTCAGGTTCACAAGAAAAGGTGTAGTGAGAGAAGGCTTGCCTGGGCCTGGGCGTTTGTTTAGAAAATTCTCTATTGCAGATAGGCCGTGTGCATGAGGGATGTTGGTATAGAGAGAGGTGACATCTATGGTGACCAAAATAGTTACCGGGGGTAGAGGTACAGATATTTGTGAGATTGACAAAGACCACTGTGTGTTTGAAATATATCATTGTTTAAGTGCTTTTATGTGTTTCTATTTCAAGACTACAGAGTGGACTCTTACCAAGGTAAGTCTGTCAGTCTCCTAGTCCAAAAAATCTAAATAATCTTTACCAACCAAAACTAACCTAAATATATATATATATATATATATATATATATATGAAGTTAATAAATTACCAATTTTGAGTAATTTTATCCACCATTAAGTGCAATAATTTTACCTTGAGTGATGAGGCACCTTTCGGTCTTTGACCATTGTCGAATCACTGATTGTTCTCTGCTGTGGATGCTATGTCCGTGAAGCCGGTGTTTGTAGAAGTTACGCGCACTATTTCTTGATCTGTGTGTATGAGGTTTCTGTATAGTATGTCTTCTGTATATGTTGTTTGTAAATTCATTAAGTTGTTGTGTATGTTTTTATAAATGTGGTATTTTTCTAGTGAGTTTAGTTCTATTGGGTTGTTATTTATTTCCAGTATGGTTAGGTTATTTTCGTAATTTGTAATTTCGTGTTTATGGGAAATTAGGTGTGCTGCAACATTTGATACTTTAGAATTTTTATTTTTGAATGCTCTATAATGTTCTTCAAATCTTATTTTAAACGTTCTGGATGTTTTTCCTATGTAAAAGGCGTTACAGTTGTTGCAAGTGATTTTGTAGATTCCTGATAGGTTATGATTTTCTGAATTTGTTATGTGGTTTTTGTTACTAAGATATTTTATAATTTTGTTGTTTGGTTTGTAAGTTGGAGTGTAGTATTCTTTGTTGTATATATTCGTTATTTTTTCTATTTTGTTATTGGTATATTTATATTTTAGGTAGATTTTTTATTTTTATTGTTTTGTGTTCCGGTTGTAGTGTTGTGTTGAGGTTAGGTTTTTTTGTGAATTTATTGTATATATTTTTTATAATGTGTTTGTTGTATCCATTTTCTATTGCTATTTTTGTAATGTTATCTAATTCTTCATTTAATTTTTGTTTGTTATCCTGTGTGTATTTTATTGCTTTATTTATCATGTTACTGTAAGTGTTAATTTTGTGTGTCCAGGGGTGGTTAGATTTGTAGTGTATTGTGGTGTTGTTGGAAGTAGGTTTCCTGTATACTGTAGTTTCTATTTTATTATCATTTATATTTAAAGTAATGTCGAGGAAGTTGATTGTTCTATTTATTTCTGTTTCAACGGTGAATTGTATGTTTTCGTTGTATGTATTTAGTTTGTTTAATATTATGAGGTGTTCGTTGTGAATGGTAGGTTGGTATATTACAAGTATATCGTCTACATATCTTGTCCATAGTAAGATATTGTGTGTGTTTATTATAGGTTTAATTATTATTTGTTCAAAGTGTTGTAAATATATTTCTGACATGACAGATGAAATGGGTGAACCCATGGGGAGACCTGTTGTTTGTTTATAATATTTATTGTTAAATTGGAAGTAATTTTGGTTACATATGTGTTTGGTTAGCGTAATGATACTATCTATTATGTTACTTTTTTCGTTATTGTGTATCAGTTTGTTTTTTATTATTTCTATGGTTTCTTCTATTGGGATACTAGGGTACATGTTAGTTATGTCATAACTTATTATTTTTGTGTTGCTGTTTGTTTTTATCGTTTTTATTTTATTAATTAATTCGTATCCATTTTTTATATTGTATGTGTTGTTGATGTGTATTTTAGACCTTAGGATTTTGTCTAGGATTTTTGCGATAATAAACACACACAATATCTTACTATGGACAAGATATGTAGACGATATACTTGTAATATACCAACCTACCATTCACAACGAACACCTCATAATATTAAACAAACTAAATACATACAACGAAAACATACAATTCACCGTTGAAACAGAAATAAATAGAACAATCAACTTCCTCGACATTACTTTAAATATAAATGATAATAAAATAGAAACTACAGTATACAGGAAACCTACTTCCAACAACACCACAATACACTACAAATCTAACCACCCCTGGACACACAAAATTAACACTTACAGTAACATGATAAATAAAGCAATAAAATACACACAGGATAACAAACAAAAATTAAATGAAGAATTAGATAACATTACAAAAATAGCAATAGAAAATGGATACAACAAACACATTATAAAAAATATATACAATAAATTCACAAAAAAACCTAACCTCAACACAACACTACAACCGGAACACGAAAACTATAAAAATAAAAAAATCTACCTAAAATATAAATATACCAATAACAAAATAGAAAAAATAACGAATATATACAACAAAGAATACTACACTCCAACTTACAAACCAAACAACAAAATTATAAAATATCTTAGTAACAAAAACCACATAACAAATTCAGAAAATCATAACCTATCAGGAATCTACAAAATCACTTGCAACAACTGTAACGCCTTTTACATAGGAAAAACATCCAGAACGTTTAAAATAAGATTTGAAGAACATTATAGAGCATTCAAAAATAAAAATTCTAAAGTATCAAATGTTGCAGCACACCTAATTTCCCATAAACACGAAATTACAAATTACGAAAATAACCTAACCATACTGGAAATAAATAACAACCCAATAGAACTAAACTCACTAGAAAAATACCACATTTATAAAAACATACACAACAACTTAATGAATTTACAAACAACATATACAGAAGACATACTATACAGAAACCTCATACACACAGATCAAGAAATAGTGCGCGTAACTTCTACAAACACCGGCTTCACGGACATAACATCCACAGCAGAGAACAATCAGTGATTCGACAATGGTCAAAGACCGAAAGGTGCCTCATCACTCAAGGTAAAATTATTGCACTTAATGGTGGATAAAATTACTCAAAATTGGTAATTTATTAACTTCATAAAGTCAGTGCAACGGAAAAACAATGGATAATATTAAATATCAGGAATATATATATATATATATACCTTTCTACAGACACACACATTCAACACAATCTCTAAACATTTCAACACTTACATCTTCTCTTAGGGATTTTTGACTGGTCAGAACCGTTGTCCGTTGGGAGTGCTGAAAAGTTCAGAGCTTGAGAAACTCTGGTCTGGAAGGCTGATGTGAGCTTGCTTTGCTAAAGACATAAGCACAGTGTCTGGTCTACCGGCCACTTCGGTCCTTGGCCAGGGAGTGTACGCAGTGCACGGGTGTCAGAGTCTGTGCACAGTATTGCGAGTTCTCGACTGATGCCCATCCAGTCGAACTAAGGAGAAAAGCTATAGGGCTCAGAGTTCTGAGGGTTGGAAATGATCCTAATGTGATCCAACAGTATACCTGTTCCTATAGTCTCGCCCGTAACACCTGACACGATGGCTGGCTTTATACAATTTTTGGATTTCACTAACCTGTCCTATATTTTGAGCTTAAAGAGGTCACGCAGGATTCACCTAGTAATGTAGATGTGAGTAAGAAGTTAATGGTGGCAGCTGCACTGGCATTGCCATCGTTAAAGTATTTGACGTTTTCCAGTGCTGAAGAGGAGAAAAATTTTTGAGTAAAGGTTGGTTTACCAAAGCATGAAGTCAAAACCACTGTGTGGTATGAGTGTAAATTGAAGGGGTCTTAGCCAGGCTTAAGTTGTATGGGTACAATTAGGGCTGTCTTCCATTAATGTGGTATTTATCATTTCTTCCAAATCTCACTAAACAGTTGTATTACTTGTATAATTCACAGAGAAGCATACTTCAACATATAGTTGTGAACATTGTCTATACCGAAGGTTGATTTATTAAGGCTGCTCTAGCTCTGTCTGTGTGAAGGGTTTGTTAGCAGTATCCGATTGCTAGAAAGACATTTCGAATCCCATGGCTAATCTCATCTCCTTGTTGGTTTATTACTTGGACCACCTAATTTTTTTCCTGATTTGCTGCAGTAAAATTCCTTGAATGCTTCCGCTTGATCCAAATCTGAGTCTAGAAGTTCATCTTTTTTATTCTTTAGGAAGTGCATTTTGTTGTTTGTGCTTTTTTCGCAGCATCATGTAAAATGTTTTCCAGAGCCTGCAGGCAGTTCCCTGAGAAATCTAACCTATCTATTTCCTCTCTTGAAGCCTTCCCAATCTACCTTACTAAAGTTGTATAGTGTGGACAATATTGTGGTCCTGGATAAGCTTTCTCCTACTAGAAATCTCGAAGAGGATAAGAAAGTCGTCGCTGCCTAAGTCCTCTTCAACTCACCATTTTCTGACCTATCTATACAAGCAGATGCAATAGTGAGATCTAGTGTGCTCAGGGTTCCTGTTGTAGGAGATTGGTATGTGGCTTGCTCTACATGGTTGAGAAGATCTAGGTTTTGAGTTTAAAGCCAGTTAAATATGATAGTTTCGTTTCTGCTTTCAGGCCCATCATTCCAGCTTTTATGCTTGCTCTTGAAATCCTCCTCAATTAGATATTTTTTTGACTGAAGGAATCAAGTCATCCAAGGCTGATGCAACAATGCCTTGATTTAGGATATAGATGTTAAGAATTGTAAACTTTAGGTCATAGTAAATTCAGTTTCATGTACTCCAAAGACTATAAAATTTTTCCTTTGCTATTTTCTATCAGAATGGCGTTGTGGACCAAAGTGACCAATCCTTCTCTGGCTTGATCTCTTGATACATTGAGTATCTGAAAGTTGTTGAATTTGGAGTGAGATTTTTGGTCTCTTGGCAAAGACGGTTCTTGTATTCGGACAATTTTTATTTTCCTCGCCTCAATCTCTCACTTTAGCCAGGCTTCTTTCCCTCTCAAAGATCGTGCATGACCAACACAGTCTTTTCCCTCTTCATGATGCTGCTTTTTTGTTCCACGCTATCTTTTGCATTCCTCACATGACCTTCCTAAACAGATATGTCCATATTTCTTGCTTGCTGTCCTCACCATCACTTGATATAGGTCTTTAGTGAGAGACCTTGAGGGACACCATATCAAACCTTTTCTTTGTCCCAATACCTCTCTCTCATAATGAGTTAATTGTCAATATTAAAAATCAACCGCAAATTTTGTGTTGTTTCTTTCTTATTCGAAACAATAACTTCAAGCCTGGATGTCCTTGTTTCACCTGAGGTGTAACGCGTCTCAAGTCCTGATAAGGACTGTTCCTACTTGTCACTCTAGCATCTAGATTAGGCTTCAAGATTTGGGACTTCCTTGAGGAAGCTAATGCTAGTGTTCAGTTCACTGATAAACAGCTCTCCAGGACCAGGATGAGGACCTACCACCTCATCCCACATGAAGGTCTAGTAATTTTAATAAATAAATAATATACAATACTTTTAATGATCACAAAGTTTTTTAATAACAGCAACAACTGTTTTATCCTTTTCAGGTATTTTAAGTTAACAGCTCCATCAGTTTTTTGAGTTATCAAATGAAAGGTTTCTTATCTAGTTTTACATGTTAGTTCTGGATGGCTTCTTTGGAAATTTTATTATTATTATTAATCTTATGACGTGTCCTAAAAAAACAGGTTTCTGTACCTTTTATTATTGTTGAGATACCCATCTATCCAAAATACAGTGAATGCAATCAGGGGCACTTCATCTGTGCCTTAGTTGCACAAAAACCTCACCAGAATCAACAATGGAGATTGAATTAGGCATCGAACTAATTGATTTAAACCAAATATTTAAAAATCAATTCTTTGCCTATAAAGCACCCTGTGGGTGATGTCTTTACCAAGCCCAGTTTATCATTCCTTCAGATATCAAGCCAGTGAAATGACATCTTGGTTACCAGAGAGCAGGCCCTAAATCATTCCAGCTACACATGGTAAGTCACCCAGCAGAGACCTTGGGACATTTTCTCTCACACACTGTCAGAGTGGTAGAGAAAGACAGTTTAAGAAAGCATGGACCAAACAGTGCTTTGTAGGCTACTTCTTGTGTGTGGTACAGAAGGGATTGGTAAAAGAAGACGTTCAAAGCAATACCTAGGTATTGCCTACTTATGGCCAGGAACCGAACAGGGCATATCGTGACTCAGAAATACCTACATCGATCCAATCTGGCCGAGTCAACTCTGTGAGCTGTGCAGTGATGAGGATGAAGGTATGACACACATCCTTATCCATTGCAGTTATCCTAATCTGGCCAGAGGCGCTCTGAGAGTGGAGGCCTTGGAGTTATATGAAGAGTCTTGAGCTAGAAGAAATACTGTACTCTCGCCTCAATGGCATATCATGGTCATCGGGCCATTGGGTATTTGTGGAGTGGGAAGAAGAGGAAGCAATTTACTCTTCCTATTTACTCCTGAAGGAAGGAAGGAACCTTTGTTTCAGTGCAAAAAAGTAGAAGATTTCTTCAGAATTTTCTTGTAGTTTTGTTGCTGAGTTTATACAAATTTTCATGGTTTAGTATCTGTTTTTGTTTTGCAGGTAACTGTTGTCTAAATACATTTCTTTATTATAGTTTCTGAATTTGTCCTTATGACAAATTATTTTTAAAGCTAGGTGTCAATTTATTGCAGGTATTTAACTTTTAGGTTTTTTGACAAAAAATGTGTTCAAAAATTCAAAAACAAATGCTCTGAATTCCCTGAAAAACTTGAATAAATCTATTTTGAAAAACTTAATATTAAGGCATAGCTAATCACATTTTGCATAGAATATTAATTTAATGCCTAAAGGTATGTAAAGGACATTCAGATGATGGACAAAAAATCTTCAAAAGTCATATTAGAGCCATACCAAGCCTCTAAAAAAAAAAAAATGCTTAGGACTATAACCTATGGAAGGAAAATAATTTGATATAAGCCATGAGAAATTTATTGCAGGAAAGAGATTTCTCTGTATTTGGTATTCATTTCTTAGGCTTTATTTCCAAGATCTATGTTTAAGAAAATATATCAAAAGACTATTCGATTATTTAGCCAGATATTTCCAATTTTCTCTTGTTTGTAATTTTTATTTACTTGTTTTAGTAAACTTTATAAAAATCATCACTTAAAAATGATATGTTTTTTTTTAGGAGATGTATAAAAGGTGTTTGGTGATATTTGACCCTAAAAGTAAGAAAAAACTATTTACTCGCGTTAATCAGACAAGAAATATTGAAAAGAACTGGGAAAATAGTAAGTAACAATTATTTAATATTAGTATGGAGATATGTAATTCATGATAATTTTATGGTATTGGCAATTTATCTTCAACTTTGTTTTAGATGCTGTCAAGAATCCTCATCAAACAAGAGACTATTCAAAAAATCCAATAGATGAATCATCATTGGATGCACCAGCTCCCGTCACTGTTGTCTCGGATATGTCGACAAGAAGTACAAGGAGAGCGGCTCAGGTGAGTTCATTTAGGATTAAATGTAACAAGGATTTGAAAGTTAAAATTTCAGAAACTTGTTATTTTTAGTAATATATTTATATAAGTGCATGTCTGTGTGTGTGTGTGTACTTTTTTGTACAGAAGTCTATAGTGTTGCAAAAAATTACAGAAATTTTGAAACATAGTTCTCAATGACCAAATATGGCAAGTCCAACATTCAAAGTATGATTAGTGGAAGTGTACAAAGTTTGTGTAATAACGAAGTCAAATGCTACAATATTTGCTCAAGATGGAGTAATTTATATTGAAGAACAAAATAATGACTTTATACTCAGAATAAATCTTGTCATTCAAGTTCTTTCTATCAATGAGCTTTTTTGACACCATGATAGAAATACTAATTGTTGAATACTGTCACCAGCACACAAGAAGAATCCTGGAGTAGAAATGAGATGTTCGGTTTGCGCTTGCACTGTCAATGTGTTCCTGACTTAAAAACATAACCTAACTGTACGGTAGTTTTTGGTAGTTATATTTTAGTAAGTAATATAAGTATTTACAGATAGGTAAAAGTATTAATTTTATTAAGAAAGTTTGTACAAAATAAATTATATATCATTTTAGAGTGTGTGTTAGAAAATGTTTTTGGGAATGATCTTATCGTTTTGACCTGCCTTGGGCCAGGGCTCTACTCATGTGCCGGAGACAGTAGCAGGTCAACTTTTACAAATTCTTCATGTATTGGCAATAATACTGTAATAGTCAAATTGTTATATCACCTCGTTATAGTATAAAACATTTCTTATTTGATTTTTTAATGATTATTATTTGATCTTATTGTTCTTTTAAGACCTTCAAGTTCAATAATTTTATTCTATTGTAGAACTGTAAAACAACTTTGATGAAAAAAATATAAGTTTGTTTCTTCATAACTCCCAGTTTTTTTTCTAATTACAAAAACTTTTAATTCTTTTCAACTTGGTAACCAAGCTATTTTAAAACCTATATTCAAGTCGATACTTTTCTTGTTTAAGACAGGAAAGAGTTAAAATAGCGTTAAAAATATTATTCTTAAAGTGGTATCATTTGTAAACCTTCACTTATTGACTTTTTTTACAGATTGCAGATATGAAAAACAAAAATTGTTTGGCTTTTAGTTTGAATCAAAAGCTACGTCAACCATCATTACTATCAGAATTACCTGCATCAAAAAGAAATCTGGGAGCAGAGGTATCACCTGTTCCTCCTGCCAAGTACAGGCGGACAAAGAATAGACAAAGTGCTGGTAAGGATGGTAAATTTTTATTGTTTTATTAGTAATGTTTATTCAGATAGTACAGGCGGACAAGGAATAGACAAAGTGCTGGTAAGGATGGTAAATATTTATTGTTTTATTAATAATGTTTATTCAGATAGTACAGGCGGACAAAGAATAGACAAAGTGCTGGTGAGGATGGTAAATATTTATTGTTTTATTAGTAATGTTTATTCATATAGTACAGTTGAACAGAACCTTAATAGTTTGTGTTTTTATTTTAACAATTTCTAATTTCATAACTGTTTTTAAAGTAACCCTTCAAACAGGTATTTAAATAGCTCAGCTCGTTTCCTAATGGCAGTAACATTATTTCTCTTAGTGTGTTCAAATCCAGTTGCAATATCACAAAAACTATTCATGATAAACTGATGAAATATTGTGTAATATTGAGTACATATCACTCAATTAGTTAAAACAAAATCCACAGGTAAATTAAATAAAAGTCTGTATTACAAAATCATTTCCAGTGACTGTCTATTTTACATCTACTAAGCATACTTTTGTTAATTTTCTTGCCTTCACAAATGTCACTATCAGATTGTTTGTTGTAACTATTATACTGCTGACTTTATTACGAAAGTGCACGCTTAACCTTAGAATTGCTGATAGTGATTCCCAAGTGCTAAAGCTGTGCTGATTGTTTAACAAAAATGTTTCATACACATATAATAGACATTAACATATTGTATTACATATTATTGTTTTCGTTATGAACTAATAAATATTACAGAAAAGTAAAATCTGCTTCTTTAATTTATCAAAAACTCTGTTTTCATTTGCAACAATACAAAAATTTGTAAACAATTTCAATACTTACGTATTATACGGAGGCCACTAATATAGATATGTTGTATAAAATTACAACCAAATCTATCCTAACTGGATGCTTTATAGGTAATATTCATGTCTAGACGTAGTGGAGTGCGCTGTTGCTACTGAGTGCCCAAAAACGTAGTCCCAACTAAAATGTGAATAAATAAACATAACCTAACTTTAATGTGTTTTCCGCAGTTAATTTACATGTTGGTTCAAGTTAATTTATGAATATATTTACCTATGAGGTATCCAGTGAGGATAGATTTGGTTGTAATTTTATACAACATTACTACATACCTATATTAGTGGTCTTCGTATAATACGTAAGTACCAAAATTTCTTTCACTTTATTTTATTTATGGTTACTGAACCATATCACTCGCATAAAAATGATAAAATTATGGTGTTCACAGATTTATTCGATAAAAATTTGTTATATACACACATGACAAAACTGAAAATGAAAAAGTTATTTTATTAAATAAAATCACATAAAGTAAAAGTAATGCATGAATAAAAACAAAACTTTTTAGCAGAGTATTTTATTTTACATTGTAACCTCTTTTTTTACCGTAGCAGCCGTATACTGTTTAATTTCTAACTACAGTAGAGTCTCGATAATTCGAGGTGAATATGACTGAAACCCCCTCGGATTACTCAGAAAAAGTTCTTGAGCATTAGAAAAAATAAAACTTCCAATACAGTAAAACCCCTCATATCCAGATCAATGTGGCAACAGCCTGAACTGGATTTATTAATAGCGGGAATAAACACCAGTGCAGCTAATCATGAGTGTCATCATTGTTTGATTGATTTGTTTACTTCAAGAGAGTTTATTTTCTGATATGTCAAACTAGATATTTATGGCAGGATATTTGGTGACTTTCAAAACTTACAGTATAATTAAATAAAGATATGTCCCATTGACTTTCTGTCATCCAAAAATAACCGATAGGACATTTAAACATAACATAACACCAGCATGAGCGACAGCTTAACAACAACAATAAAAAAAATTATGGGGAGGAAGAAAAGTACCATATTGATATAAACATTTCTTGGAAGCCTGAATTATTTCCTTTGCATGATGTATTGAATGCCCGATTCATGTTTCTTATGGCTATAAACATTGCTTGGACGCCCCCAACTCATTTCCTTTCAAGCAGATAAAATAGTTTCAAACAGAAATAGGCTAGAATTATACGGAAGCTCGAAATATTGGGACTCGGATTTTCGAGACTCTACTGTATATGCAGTTCAAAGACCTGATATGCAAACTGATTGATATTTAGATGGGCTATCAACATTGGACAAACAATATTTTTAACATTTTTAATTCATTATAAATTTTTTTAATTTGTAGTTTTTTGTAGCATTGTAATATAACAAATAATTAACAACATTTTAGTAACAGTAATTGTAGATTATTATAATGAATTATATAACATATTTACTGGTACAACTTTAGAGGTTTTTAATTTGAGAAATCCTAAACCTAAAATTTTATAATCTGAAAATTGTAATGCCAAATTTAAAATTGTGTAACTTTTTTATGTTTTTAGGCAACAGTTATGTTAAAAACAAAGAATGTACTAATGATGTTGTAACAGCAGAGGCGGATTCTACAATTCATTCAGATATATTGGAGGCCGATAAAATAGAAGAAATGCCCGAAAAAATAAGAGAAGAACATTGTTCAAATAGTGCTGGTAGAACGTTTGTTCAAATTAACAATGTAAATTTAATGGCTCCAAATTACATTTTAGAAGATAGAGAATGTTTTCAGCAACTCACTACTGTTGCTTTAGTTCATATTGAGCAACAAACAAACAAAATGGGTGCAATATCTGATTCTGGTATTAGTGAAGAAGATCATCAGTCCAATAATGAATATTGTGGTAAAAATGGTTTGATTAAAAATTATAAAACAAATGAGGTTGATGGCTTAGAGAGCGAAGTGCAAATAGTAAAAGCATCCAGGACAAAAGTTTTGAAAAGTAGTGAAGTTGAGAACCTTGATGTTGAAATAATTAGCTGTGTGAATGAAGCCCCTATAAATATACACAACAAAAAGAAAGAAACTTTTAACTCTTTGGAGAATAAAAACTCAGACTTAAATCGTGGAGAAAAAAATTGTGAACCATCATCGGTAGAATGTGTTGAAAATCTAAACGCATTTGAAGAAAATAATATTGTCCATCAAGAGTCTAACGGGATAACAAAACCACAAACTAGGACTAAAGTTATAAAAACATCTGCCTTGAACACAAATGATGTTGATGCAGTTCATGAAAACAACAAAAAGCAGAATGAAGAAGAAAGATCCACAGTTCGAACACGAACAAAAATTTTGAAAACAAAAGACAATAACTTATTTTCGGACACTTCCGATGATTCTGAAAAAGAAACAAATAAGGTCCGAACACGGACAAAAGTTTTGAGAAAAGGTAATACTTCTGATTATGTTGAAAAAGAGAACTCTTCTGTTCAAACAAAGGTTTTGAAAACTAAAGGCATATTTCCTGAGCCTTCTAATGAGGTTTTTGTTACTGATACTGAAACATCTAAAGTCAGAACGAGAACAAAGATTTTGAAAGCAAGAAATGATGAAAATACTGACAAAAATGTAAAACAAGTTGCAGTATTTAAAGCCTACGAACTTCCAGAAAGGTAAACGATCTAGTTTTATGAAAAATATTATTTAGGAAAAAACCACTAGTAGGTCAACTAACACGTTCTATGACATTCGTTCTATTTTAGGCCAGTAAGGCAATTTCTTTGATTCTTTTTTTAACTTCTTTTTACTGCTTTCTTTACAGCTTTGGCTTGGTTTAAAATGGTTTAATTTTGAGAACGCATTTGTATTGAATATCTACTTCATGTAATAGAACTAAATAATATTCCTTTCACATTTGTTTTCCACTCAAGAAATGTCACATTTCAGTTCTTAACACGTTCGCTACCTAATGCATGTCTGGTTTCTCTCTACAGACTGGCGCTAAGAATTCAATCTTTCCACATACCGCCTGTGGGTTCTACTTCTGTTACAGACCAAAAGTGGAATGTTGTAATAAGTTATTACACTACATTAAATCCCTAGAACTATATGTTGAATGTATATTTTTGTTTTTTTGGGGATCTAGCACGAAAATCCTATCGTAGACTGAATGTCGCACATAAAAGTCACTACAAAAGCTTATACCATCAAACAGCCAACCAACTTGTCTTAGCTAGTCATGCTAGACAGATTCCTTGTATAGGTTTATATATCGAATAAATACAGACAATTTAAATATTATTGCAACAGAGACAAAATATGTTTATATTTGAGTTCCATACACAGTACAGAATGTCTACAAACCCACCCATCACTTGTTACATCTCTTGTGATAAATGTCATTTAGAGTTAATCTAGTAAAATGTGATCATTCAAAACATAAACTGCCTCAGTGACACGAAGGAATAAACAAAGGTGTCAACTGTACTTTGAAGTTATTGACCTTGATAACTGAGAAAACAAATATCCCACATTAACGTCAGAGATGTCTATAGACAGATACGAATATATCAAGCCATTGAAATAAACCACTGATATGTAAGAGGAATAAAAGTAACATGCAATCAGTGTCGTTCCATTTCAACTATGTGGGATGTTGGTTCAGGAGGAGAAATCGTACGGAGCATATTTAAGTCAGCTGGTCTATACCAATAGCTTTTTATTAACATTGCGGTAGCGAACAAATTAAACCTCTACTCAGCTGTGCTAGTACATTTTTTTTCTTATAAAAACTAGTTTTACCACTACATATTTTTCGTCAATGTATTCTTCTGATTTTATTCCATCACTCTTACCATTATTGTATCTACTGAAAAGCTACTGCTGGAAATTACTATTTATTTTTTGGAAATGAAGTTTCACAACTTGTTTTTCTGCTTTGTGACCAAGAAAACTCGTTTAGATAGAGACAAAACGTTTCAAGAGTCACAAACTTTCTGACAGTTCAAGTATTTTGTTATGTATACCCTACCTATACCTTTTCTGGCAGACACCTTCCCTCAGATATCTTTAAAATTTTTTGGAAAAATTACTTATTAATTGTTATTGCATGTTGAATTATTGAAGAATAAATGTTTATAAACTTGACTATATATACACTTTTGGTCATAACGGAATTTGCCCAACTAAATTCTATGATTCTAATGTACGATGTGTGGCTGTAAAGTAACAAGACTTTTGTTATAACTCATACAATTTTTATTTTGTACAACTTTCATTCTGTCCCCTTCAATATACTCCCCTTCCCTATCCCTGCACTTCTCTATTAGAATTTTCCATTGTTTCAAACAGTGTTTCAAGTCATTATCCGAAAGGTTGTTCATGAGCTCCGTCGCTTTTTTCTTTTCAAATTGTGTTCCTTTTAAGGTTTTCTTCACTTTTGTGAAGGGGCAAGGTCAGGTGAGTAGGGCGGATGCTCCAACACAGGAATACTATGCTTGACCAAAAATGACTTCACAGCCAGTGAGCTGGAGCTTTGTCTTGATGCAGAACCCATGATTTGTTTTTGCACAACTCCGGTCATTTCCTTCTTATTAATTCATGGAGGGTAACGAAGACCTCAAGATATTACTCTATTCACTATCTGCCCCTCACGACCCAATTTATGTATACAACTCCAAGGATGTCGAAAAAACAATAATCATGACCTTGAACTTTGATTTCAACATTCGAGCATTCTTCAGTCGTGGTGAATTTGGGCTCTTACAATGCTTTGATTGGGTCATAGTTTCTGGGTCATAGGTAAAAAATCATGAATGATTCATCACACGTATCAACTTCCTCCAACAATTTAGGAACCTTCGTGCAAATTTCTAATGGCGAGTCTTTTTGTTCATTCTTTAGGTTTTTGCTGATCATTTTGGCACACGCTTATGTTAAAATGTCTGTAAAATTTGTCAAACTGACTCCTTATCGATATTTACAGTTTCTGCCTATGCATGAATACTTCACCTGCGATCTTGACAGATAAAATTTCCAATTTTCTCAATAATTTCATCCGTTTACGAAGTTGATGACCGCCCTGAGCGAGGATCATCCTCAACATCTTTGTCTAAAACGTTTATACCATTCAAAAACCCGAGCATGTGACATACATTCTTTTCCACATACTTGTTGGAAGAGAGAATGGGCCTCTGTGGTGGATTTACCAAGTTTCACTAAGAATTTGAAGTTGCAACATTGCTCAATCAAAACGCATACCATTTTTTTGACAAACGAGAAAACACGGCGTAACAATAACGAAGTCTGTAGCTCAACTGAAGAAGCTAAGGTCGCTTATCCGACTGTGATATGGAATGAGGATGTCAGGGAACAACAATAGGTGACCTTGAGACAGACAGAATGTCCCACAAGAACCAGTCTCGCTACTTTATAGCCACATCTAGTATTTGGATGTGTAACCATTAACAAATTCCAGTTGTTAAAATTCTCATAAAATGTCAAAATTGGCATGAACAAGCATTTAATTTTGACACATTCTGATTATTAATCAACTTTTGCATGTCAAGTTTCTTGGTCAAAGTGTTTTGGTTTGATCTAATGATGGTGCGAGTTCTCTCAGTATTAATATTAAAATTGTGATTGAAATTTATGTTATAATGAAGAGTATAGTTTGTTGGCTCGTGGTTATCCCGATCTAAATTTGTTTCAAGTAATATTAGGCTTGATTAAAGAAATTTAAATTGCTCAACATGTGTTCAAATATTTTTCATAAGTCAATGAGCACACACCATTCAACACCATTCCTTTAGCAAAAAAGTATTTTCTTGAAGTGAAATTTCACACATTAATTCATGAATAAAACTTTGTTAATATTCAATTTTAGTAAGCTAATTGGGCATGTGAGCTGTTCAAATATTGCTGGTATGTTTTTATAAAAATAATTCAGAGTATTGAGGGTTATGTATAGCTGAAGGTTTTGCCTTCACTATCATTTCATAGATATTCTTGCCATCCTAATTTCTAAGTATTTTTTAAAGAGAAACACTAAATATTATAATATCTATTTTAGTGAATTAGTTAAAAAGCGTGTGGAAGAGTTTGAAAGAGTTCTAGATAAAAATATACCTGTTGAAAATGGAAATGGTAGAATGACCCGGACAAAGACAAAAGCCTTGAAAGCTGCTGTTCCAACTGATAGAACTGAACCACCTGTAAGTATTGAAAGGATTTATTCTCATAATTACTATTATGTTAATATAATTTTAAATTAATTATACTAGGGTAATTCATAAAATAAGGTTCCCTATGCTACTAAGAAAGAATGTGACGTGTTAGGAGAAATGTGATAACACTGTCTTACTTATCAACTCCCCTTCTCTCTGTCCCCACTACTCCCATCTCGCTACATTGCTCAGTGCCAGGCTAGCAGCCTTCGAAAATGGAGCTTCCTATCGCTGTTACCACCAGTTGTGTAATTCGTGCTGTGATACGTTTTTTAAATGCAAAACGGATTTCACCTATTGACGTTTATCGTCAGTTAATCGAATTTTATGGGGAAAAGTGTATATCTGTTCAACATGTTCGCAAATGGTGAAGAGAATTCAGTGAAGGCAGCATGAAAATTCATGATGAGTACTGGAGCAGAAGGCCTTCAGTTTCAGACGGAATTTTTGATAAAGTTGAAATAATATTGCCTGAAGATTGGAGGATCACCGTTAACCAACTTGCTTTCCATATTCCTGAAACTTCCAACACCACAATTTATATCATTTTAACTAAAAAATTAGGCTATCACAAAGTGTGTGAACAGTGGGTACCGCGAATGCCAACAGAAAACCACAAACAGCAACGTGTCGAGTGTGCCCAGCAGTTTGTATTATTTTAACCACATATTTTTACTGTGTTAGGCTTTTTTATAGGCCCTAAAAGTATTTCTGTTGTCTTTAATTGTTCGTTTTATTAAAAAATCAATTTTGAGGAAGAAAAATTTTCTACTTATATGTATCAATAATATTGTTTAATTAAACAACATTTAAAAATAAATAAACAATCAGTTCCAGTTTTTTAATTAAATTTTCAAAGATCTATATATATATATATATATATATATTCTTGATATTTAACGTTATCCATTGTTTTTCCGTTGCACTGACTTTATGAAGTTAATATATTACTATGTAAGTAATTTTATCCACCATTAAGTGCAATAATTTTACCTTGAGTGATGAGGCACCTTTCGGTCAATTGACCATTGTCGAATCACTGATGTTTTTCTGTTGTAGATGTTCGGTCTGTGAAGTTGGTGTTTGTTGACGTTACGCGCACTTTTTCTTGATCTGTGTGTATGATATTTCTATATAGTATGTCTTCTGTATATGTTGTTTGTAGATTCATTAAATTGTTGTGTATGTTTTTATAAATGTGGTATTTTTCTAGTGAGTTTAGTTCTATTGGGTTGTTATTTATAACACTTACAGTAACATGATAAATAAAGCAATAAAATACACACAGGATAACAAACAAAAATTAAATGAAGAATTAGATAACATTACAAAAATAGCAATAGAAAATGGATACAACAAACACATTATAAAAAATATATACAATAAATTCACAAAAAACCTAACCTCAACACAACACTACAGCCGGAACACGAAAATAATGAAAATAAAAAAATCTACCTAAAATATAAATACACCAATAACAAAATAGAAAAAATAACAAATATATACAACAAAGAATACTACACTCCAACTTACAAACCAAACAACAAAATAATAAAATATCTTGATAACACAAACCACAAAACAAATTCAGAAAAACATAACCTATCAGGAATTTACAAAATCACATGCAACAACTGTAACGCTTTTTACATAGGAAAAACAACCAGAACATTTAAAATAAGATTTGAAGAACATTATAGAGCATTCAAAAACAAAAATTCTAAAGTATCAAATGTTGCAGCACACCTAATATCCCATAAACACGAAATAACAAATTACGAAAATAACCTAACCATACTTGAAAAATAACAACTCAATAGAACTAAACTCACTAGAAAAATACCACATTTATAAAAACATACACAACAATTTAATGAATCTACAAACAACATATACAGAAGACATACTATATAGAAATATCATACACACAGATCAAGAAAAAGTGCGCGTAACGTCAACAAACACCAACTTCACAGACCGAACATCTACAACAGAAAAACATCAGTGATTCGACAATGGTCAATTGACCGAAAGGTGCCTCATCACTCAAGGTAAAATTATTGCACTTAATGGTGGATAAAATTACTTACATAGTAATATATTAACTTCATATGTATATATATATATATATATATTTATAGGTTAGTTTTGGTTGGTAAAGATTATTTAGATTTTTTGGACTAGGAGACTGACAGACTTACCTTGGTAAGAGTCCACTCTGTAGTCTTGAAATAGTAACACATAAAGGCACTTAAACAATGTATATATATATTCCTGATATTTAATATTATCCATTGTTTTTCCGTTGCACTGACTTTATGAAGTTCATATATATAACTTATATATATATAACATATATATATAACTTCATATATATATATATATATATATATATATATATAAATATATATATATAGATTTTTTGGACTAGGAGACTGACAGACTTACCTTGGTAAGAGTCCACACTGTAGTCTTGAAATAGAAACACATAAAAGCACTTAAACAATGATATATTTCAACCACACAGTGGTCTTTGTCAATCGAAGAGAAAACACAAAAAGAAATATGAGAGAATGCTCATATTTCTTTTTGTGTTTTCTCTTCGATTGACAAAGACCACTGTGTGGTTGAAATATATCATTGTTTAAGTGCTTTTATGTGTTTCTATTTCAAGACTACAGTGTGGACTCTTACCAAGGTAAGTCTGTCAGTCTCCTAGTCCAAAAAATCTATATATATATATATATATATATATATATATATATATATATATATATATATCGCAATATGTTTTCTTGTGTATTAATAAAGAACAAAAGTCAAAATACAAATACAAGAATTATATTTGAATTTACATTCCTCACTGTAGTGTCCACACTGTAGTTTTGAAATAGAAACACATAAAAGCTCTTAAACAATGATATATTTCAACCACACAGTGGTCTTTGTCAATCGAAGAGAAAACACAAAAAGAAATATGAGAGAATGAAATAAAATAAATATCGATTTTATCAACTTAACTGATATCCATATCAAGTTGTCACAACTTGTATTTATTTTATTTCATTCTCTCATATTTCTTTTTGTGTTTTCTCTTCGATTGACAAAGACCACTGTGTGGTTGAAATATATCATTGTTTAAGTGCTTCTATGTGTTTCTATTTCAAGACTACAGAGTGGACTCTTACCAAGGTAAGTCTGTCAGTCTCCTAGTCCAAAAAATCTATATATATATATCCCTTCATAATAAAAAAAGTCAATTTTTATTATTTTTTAAAAACAATGGTTTAAAAAGTAATCATTATCAAATAATAATAGTTTTATAACATTTTTTATTTACCATTTTTTTCATTTATTCAAATTAAAAAATAACTAGGAACAAATGGCATTTACTTTTTCATAAATAAGCATTGGCCATATATTTTGAAAATTCCTATTTAGTGTGGTTAAATATGTATATATATTGTACAAATTTAAAATATTCTTGTTTGTGTTTTCCAGGTAATGGAGGAAAAATTAAATCATGACATTTTCGAAGAATGTGAAAAAGAGGTAATGTATTCTGTTTTTTATTTTTTATTCATAATTTTTATAGGAATGCGCCACAATAGGTAATGGTTCATTTTAATTGTTTATTTTTTTTGTCATTTAGGAGCCTAATTCAATTTTGAGGATTTTCTTACATCTGCTTTTCACTTATTTTCTTTTTAGGTTTTTCATGAATGTTTGGCTTATTTAATTCTTCTTTTTAAAATCTTTCTCACCTCTGAATATTTCCTTGCTGAATTCTCATTACCTCTGTCATTTATAATGAAGATGTTTTTACCTGTCATTTATAATTGTTTCCCTTCAAATACCTATAAAGACTCGTTTTTGTGCATTGTTGTATATATCTATTGATTTATAAATAATATATCAAAATATATTATCAACTAAAATATTCTTACATGAATAAAAGAGAACTTAATATTGTATAATTCTACCATCTAATGGTAGATTGTAGAAAGAGTTTATGAATTAATCCCTTTGTTTCTGTGCAACAATAGGGTTTTTTATCTACACTTTTGCGTTCAACCATTTTTCAGTGCATTTTCCCCCAATAATTAAGGACCTACTTTCAAGCACTGAAAATTTAATTATTATATACAACATAAAAAAGTCTGCTACGTTTTTTAAATTTTAGATTCTTATTACACCTGTTTAGTGGTAGTTGGCAAATAGTGTGTATAACACCAAAAAAATTTTTTTTTAATTTTCAAGTTAACCTTTTTGACTTTAATTATTTTGTAGCCAGCCACTCCACCAGATCCAATTAGGTAGCATGTGTTTTTTACACTTATGCTTAATTATTCACTAAGAAATTAAGGCTTCAAGTAATTATATATTATTATATACCGCTGTATTCAGAATAAAATGAAGAATAGTAATATGAGGTTTATATGTTGAAAACTTGAAGTTTGAATTCAGTAGGTCTGATGAAATGCCATTTTTTAAAGCTTTTTTGATGAAATAGCACTTTCCTTATGATGAATTATAGTCATTTTAAGCCCTGAATAAAAACATATGCATAAGTACTATTACAAAAATCTATTTGTAATATTTATTCTAAAAAATGTAAAACTCTGCACATGGATAAAAATGCCAGAAGGTGTACGTTACTATAATACTCTGCTGCAACTAGGTTCGAATGTGACAATAGTTCACTTGATGTTATTATTTTAAAACAAAAGGAAATTGCACTAAACATTATAGTTAAAATCACAAAATATATTTACAAAAGTAGGTACCACAAAAGGTATATAGGCCTAAATATAAGTTATTGAAAAATGTCATTTTGGCCTATTCAAAATTGTTTAATTTGTTTAGGCTGTTTATTTACACATACTCCTTTATTTGGCCACTTGAAAAAACACTTCAACTGATTGTTTATAGTTTTTGACAGTGTAAAACTTTTCAAAGTAAATGTTTGTATGTAATCCCTGGTTATTTGGGCAAGTCGTGCAGTAGGCCTCAGCTCACACGTTGTAAGCCTATTAGAAAGCACTATATGTATATAACAATATATGTCAAAACTAAAATAAAAGCAAAACACTAAATAAATAAAGGAGATCATTAATAAGGATAAGATCAAATAAACAGCGATCTATCAACTAAGCCAAATGTCTGACACTTACTGTGCAGTACATCGTATACAACTGTCTGGAACCAGTTGTTTATTTTATGGAAAAAATGATGATAAATATGGCCAGTCAGTGTTATAAAAACATACAATGATTTCTCATAACATAGCAAATGAACATTGTACATATTATCATTAAGTAAGACTGTTGAAAGTGTGTAATAGTTACGTCGAAAAATGTCGGACTGAGTCCGATAGTGGAACGGAACGGGAATTTTAGTGATGTCAGACTCAGTTCGCCTATGGAGTGCAAAAGGATAATTATAAATTTGTTAAGGGAAAGGTTCAACACAATAAAAATTTGCATTGTAATTTGAAATAGTGAATGAAATGTAAAATATAGTATAAAAAAGAGCATATTTTGTTTAAAATCCAGAAAATTTGGACAATAGCCTAGATAAAATATATCTAGATTGAACTTAACTAGGAGAAAATGTTTTCTATATTTTCTCTAAGAACTTTTCCCATTATTTTTCCATAAAAATAAAAATTGATACACATGTCTGAAACAGGACTATTCTATAAAGCTTCACTCTCAGTGAAGCAACAGGACATATAATTACGAGGCTCTAGTTGCTGACATCCTAACCTGTCAGCAAGTAAGCTAAATTATGTCTGAAACAGGACTATTCTATAAAGTTTCATTATCAGTGTAGCAACAGGGCATATAATTACGAGGCTCTAGTTGCTGACATCCTAACCTGTCGGCAAGTAAGCTAACTTATGTCTGAGACAGGACTATTCTATAAAGCTTCACTCTCAGTGAAGCAACAGGACATATAATTACGAGGCTCTAGTTGCTGACATCCTAACCTGTCAGCAAGTAAGCTAACTTATGTCTGAAACAGGACTATTCTATAAAGTTTCATTATCAGTGTAGCAACAGGGCATATAATTACGAGGCTCTAGTTGCTGACATCCTAACCTGTCGGCAAGTAAGCTAACTTATGTCTGAAACAGGACTATTCTATAAAGCTTCACTCTCAGTGAAGCAACAGGGCATATAATTACGAGGCTCTAGTTGCTGACATCCTAACCTGTCAGCAAGTAAGCTAACTTATGTCTGAAACAGGACTATTCTATAAAGCTTCACTATCAGTGAAGCAACGGGGTATATAATTACGAGGCTCTAGTTGCTGACATCTTAACCTGTCGGCAAGTAAGCTAACTTATGTCTGAAACAGGACTATACTATAAAGCTTCACTATCAGTGAAGCAACAGGGCATATAATTACGAGGCTTTAGGCCATTCTAGTTGCTGACATCCTAACCTATCAGCAAGTAAGCTAACTTATGTCTGAAACAGGACTATTCTTTAAAGCTTCGCTATCAGTGAAGTAACAGGGCATATAATTACGAGGCTCTAGTTGCTGACATCCTAACCTGTCAGCAAGTAAGCTAACATATGTCTGAAACAGGACTATTCTATAAAGCTTCGCTATCAGTGAAGCAACAGGGCATATAATTACTAGACTTTAGGCCATTCTAGTTGCTGACATCCTAACCTGTCAGCAAGTAAGCTAACTTATGTCTGAAATTGGACTATTCTATAAAGCTTCACTATCAGTGAAGCAACAGGACATATAATTACGAGGCTCTAGTTGCTGACATCCTAACCTGTCGGCAAGTAAGCTAACTTATGTCTGAAACAGGACTATTCTATAAAGCTTCACTATCAGTGAAGCAACGGGGCATATAATTACGAGGCTCTAGTTGCTGACATCCTAACCTGTCGTCAAGTAAGCTAACTTATGTCTGAAACAGGACTATACTATAAAGCTTCACTATCAGTGAAGCAACAGGGCATATAATTACGAGGCTTTAGGCCATTCTAGTTGCTGACATCCTAACCTATCAGCAAGTAAGCTAACTTATGTCTGAAACAGGACTATTCTTTAAAGCTTCGCTATCAGTGAAGTAACAGGGCATATAATTACGAGGCTCTAGTTGCTGACATCCTAACCTGTCAGCAAGTAAGCTAACTTATGTCTGAAACAGGACTATTCTATAAAGCTTCGCTATCAGTGAAGCAACAGGGCATATAATTACTAGACTTTAGGCCATTCTAGTTGCTGACATCCTAACCTGTCAGCAAGTAAGCTAACTTATGTCTGAAATTGGACTATTCTATAAAGCTTCACTATCAGTGAAGTAACAGGACATATAATTACGAGGCTCTAGTTGCTGACATCCTAACCTGTCAGCAAGTAAGCTAACTTATGTCTGAAATTGGACTATTCTATAAAGCTTCACTATCAGTGAAGTAACAGGACATATAATTACGAGGCTCTAGTTGCTGACATCCTAACCTGTCGTCAAGTAAGCTAACTTATGTCTGAAACAGGACTATACTATACAGCTTCACTATCAGTGAAGCAACAGGGCATATAATTACGAGGCTTTAGGCCATTCTAGTTGCTGACATCCTAACCTATCAGCAAGTAAGCTAACTTATGTCTGAAACAGGACTATTCTTTAAAGCTTCGTTATCAGTGAAGTAACAGGGCATATAATTACGAGGCTCTAGTTGCTGACATCCTAACCTGTCAGCAAGTAAGCTAACTTATGTCTGAAACAGGACTATTCTATAAAGCTTCGCTATCAGTGAAGCAACAGGGCATATAATTAATAGACTTTAGGCCATTCTAGTTGCTGACATCCTAACCTGTCAGCAAGTAAGCTAACTTATGTCTGAAATTGGACTATTCTATAAAGCTTCACTATCAGTGAAGCAACAGGGCATATAATTACGAGGCTCTAGTTGCTGACATCCTAACCTGTCAGCAAGTAAGCTAACTTATGTCTGAAACAGGACTATTCTATACAGCTTCGCTATCAGTGAAGCAACAGGGCTAATAATTACGAGGCTCTAGTTGCTGACATCCTAACCTGTCAGCAAGTAAGCTAACTCATGTCTGAAACAGGACTATTCTATAAAGCTTCACTATCAGTGAAGCAACAGGGCATATAATTACTAGGCTCTAGTTGCTGACATCCTAACCTGTCGGCAAGTAAGCTAACTTTCATACATTTATGTTTGGATGGGAAAAACAAATTTATTGTGTTTTTAACAGCCTAACAAGTTCTAAAAATTGTTTATGATATGAAAAATTCGGAGCATTCGACTGGATGCAAACTGTTCTTAAATATACAAGTTCCACAACAGTGTACAAATTCAAGAAATAATTAAATGCAGAATCCAAGAACAAAGTCGCAGGTGTCTAATAGGTCCTGAGAATTTACATGAAATACATGTCTACAAACTGATTAATGATTTGTAAGGAATTACTGACAATTAGCAAGTGCTTGAACAAGATAAATGCAATTTAAATGTCAATTTATACCATGGCGACATTATCCAACACTATTTTTTTTTTCATCAGTAGGATACAGACGTCAAAAGTTATAAATACAACAAATGACTTTATATGCGGGTATTTATTTACGGTTCCTACGTATTCGATTTTAGTAAACAAATTTATACTGGTGATGCAGAAAGTCATTAGGAATAGAACAAAAATTATAAAAACATTTGCTCAAAAATAATAGCAGTTCCTCCTCCCCTCCACGGCACACCTATGACGTTACAAATTTAACATTTTGGATTTAATTTTTTTTTATGTAGTAACTTGCAAAATGTCTCAAAATGCAATTAAACTTGCTGGTGACAAATTTTAAAAAAAATCAACTTATTATCGACTTATTACCAAAAAATAAAATTTGTGTGCGATTTTTATAATTCTATGAGGTTTGTGTGCTGGGTGAAATGGGCTGCTAATAGCGCTTTGTTAAAGTTAATTTTGTTTTGAAATTTGTAAATTTTGGGAGACAACAGCAAATTTAATTACATTTCGAGACACTTTGCGAGTTATTACGTCAAAAAAGTAAAGCCAACACATTAAATTAGTAACATTTAACGTATTCTGTGGAGGGTTGATTATATTTTCCAAAATTTTTAATTTGTGGATCGTAAGTGAGAGTTTTTATAATTTTTTTCAAATTCCTGATGACTTTCTATGTTGCTCTGTATAATGTTTTTTGCTAAAATCTAACACTTGGGAACGGGAAATAAATATGTATGTGCGTTTGCTGAAAATCTGATTTACGTAGAAATCAATTAATATCCGAGCTATAGGTTAATATCCCAGACCTTTATTATTCACAATATTTTTGTTAACCTACATTGGCTATAATATTCAAATAACTACCATTTCTTCATAAAACAATTAAACCTAATGGCATGCCTATGGAACTCTTTTACCAGTGTCATTTTCTTCTGTTATTTCCTTTTCTTTTTTTGACTATTTTTTTTCAAAAACTATTGACATATCTCTATTTTTATTTCTCAGCTATTAACTTTATTCAGAGCTTCTGTATGTTTATTCCTGTTTAATATATTATTTTTAATTAAATTATAAAAGCACATACTTTTTGTTATAAATCCATGACAGTTATGAACAGTGAAATGTTGATTATTGTAAATAGCAAAGTCCTGTAATTTGTGTTTGTTTAGAGGTTAAGTCCATGACATGAAATTTAAGCAATCGACATTTTAATATGTAATTTGGTAAGCCAATATTGGTAAAAAAAACAGTGGATTTTATGCACAGAACTTGCAGAGGGATGAGAGTTCTAACCACCTTGCAGAGGGAAAAAGTGAAAAAGGAGGTACTAGATGCACACCACTGGCCCCTCATAACAGAATTGGCACACCTGTAGTTAGCAATTCCAAAAAAGGATTATTTGTAAGTGAACGTCAATCTTTGTAACTAAGCCACAAAATTACTTATGTGTAGACAAATTGAACGGTTAATTATATTTGTAATCAGTATTATATTGAATCTTACAATCTGCCATTCCTATTATGCCTAGTATTTGAGTTAAACGCTGCTAGGGATGGTCGATATTTTCTGTCACGGTGATTTGTCACTGATATTTGTTTGTTGCTAGTGGTACCAGTGACTGAATATGGAAGTTGCCAGTTTCAGTGACAATGGATCGATAGGAAATTGCCTCCGTTGTATTGAATAAAAGGTCACAGTCAATGGTTTAAATAGCTGTTATTGGTTGATTTGTTGCTGTCACTGGCTCTGCTCTCACCACTCGGCTGACAGCATCGATTATCGTGCAATGTCGTTGATTGAAAAGTTACTGATATTTTACCACGTTTATCATTGGTTGATTTGTCACTGGTTTTACTCATTCACGTCATGTGTGGGTAGCCGATTTATGTCAGGTTTCAAGATAGTGACTGTGTTGTGTACAGTAGATGCTATTTCACACTTGATAGTTTGTTCTTAATTTCGAGTTTATTTTTAAATAAAATGAGCCTTAAAAAAGCGAGGTGTAGAATCATTTCTCTAGTGCGGTATGACTGCCTGTTATTGATACATATAGAGCAGTCTCAGTATCCCTTGTCACTGGTAAAAGTTACTGATCCAAACCTGGCGCTGTTACTAAAATCACGAATCCGTTAAAGACGTTGGATCGACCATCCCTAAAAGCTGCTTCTAAATATATATTAATTATCTTATATATCAGTTCAACATTATTTTATGTCCTAGTTATTCACCCACTCCAGTCCTTTGTTGTTTTTCTTTATACCAAATAATGATGCATTAACATGAGCGGAGAAAGCATCTCATGTTTTACAGAAGTATTGTATATTTTTATGTAAGTAAAGGTGTCTACAACCATATAAATTTCATTTGTTTGAACACAAATTAAAATCTAGATGGAAATTTAAAGATTGTGGGAAAGTTTCTTAAAAGCAAAATGAGATTTGTATACATCCAGGTTGATAACTAGTTAAATTTTTTTATAATAGACATAAATCTTATACAGAAGTAATGGCTTCTACAAGACCTAAAGTGTTCATAGAAAAGAGTTGTGCAAACATTTAAAATAGCTCTTTCTGTTTCTAAAGTACAATTATTCACGTCCATAGAATAGATATAAATGTTACTAAATCTAGTTTCATTGAACTCTCTTCTAGATACCAATGGCTTGCAGTGAAACGTATTCCAAATAAGGAATCTATAGAAATAACTTTTCATAATATGCTGGATAAGCTGAGAAATGAAAACCTGTAAAAGAAATCTACAAATATTGGGTTAGGAGAGTCAAGTAATCCTTCTATAGTAAACACAATGATGCAGTGAAATATTAATTATATTTAGACTCTTTCTTCATTATTTATCCACCTTTAGTAAGATATAACACTAAAGAATTTAACAATTTTCAACTAAAAGGAATAGGTTTTTATCGGACGTTGCATTAGAGATCTAGATAAGACCAAGCTAATTATTTGTTACATATACTTACCACCAGGGAAAACTCTGCACCATAATGAATCATATGTGATCTCATAAAGCACCTATTGACCCCACATTTCACATGGGCGAATGATGTTAAAGCCTGTCGTTTATCTTTGGGTGTGGTCAGTTGACAGTTAGACAAATTTTGATATTGTCATCTTTTAGTCATAGTCAGCGACAGATTAGAAGGATATATTCGGTTTATAGTCAGTGGTGATGTTTTGCTAATAAGATTTCTTTAAGTGATTTCTTACCCAATCTGTTTTAAGTACGATTTTACTAAAGTAAAATCAGTGACATTTTTACTAAAGATCTTGTTTTACTAAATTTTTTTTCTTGGTATCATTAGCATTTAAATTGGAACACCACTGATTTAAATAATTCCAAATCTTCAATTTACAATGAATTAGCTTAAGAGATGGGACAGATTTAACAAGTATCAAAATCTCTTCATCAGAGATAAAAGAGGTTTATAGGCATCATACTCAATTAGCAGAACTGAAAGAAAAAGTGAACGCCCCATCACAAACATTGACAAATTTCTGTTATTTGTTGCTATCTCACCAGCAATTTTCTTATTTATCTTTTCTTAAAATGTTGCATTCTTTAAATTTAATATAAACAAATGACACTGGTATTTAATATCAGTCTGTCTGGTAATTTTCCTTTAACCAAGTCATTCTGTCTAAAAGTATTAGAATTTACTCTCTTGAAAATAAAAACTGCTCCAAGGCCTTAATAAATCTATTATTAGGAAAACTATTTCTTCTGCAGATATACAATAATGAATTTGGCAAATAAACAATTAGGAGAAACTAATTAATCTTCTAACTCCAAATAAAGATAAAACTATCTTCTAACTCCAAATAAAGATAAAACTATCTTCTAACTCCAAATAAAGATAAAACTATCTTCTAACTCCAAATAAAGATAAAACTATCTTCTAACTCCAAATAAAGATAAAACTATCTTCTAACTCCAAATAAAGATAAAACTATCTTCTAACTCCAAATAAAGATAAAACTATCTTCTAACTCCAAATAAAGATAAAACTATCTTCTAACTCCAAATAAAGATAAAACTATCTTCTAACTCCAAATAAAGATAAAACTATCTTCTAACTCCAAATAAAGATAAAACTAAAGATAGTAGTAGTAGTGAAATAAACTGTCTTGCAAATGCTCTAAACAAACTCATTGGGGGAAATGAAGCAATCAATCTCTTATTTAGTACTTAGCAACCAAGTAATGAGACTTTAAAACATTCATCAAGATTTAGTGGCAAGTACATTCATTAAATAGTGATTTAATCACATTAAAACTGTTGGATAAGCAAGGATTTGATTCTTGCAGTCATACAAAACTATCTAATTATACTGTTTAGGATATGAGATCAAAAAGTAAAAAAAAACCATTTCATTTGTATTCTATTGTGAAAGAATCGTATTTTGTAAAGCTTGACTCCAAATAAATCGCACTGTCTATTCTAGCAACTTGTTTAAAAACTTGTAAAAGATTTTAATTTTTAAAAGAAAAGCAGCAAAGGAATTTCAAGGCCCGTTCATTAGGTTGATTAGAGTAGTCAGTGAATGGACCTTTGTCATAACAATATGATGTTGCTTACATTGCAATGAACCGTACATAATTTATTATTTACATTTCGCAGTACTGTATTTGTAGCAGATTTATAAGAACAAAAACAATCGAAAAGTAACTACTTAAATAAAATTCAGGAATTTTATTTTGTTTTTAAGGAGAGCATTTTACTTTTTGGTAAATTAACTAATTCATTTCTTTAGGTAGCTTGTTACAATAATTTCACTAATCCTTCTTTCCTCTTGGAATATGTTCCTTCTGTGAAAAGGCCTGTTGCATGATTTGGGATCTTCCATTTATATTTATGTTATTCCTTCATGTAAATTTTGTTTTTATTTTATGCTTTAGTTGGAATAAATATATTGTGTTAAGAGTTTCATACAATTTCACAAGCACTTCTACATAAATGATGATACCTAATTATATCTGATTAATAAAAAAATTTCAAAATTTAGTTTCAAATTCCTGGCATAGATAATGCAAACACCAGTTTATCTGGTCTGTATAGTTCGTTTAAAAACATCTGGGTACAATTTAATTTCGTATAATACTAATATGAATTTCTTCAGTGCTCTAAGAATTTTTATGAAACCATTCTAAAAGCTTTCAATGTTTTTATTTATTAATTTTTGTGTGTGAAAGTATTTCACGCTGTAGTTTGTTTTTTTAACTTTTCTTCCTTATATTAGCAATTTCTCCTAAGAACCAACATAAAACCATTCAGATATAAACAAAAAATGTAGAACGTGTTTATAAGTGCACTAGAGAGTCGATTGCCGATGGCCAATTAACTGAACGGAAAAAAACAACAAAATGCTTAGATGAGATCCGAAATTTTTACTAGCGGTTCTCAAACATATTTATTCCAAGTGTTAAAAAAGAGAAGAAAACTGAAAAGTTCCTAATTTTGATTGATAATGCGCCTACCCAGCCAGCAACTATCTCACCGAATTCAGTTAATGACAATTTTGAAGTGGTTTATTTACCTCCCTTTATGACAGCATTACTCTAACTGATGGATCAACATGTGATTAAGAAACTGAAAAGGGTGTACAAAACAGAAGTTTTGCGTCAATTATTACTAGGTACTGTTAAAGACAGAGAAAGTGTTGGGCAGCTTTCTTAAAAAAACTTAATATCAAAGACTGTTCTTACATAGTGGCGGATAGTTAGGTGTCTTTCACTAGGGAAAACCTGAGGAAGCCCTGGAATAAATTGACTGAGAAAACCGATGAGACTTCGACTTAGGAAAACAACATTGAAGACATATAAACAATTTTGTAGAGCTGTGCCAGGATATTTCAGGCTTTTCTCATTGTGACATAGGATTTGAGTGAGTAGTTAGGCAATGATAATGACCCAGGATTCCAAATTTTAAAAGCAGACAAAATCGGGTCAATTTTGAGGCGAGAAGAAGAAAATGCTGCTAGTAAGGAGGATGAAGAAGAATGCAGTGGAAATCAAGTTAGTCACAAAATGCAATGAAGGCTTTGGACACAGCAATGTCTTTGAAAACAAGAGGAGAGTGATTCCATGCAGCTCTTGTTATTGAAATAAATGTAAGATTTGCCTTCCAAGGAAAAAAGATCAAATTTAAAACAAAAAAAGCATTAATGAATATTTTCCTTAGTTTAAAACAAGAAAGGAGAGTAACATTTCACAATTGAATGTATGTGTAAACATGTTTAATTTTGAAATTACAATACAGTCCGATCCCAATAATCCGAAACGATTTTCAAAAATATCAAAATGAGAAGTAAATGGCTGTTTTGTTTACTTTACAATGACCTTAGTGTTTACATCTCTTTTGATTAGTCAGCCTACATCACTTCAGTTCAGTTATGGCCATTGATTGATTTACTAAAATATGACAGTGATACAATTGCAGAATGAATGTGAAGACAGTGAACTGATAGTGCACATTGTAAAGAAGGTCAGCCAAGGTGGACATTTAAAGTTATCCAAGGTAAGCCAGTGGATAAGTAGAAGGGACAAAAATTATATTGATTTACAAACAGACAGTGAGATTATGTGCTAAGGATGATGAATCTGAAACAGGAGATGCTGAAAAAGTAAGAAGGCCAGGCGTGAAACACGACAATGCAATTTTAGCTAACACCGGCATTGACTGGAGAACAAAAATGACATACCATACCATCAAGTTTTGCTGCTGCTTCAGATCAGAAAGAAGGCTGTAGAAAAGGCAATCAAGATACCAAAAGAAACAAAAATTTCAAATTGTTTTAGTAAGAAAGTGAAGTACCCTAAAAAGAGTAAAGTGTTTATATTTAGTATGTACTGTAGTAAGTTTATTTGTGTTTTATTAAGTGTGTTGTCCAAGTGTTTGTTATATTGTTCATTTAAAATTTTTAAATGATAACCTGTTTCCATTAAAAAATGCCTTTTTCAATAGGTAAGTGTTTTTTTTTTTTTTAGTTATTACTGTACTGTACAATTACTGTACTAATTCTCTTCTTAACATTTGCCTATACGTACTTTTTAATACCATATAGGCATATATGTAGTCGTATTTACGTCTTACGTATACATAAAGCGCATACATTCTGCTAATCCAAAAAATCCGGTAATCCGAAATGGAAGTACATTTATTATTTCAGATTACCGGGATTAGACTGTACTTTTTCATTATTAAGGATACTGTAGTTGATATAAATCTATGCCCATTATTTTTTTTTCATCCTTTCATAAAGTTCTATATTTCGTATTGATTGATTAACCAAACTTTTGATTATCTGAACAACCACTGGTCCCAATTAGTTCCAGTAATAGACTATACTGTGTAACAAATATGTTACATTCAGTTAAGCAAGTAAACATGAAAACAATCCTTTCTGGAGTAAGAATGCATTCTGAATCAGCCAATGTTTATAGGCAATACAAATAACATGAACAGATTTTGTTATAGTTTGCTTAAATTTTCCAATACTATTGAGGTCTAGTGCAATTTCAAAATTTTGTTATTTATCAAATGGAAAAAATTACCCAAAAAGCAGAAAATATGAATGTTATATATGTTTTTTGTTACAGACGTACAAACACAAAATTAAACCCTCAGTGGTAGCACTGGAAAGAGTATTTATTCACAGTACTCCTGTGGGAGTAGAAGAGAAAAGAAAAGAAGAAGAATTGTTTATAAAACAGAAAAAGGCCGAAGCAGCTACAAAAAAAAAAGAAAAGACATTAAAAGCAGCAGCTGAAGAAACACGAAGGTAAATTGTGTACTGACAACATAAACAAATATTTTGTTGCAACATCTACAAGATATGGGTCAGCCCTGTTTTACTTTAACTTAAGGTCTGTATTCAGATGTTTATGAAGGGTGTGTCGCATAAAAGTTTTTGTAGTTTTGAGCAAAAAGAATATCTACCTAAAGTCTTGTTATAAGTGAGTGAAATATATATATATATATATATATATATATATATATATTCTTGATATTTAACGTTATCCATTGTTTTTCCGTTGCACTGACTTTATGAAGTTAATATATTACTATTGTAAGTAATTTTACCGAACATCTACAACAGAAAAACATCAGTGATTCGACAATGGTCAATTGACCGAAAGGTGCCTCATCACTCAAGGTAAAATTATTGCACTTAATGGTGGATTACAATAGTAATATATTAACTTCATATATATATATATATATATATATATATATATATATATATATATATATAGAGAGAGAGAGAGAGAGAGTTTTTGGACTAGGAGACTGACAGACTTACCTTGGTAAGAGTCCGCTCTGTAGTCTTGAAATAGAAACACATAAAAGCACTTAACCAATGATATATTTCAACCACACAGTGGTCTTTGTCAATCAAAGAGAAAACAAAAAGAAATATGAGAGAATGAAATAAAATGAATATAAGTTGTAATCACAGATTGTGTAGAGTAGAAATCAGATGTCACACATGCACAGATTAAAGATATATGTATTGTTTCCATGAGCATATGAGTGATTATAGTTTATATAAGTCTGTCAGGGGAAAAGAGATTGGAGACGTCTGATGAAGCTATTAGGAAAGAAAATGAATGGATTTATCTGATGTTGAGGTTATGGGATTTACTGGACTTGTTATACCACTGGTATGATAGTTAACTGTCATATATGTAGATAGCTATCGTACCAGTGGTATACCAAGTCCAGAGAATCCCAATCACTCATATGCTCATGGAAACAATACATATATCTTTAATCTGTGACATCTGATTTCTACTCTACACAATCTGTGATTACAAGTTATATTTATTTTATTTCATTCTCTCATATCTCTTTTTGTGTTTTTTTCTTTGATTGACAAAGACCACTGTGTGGTTGAAATATATCATTGGTTTTAAGTGCTTTTATGTGTTTCTATTTCAAGACTACAGAGTGGACTCTTACCATGGTAAGTCTGTCAGTCTCCTAGTCCAAAAAATTTAAATAATTTTTACCAACAAAAACTATATGAATATATTCAGGTTAGTTTTGGTTGGTAAAGATTATTTAGATTTTTTGGACTAGGAGACTGACAGACTTACCTTGGTAAGAGTCCACTCTGTAGTCTTGAAATAGAAACACATAATATATATAAAGCACAAAAATATGCTCAACATTATTTTTATACTAAAACTCAAGTAAAAAAAATATTTTCCCAAATCCCTAGAAGTAAATTTGAATGAACATGTCAAGGCATCCATCTTATATTTTATTCTATTTATTTATAGACGTAGAGAAGAAAAGTTGAAGAAAGTGGCTGCTGCAAGACAAGCAGCTGAAAAAGAAAAGGCTGCTCTTGCTTTAAAACTTGAAAAGGAAAAAGAAGAAAAGGAGAAGCAAATACAGCTAGAAAGGGAAAAACAAAAAGAAGAAATAAGTAGGAAAAAGTTGATAACACAGCAAAAAATTCAAGAGGCAGAAGAAAGGCGTAAGATGGACGAAGCCGCTCGATTAGCAAAAATTCAAGAACAGGTAATTTTTTTCATATACAGTCATTGTGATCACATTTGTCAGAAGCATATTTGATAACAATAACCGAACGCTCAATCACGATGTAGTCTACAGCCGTACTGCATTGAACTCACTGTATTATTGCCCCAACTGTTTGTTCTGAACGATATGTAAGCATATCATTACATCAAGTAATTCTAATTCTGTAACACTATAATTAAACTGTACTTACCAAATTTTGATGCTAATCCAGACAGTTTTATGTACAGTAGTAGAATTTCTGTAATTTAGTTTTCTACTTGTTAAAATTAGTGGGCATATTTCATGCCAGTTTATTTTATTCCACTGTATATTTTTTTTAAACACTGAATCTAACAAAATTGAAAAAAAACAGTATATAGAACTACGTAAAACACTTGATCAAAACATTTTAATACATAAAACTTCATTATAAAACACTTCAGTCTTATTTACACTTCAAATTTACATTTACTTTTTCTCGAAGAATTCCTCTATATGTGACTGTCTGTAGTCTTCTCGTAAAATATTGTTTATAAATTGTTCATATTCATAATGTTTGTTGAAATTTTCTGCTTTTTGTTGAACAAACTGCCTTAGAATTTCAAGAGCTTTGTGAACTTCCTGCTTAGATCTTTGCGGTACACATTTATCATTTTCGTCATAATCGGTGCCTTCTTCTTCTCCAGTAACTTTTGATGTTGAAGCAACTACCTCACACATATCGTCTTCAGTCATTTCCGCTGCTGTTTCAATACATCGTCAACTTCCATCCACTCAGTATATTCTTTTAAGGACAAATCGAAAGGCTTCAAGTTCTCTTCAGAGTCTTCCTCAGATGTAGCTTGCTCTTGATTTTCTTCAACAAAAAACCCACCTTTTCTAAAGCAATTTTTCACAGTTTTTTCAGAAACTTCATTCCAAGATTTTGCTATCAGATGAATAGCATCGAGTAAAGAAGTTTTTTTAGCCAATTCATTTGAGGTAAGGGTTTGAAATTCATCCATATTTTCTATAATTCTAGCACGCATCTCTCGTCGATAAAAACTTTTGAGATTTTTAATTATGCCTTGGTCACATGGCTGAATAATTGATGTAGTATTGGCCGGAAGGTAAATCACTTTGATGTGTTTTAGCGTAGTGCTTATGTCATTATGTGCAGTGCAGTGCAGTTCTCTAGTAGAAGGACAATGTTGCGTATGAGGCTGGTATCCCAATTAGTCAGCCATTCATTAAAAACTTTTGATATCATCCAAGCATTGGAGTTTGAATGATATTCAACCGGTAGCTTTTTGATACCTTGAAAACAACGTGGATTTTTAGATTTACTGATAATTAAGAGTTTTTCTTTATGACCAACCATATTAACACAACACAAAACAGTTATTCTTTGTTTACATATTTTACAGCCGTTAGCAATTTCATTTTTAAATAAGTAAGTATGTTCGGGTAAAGCACGATAATAAAGTCCTGTTTCATCTGCATTGTATATGCAGCTAGGAGAATACTCGGCCAAAATCTTTGGCCATTCGTATTGTAACCAGTCCTCAGCTCCAACAAAATCAGCATTTCTTTTTTCACCACACGTTTTCTTGTAAACAATGTTTTCCCTTTTCTTCCATCGATTGAACCATCCATCTGTGGCTTTAAAATCCTGTTTTCCTATTTTTTTGGCAAGATCCTCAGCTTTTAGACGCATTAGTGGGCCGTCAACTCGAGCATCTTTTTCACGAACATTTTTAAACCACAATTTCAAACCTGATTCCACTTGCGGATCCTTCCCAGAACGATGTCTTTTGTTGTCAACATTTGCATTACACTTTGATAATGACAAGATTTTTTCTTTGTTGTTCAATATTTTACATAAGAGAGGTTGAGAAACGCCAAGTTGAGAAGCAGCGTTTCTTTGACTCATTTTTGGTAATTTACTGTATCTATCTAGAATATCAAGTTTTTGTTTAAGACTTAAATCGCGTCGTTTCTTTTGAGATTCGGACATCTTGCTATACTGTCCTTTGAAACTTCAAGTGACACTAAACTCTACAAAACAAACGAAAAAGATCTTTAAAAATTAAGTTATGTAAAATCACACTGAAATACTGTAATAAACATTCATAAAAATTCACTGTTAAAAAATACCGTAGGACTGTACTGTAAATGGTTCAGTAGTAACATCAACTACTGTTAACAAACAACTAAAGTCGACTCAAGCGAGGCTAGGGTGTTTGCGTAAACAAAGAGTAAGGGAGACATTCTGAGAACTGTGCTAAGTGCTGAAACCGTTATAAAGTATTTCTGTCATTCTAAAAATAAACATTCTATGAATTGGGCGTCATTGTGTGTTGCACGTGCTGTTTACACTACTTTGTAGATATTTTTACTTGGTCTATGCTAGTATACGTTGACGCATATGATTTTGAATGGCAAATTAAATGATAATAATAAGCAAACAGATGATTACAATAAGCGGCCTAATTACAATGTATTAATATACGTCCGTGTTTGTTTTTCAATAAAACGATAACAATAACCGAATGATAACATTAACCATGATCACAATAAGCGGCGCCGACTGTATAATCACTTTTAGTAAGTCCTATTGTGGGACAGTTAAATACGTATTTTTGTTAAACTTGTGACTAAATTTTATTAAATGATAGTGCTTATAACTAGAATTATACAAAAGCTTACCTGAACTGCAGTTCAAATGTCTTCCAGCATTCCAGTAAAATTACTGATCTTTGGTTTTCTGAAGCTTACACGTATGGCTGGGCTTGAGACATGTTTCCCCTAATGGTAGTTTCATGTTCATGGCAAATATACAGTAGAGTCTCGAAAATCAGAGTCCTGATTTTCTGAGCTTCTGTTGAATTCGAGCCTTTTTTTATTTTATCTGTTTTGAAGTAAGTGAGTCGGGTGTCCAGGAAATGTTAATAGCCATAAAAAAATGAATCTAGCATTCAAGAAATATTTATATCAATAAGTCATGCAAAGGAAATGAGTTAGGTTTCCAAGAAATGTTTATATCAATATGGTATTTTTCTTCCTCCCCATTCTATTGTTCATTCACTTGTATCATTCAGTTCACTAGTGTTCTACAGATTGGTGTATTACCCAACTGCATCAGTTGTGTTTGAATATCCTTATCAGTTATGTTTAGATGTCAAACAGAAAGTCAATGGGCCAAAATATCTTTCTTTATTTACACTGTAAGTTTTGACAGTCAACAAATATCCCTGCACAAATGTCTAGTCTTGTGCTGACATCAGAAAATAAATTCTCTTGAAGCAAATGAATCAATCAAACAATGACAATACTCATGATTAGCTGGACTGGTCTTTATTCACGCTACTCATAAATCCGGATCAGGTTGTCACCAAATTGATCTGGATATTAGGAATTTTACTGTATTAGGGTTTATTAGAAGTCCTATTTTTTTCTAATGCACAGGAATTTATTTCCATGTAATCCAAGCAGGTCTCGGTCCCATTCCGGCAGACAACCTAAAAATTATTTTAGATCCAAGGTACAGTGTTGCTGGGGAATAAATTAGAAAGAAATACTTTGTCAATCTGTTACAAGAGTTTATCAGATTTCTGTCTTGAGACCTACACCCAGTACATTCATTCCATTAACATAGCAGCAAAATGTTGATTCACAGGATGTAATCAGCATACATATTCTGTTATCAAAAAGAAAATTACTGATAATAGGACATTCATAAATAACAGAAATCTGGCGTATAAAAATGAGATATTTTCTGGTAGTATATTCCAACAATTCGAGTTGAAAGTCCAACAACTAATTTGAATTACAAAAGAAGTAATATAATTTTTTATTATTTAATTAGTTTTTTTAAATTAAAATAAATTCCTACTGAGGCAAGAAATAAAAAAAAATGTTATCATTTGCTACTTTCCAGTTTGTTTACTTTATTTGTTTCATCCATTTTTAACCTTACAACACGATTTATGATATTTTGTGGTAACCATGGCAACAGTTTAAGGTTGGGGGTGAGCTGGTTGGTCCTCGTTCCGGCCCCTGGAACGCTGTCTTTTCGAAAACAGTAAGCGAACTCCAGCAGTGGCTTCCCTTGAGGAGTCCCATGATTCTGCTAATGAGACAGAGTGCCGGAATTAGTCCTTGTCAGGATTTTCAACGAACCTTCCCAAGAGGAAAGCGAAACTATCCTGATAGACTTAAGATTAATATTTGGAATGTTAAGGAACAAAGTATACAATCTATACAGCTAAAGTTTAACATCAACCAAGACTATATTATGAGATTACGAGGCATTGGCACACATTGCAGAATAGAAATCTGGTGCCCGAGTAGGACCTCTGCAAAAGTCCTAATATCAGAAATAAAAGGGAAAGCCAACAAGAAAGAAGGGCATATGTCCTTCAAGGCCAGTCCTTTAAGGATAGACCAAAACGAAGGAGAACGGTTGAGCTGAAAGCAACCTTGAACAAAACGAGGAAAGATGCCGACTGTGTTACTGTGAATTGAATGCAGTGGAATGCTAGATCATTGTTGAAAAAATCAGATGAATTGAGAAGAAATAATGCAGAGCAACCTCAAGATTGTGTGTATTCAGGAGTCCTCCCTTCCAGTGGACAATAAATATCATCTAAAGTTTGAACACTTTATATCATATAATTCTATCAGATCAAGTAGTAGAGGAGGAGGCTTAACAACTTTAATAAATGACTCGCTGGTGGTTCTGGACTGCAGATCGACCTTTACTGAAAAAATTGAGATGATGAAATTGGTTATTAGAGTCAGCAGGGATATTACATCCACACTGATCATTGTCTATGTACCTAGTCAAGGAATCCAGCAGAATAAACTTGACATACTGATACCAAATGACGAGCACTACCTTATCATGGGAGATTTAAATGGCAGGCACCACACAAGGAACATTGGAGACGGAAATGGCAATGATCAAGCCATATTTAAGTGGATCCAAGCAAATAATCTTATTCTGCTAAATCAAAATAAGACAGCTACGTATCAATCTCCTGCCTCAGGATCACTAAGCATACTCGATTTGACATTATCCTCGCCAAAGCTATACAGCTTGATTTCGAAGTGGAGAGTGGGCGACGATTTGGGAAGCGACCATTTCCCCATCATCTCGGTAAAAGGACACTTGTCCTCCGGGTGAAAAATAGAAAATGGCACACCTCAGGGCTCGGTTATCAGCCCGACGTTATTCAATATTGCACTGCATGATCTAGAAGATCAGATCCTAGATGATGTTGAAGTGGCCACTTTCGCAGACGACAACTATTTAGCTGTCTCATGTCGACCCGGTGTTGGCAACTAAAATCCTTCAAGATGCACTCAACTCAATCAGAAAATGGTGCGAAAAATTGTCTTTAGTGATCTTAGAAACCAAAACGGAATGCTCAGTGTTCACTAGGCGCAACAAATACGTTGACTTCAAGCCCCATTTAACGTTAGGCAGTGGAGTAGTCAAAATAAATGAAAGCCCAAAACTCCTGGGCGTCATACTGGATAAAAAGTTGATGTGGAAAACCCACATCGACGGAGTGATCGAAAGATGCTCCGCTCGTCTTAATATCCTCAGGGTCGTAGCAAGCAGAGTATGGGAAGCGGATACCGTCACGCTTCTCACCTTATACACCACATTCATCAGATCGAAAATGATGTACTGCGCCGAAGTGTGGGGAGGCGCCGCTAAAACACATCTTAACAAACTCCGAGCAATTCAATCGGCAGTTCTGAGATTGTGTCTGGGATATCCGAGGACTACGCCCATTGCAGCTATGGAGGTTGAGGCGGGAATTGAACCGATTTACTTATATATAATGCAGAGAAGTTGGTATAAATATCTTCAATGTCAAAGTCTCTCTGAAACACATCCATTACGAGAAATTAAACACCATGCACTATAAAACAATCGTTCAGTAGCAGATGCAATTCGTATGACCCAGGTGCGTCGCACAATAAACCGGTGGTTATACCAGCTGTCTATGCATTAGCCCCATGGAAAATGCCACTTATTAACACAAAAAGCAACCTCCCAGGAAATACAACTAAAAGCCAAACTGCTGAAGTGCTGCGGGCTGAGGCACTCGACATGATCAACACAACTTACAGTCAAGCTACAAAAATATACACCGATGGCTCGGTGAACTTGATTGAGGGCAAATCTGGTGCTGGATATTTCAATCAGAAAACAGAGGAGGAGTACTTTATTCCATTCAACTCCACTTCCAGTATGGATGCAGAGCTAGTAGCACTACAAGCAGCACTAACACACTGTCAAGAGCAACGATAACGAAGTTTGTATTTTAACAGATTCTAAATCGGCGATGGAAGCAATCCAAAATCCACTTCTCACAGACTTCGCTTTCCGTCTGAAGTCGATCCATGTGACGTTTCTCAAATTGCAGCAGCTGGGGAAAAAAGTTACAATTCAGTGGATTCCAGCCCACTGCGGAGTGTTCGGTAATGAAAAAGCAAACAACATCGCTAAAAAATCAGCTACAGTGGGACCCGTAAATATATATATATATATATATATTTTACGTTGTCCATTATTTTTCCGTTGCACTGACTTTATGAAGTTGATATATTACTATTGTAAATACTTTTATCCACCACGACAATGGCCGAGTGACCGAAAGGTGCCTCATCACAAGGTAAAATTATTGCAGTTAGGGGTGGATAAAAGTATTTACAATAGTAACATATCAACTTCATATATATATATTAGGGATGGGCAGATTCCTTAAAATTTTCGATTCTTTAGTCGATTCTCGATTCTTTCAAGTTATATTAGCTTACATGCTAGTTCTCTAATAATTAATTCATTTAACATCTTGGTCATATGGCAAAACCTTTTAAGAGTTCTGTTTTAATCTAATAGGTTACACAAAACCTTCAACCTTGATTTATCAATAGGAATTTTTAAAGGCATAAAAACAAATCAGATAAAAGTAATGACTTATTTTAAAGTTAAAAATGTGAACTTTACTTATTTTATGATGTTTGAAAAAATACCTAAGCCTATTTACATTGTCTCTCAAAACAAAACAAAAATTAAAAACAAATGAACAACATAAAAAGTAAAAAATTAATACAAATAGGATAGTTTTTAATATTTAAAAATGTGGCAGGTAATGTACATTTCTGTTCAAAAACACAAGCATTTGAACACGTTGTGGGTCAACCTAGTTTCATCGCTTGTCATATATAACTCCTGAAGTTGAGAAAGGTTTTTCAGAAAACACTGTCGCGAGTGGGTAGACAGGTATTTTATTGCCGTTGCATTTAAATGAGGGTATTTGGCACTTTATACTGCCCAACCTTCCCAACATCACAATCTGGACTGGCTAATGGTTCCCCCAGATAATTGTTTACTTCTTCTTCTACTGTCAATTCCCCTTTGACACCTTCTTCCTCAACATTCTGGATTAGTGGGGCATACCTTCTCCACATCTGGTGGGATCTTTTTTCTGCAAGTGTCTGGAACAAGTGGAACTGATTCAGGCCTATTTTGTATTTACTCAATCCCAGTTGATTTTTAACCGACTATCACTTGTAGGTCCTATGTCTGAGGATAAAGTTTCTTCAAGTATAGTTTTTTTTTGTTGATAAATTTGGGCAAAATGAATGTTGTTAAGAGCTTTTTCATATTTGATATATTATGTGGTTTTCCACCGTCAGTTTCTGTTAACCGTCATCGAATTGACGCAACGGCCAGTACCCTGAACCGAATACCGTCGGGCCTCTTAACGCTTTATGTTTATTAGTACTGCTCAGCTGGTGTTGCTACTTTTGGAAAAATTAAGGCATAGTATTAAACAACAAGCTTCACACTACTTACAGATGTAATTACGATGGTTTTTGTTTGATAGATACACGCCGACGGGATTAAAGACATGATGTTATTCTAAGAGCTTTTTGTCTGTAGTTACGGGCCGACACACATATTTATTATAACGTATTGTAATGATTTTCACTACTGTTTTCAAAATTTCACAAAACCAGTAAGTAGGAAATATTGACTAAATATTTAGTTAAATAATCCTTAAAAACGGACTTTGTGAAAGTTAAGTACAAACATTGATACACTTAGATAAACTCATCCTTACTAGGAAGTAAATTATAACGTAAATTCCTTAACAAGTAAATTATTTGGTTTTAAAACTTTTACTTAATATGAATCTTGGATAGCATTTACTGGACCTATAGCATTACTTATCAGAGAGAGAATATATTACACTTTAGTTCTATATTCAAAATATTTATAAACTCACAAATCAATCACATGTGACACGTTTACGTGTCTTAGTGATGCGCCAAAACACTTTTATCACCAGTCAGTTTAATTTTTGGTAACCGGGACATGAAATTATGGTTTTTTTGTTTCTTGCTAACACAAAACAAAAAATATCAAAACAGTGTTGCACAGATAATAAAACTTAATTAAATAAAAAACAATGTCCGGTCAGTTGGTCCGACGAAGTTTATTTACGTTTCATTTACGGTAGGAAAAAACTATGTTGGGCCAATTGGTCTGACACGTATTTTTATTAATATTATGATAAGAAACGTATATTCATACTTAGCTATGATACGGGAACAAAGTATAAGAACACATTATTTAAAAATGAGCTTAAAATATTTTGGCAATTCTCTATGAAAACGCCGATATTGTGGCTGACAACTAAAGTATTAAGGTGCAGTGACGGGTTCGCTTTGTTTGTTAAACTACACAAACTATTTCACCTGTAAGTTTATATTACTGTACATTATTTTGCTACATTTGTAGCTACTGTGCGGATCTGTTTATCATGTAATAAATAGTTTCATTTGCTATTACAATCGTGTTTATTTTCTTTTAGCTCCCAAATATATTACATTACTGTAATAGTGTTATCTGTCTATAATATAATTTATTGAGGTTAAGTTTCGGAGGAATAATACAGTGTTTCTGTTATCCGTCTATTCGCTCATCCATCATGGCCACGGTTAATCGAGTATTTACTGTACTTTTTTGTTTTGTTCTGACATCTATAAATCAGTGGCAGTAAGACCCGTGGGGGAGAGAGAGAGAGAGAGGGGGGTATGGAACCGGCTCTAGTGAGAGAGAGAGACGAGCGATGTCAAACTATCAGAAATGGTTACGATCTTGATTGCTGTTGCCTCATAAATAATAATATTTTTGTTTACGTTAATCACTTAATTTATTCAAATTAATTAATACATAAATAAGACATAGTTGGTAATTAATTATTTTCCAATAAATTACTCCACACACATTTTAATAGTTAACAAAATAGGAATCGGAATCGACACTTTTATGATGAAGAATCGAGTATTGACAATTCCTTGATACCACCTAGAATCGAGAATCGGAATCGGCCCATTCCTAATATATATGAAGTTAATATATTACTATTGTAAGTAATTTTATCCACCATTAAGTGCAATGATTTTACCTTGTGTGATGAGGCACCTTTCGGTCACTTGACCCTTGTCGAATCACTGATATTTTTCTGATGTAGATGTTCGGTCTGTGATGTTGGTATTTGTTGACGTTACACGCATTTTCTCTTGATTTGCGTGTATGATGTTTTTATATAGTATGTCTTCTGTGTATGTGGTCTGTAGGTTCATTAAATTGTTGTGTGTGTATTTTTATAAGTGTGGTATTTTTCTAGTGAGTTTAATTCTATTGGGTTATTATTTATTTCAAGTATGGTTAGGTTATTTTCGTAGTTTGTTATTTCATGTTTATGTGATATTAGGTCTGCTGCAACATTTGATACTATTCTATTTTTGTTTTTGAATGCTCTGTAATGTTCTTCAAATCTTATTTTAAATGATCTGGTCGTTTTCCCTATGTAAAATGCATTGCATTCGTTACATGTAATCTTTAAAACTCCTGATAGGTTATGTTTTTCTGAATTTGTTTTGTGGTTTGTGTTATTAAGATATTTTATTATTTTGTTGTTTGGTTTGTATGTTGGAGTGTAGTATTCTTTCTTGTATATATTTGTTGGTTTTTCTATTTTGTTAGTGGTGTATTTATATTTTAGGTAGATTTTTGTATTTTTATTATTTTTGTGTTCAGGTTGTAGTGTTGTGTTGAGGTTAGGTTTTTTTGTAAATTTGTTGTATATGTTTTTTATAAGGTGTTTGTTGTATCCATTTTCTATTGCTATTTTTGTAATGTTATCCAATTCTTCATTTAAATTTTGTTTGTTATCTTGTGTGTATTTTATTGCTTTATTTATCATGTTATTGTAAGTGTTAATTTTGTGTGTCCAGGGTTGGTTAGATTTGTAGTGTATTGTGGTGTTGTTGGAAGTAGATTTTCTGTGTACTGTAGTTTCTATTTTATTGTTATTTATATTTAATGTGATGTCAAGATAGTTAATTGTTCTGTTTGTTTCTGTTTCGACAGTGAATTGTATGTTTTCGTTGTATATATTTAGTTTGTTTAGTATTATGATGTGTTCGTTGTGAATGGTGGGTTGGTATATTACAAGTATATCGTTTACGTATTTTGTCCATAGTAAAATATTATGTGTTTAGTATAGGTTTAGTTATAATTTGTTCAAAGTGTAGATGTATTTCTGACATGATTGATGATATGGGTGATCCCATGGGGAGTCCAGTTGTTTGTTTATAGTATTTATTGTTAAATTGGATGTAATTTTGGTTACATATGTGTTTTGTTAGTGTTATGATACTATTTATTGTTTTCTTTTTCGTTATTGTGTATTAGTGTGTTTTTCATTATTTCTATGGTTTCTTCTATTGGGATACTAGGGTACATGTTAGTTATGTCATAACTTTTTATTTTAGTATTGTTGTTTGTTTCTTTTATTAATTAATTCATATCCATTTTTTATATTGTATGTGTTGTTGATTTGTATTTTAGATCTTATTATTTTGTCTAGTATTTTTGCGATGATGTAGGATGGTGCTGTTTACCTATAGATCCCTGTGTTTTAGTTTTATGTATTTTTAAAAAGCCTCAATATTTAGTTTTGCTTATTGTTTCAATAGCTGGAAAATGAATTTCCTTTCACTTTGAAGCCAGATTTCAGAATTGTTAATTTTAGCCTTTATTTAACAGCAAAGATATTCATCATACGTTTTCTTTGAATGCCATAAATAATATCCCTAAACAAAGGATTATAATCAAATATCATACATTTAATGTCTGGGCAGAAATTGTTAAAATGTCGTGTTTTCCACAATTCAAAAATCACGCAACCGTAATAGTATTGAGATTTTAAACCATAATAATATTGATGTCAAAAATCAAAGAAATTTTATTTATATTTTAATAAACGTCTTTTTATACAGGAAGCAGAACATAAGAGAATAATGGCTAATAGACAAAAAGAACAAGAGGCAGCCGAGCGTCTACATCAGCTTCGTCAGATGGAAGAATTAAGGTATTTAATTTCTTTAAAATAAAGTTAATAACATTTAACCTTTTTTGATTAGTTCTTGAACTGAATTAACATCATGCTTTATATCAGTTAATCGCTGTTTTGTTCCTACTTACGCCCAAAACTCATAAGTACTATTCTTTTAATAAATTATTTTAAAAGTTACTTGGCTGCTATTTTGAATAATTAACAGTGTTAACATTTAGTAGTTTACAATTATAAATGGTAATTAAAAGTAATTCAAGGATTAGAATTTTAATTTGTTTTCCTACATTAACATGATTAGTTATTGTCAAGCAGAAATACAACAAATACCCTTTTATAACATCTCATTTTTTTTTTATTCGTTGCTCAATTTTTGTAGTTTTAGAATTTTTCTTATTAAATGTCAAGATTTAATAAAAATCACTGCATTTTGTATTAAATTTTGCCATGCATTAAATATCGTTGTGATAATACTGTAACTTTTCTGTTTTGTAGTACAGTAGAGTCTCGAATATCCGAGTCCCGATATTTCGAGCTTCCGTATAATTTGAGCCTATTTCTATTTGAGACTATTTTATCTAATCAAAAGAAAATGATGAATTGGGCTTCAAAGAAATATTTATATCAATACGGTATGCAAAGGAAATGAGTCGGGCTTCTAAGAAATGTTTATATCAATACGGTATGCAAACAAAATGAGTCGAGCTTCCAAGAAATATTTATATCAAAACGGCATGCAAAAGAAATGAGTCGGGCTTCTTAGAAATGTTTATATGAAGTTTTCATATTTTTTCTAATGCACAGGGAACGTACTTCTGTGTAATCCGAGGAGTCTCAGTCCAATCTACCTCGAATTATCATGACTCCACTGTAATTACACTTTTCATGGCAAATAGTTTTTTAAAAAAGACAAAACTTCCATCAAGAGGTTTGTAGGAGAGAAAGTGTATTCATGCAACTTTACAGCTTGTGAACACTAGACCTGGTAATATCGCTCTTTGGCTTCGGTTACAGATTTTATAAAGTTAAAATATCACATTGCAATCAAATCATTTTTCTAAACTACACAACATGAGAATTACTGCAGTTAGTTAAAATGCATGTTTTGTTTGTCTTGAAAGTGACAATAAATAAAGTTCTGAATGTGGAAGCATCGTACCCTGAAGCATGTTTTTCATAGAACAGATTACTATTGCACTTCTAAAATTAACACAAACAAATTTTTTAATAAAAAAATTTCTAATGACATTTGACCAACAATACAGGGTGAGTCAAAAAGGACTTTAGAACATTGAAAATTCATAAAAATATATTAAATTGATTTACAAAATTTTTATAGATGTTATTTTGTATCAAAACAATTCTAGTTTGACTCTCGTGCTGTAGAACCAAATACTAAAAGATCTTTACAACTTTGAAATCGTATAGATATGACTTACAGATTTGGTATGGATGTTATTTTTTATCAAAACCCTTTTGTTTGACTCAGGTATTGATTTTAAGTGATATGAAATACAAAACAACATAAAAATTAATTGATATGACTTATAGGTTATTATAAAAATCTCGTTTAGGCTTGACATGACCACCATTGGTGAATCAGCAACCACCAGAGATCAATTTTTAGTCACGCTTGTTTTAGCAAATCGGGTGTAACTTCTGCTGCTGCATAGAGTCTGCAAAGTTGCCTAGTAGGGTGAAACATACTCTTCATTTTTAATCAAACCATAAAGAATAAATTCTATAGGTGTCAGGTTGGGAATGCAAAGTGAATAAACAATTAGCCCAGCATGAAGGTCCCAATTCACTCAGAGAAGTGACCATTTAGGCAATCCTGAACTTTTGTAAGGAAATAAAATGGTGCCTCATCTTCTTCATCTTCATTTAGTTTAGGAATAAAACCTTGTACAACATACAAAGATATACGAATCTATTGGCATTTCTATCCATGGAGAAAAAGGGCTGTATAGATTAAATTTACTTATCACACAAAACACATTCACTTTCAGACTGTCACTAACATAGTTACCATGCCTGGGTTTGAAACATAGACTCATTGCTGGAGGTAATTGAGTTCAGCGATGTCTCATCATCCTCTAGCTAATCTAACATACAGTGTAAAATTCTCAACAAGCAACTTTATCTTGATCATTAATCTTTTTAGCATTGTAAACTTTTTAGTTTTAAGTATACATGTTTACGTAGCACTTGTCAAATTGCCTTTTGCAAAATTCCAATCTTATGAGAAACATGTTTTGTTTGATAATTTTTTCCTATGAGCCAGCGTTTTCTAACCTGTTCCACAACAACAGCATCACTAACATGTGGACGACCTTGTTATTTCGTATGATGGAACAGAACAGTTATTCCCAACATAAGTTTTATACTAACTTTAAACTGTATGCTTCATTTTTTCCATATTTGAAGGAAAGTTTACACTGAATACTTGTAGCCAAGTTTGTTCTGTGGAACAAAAATACACAGCAAACTCGCTGCACCAGTAAAAGTAACAATTTTAACTAGTGATGGATCGATTCCAATATTTTATCGATTTCATTACGAAGAAATCTATTCCCGATTCCAAATACCACAATTACCAACCCCATAGAAAAAAAATGTAATTTTGGATAAAATTTTAAGGCATAACTTTCAGAAAAGTTGTTGTTAGGCTGGTGTTACAACCGCGATTACACACTAGCCTGGTTTATTAGGTTTCAGAACGACTCATAACCTTACACAATAATAAAATGACCACCAAATTAAAATAACAGTGATGTAATACATACAACAATTGATGAATTTTTTACCATCTGTCTCGAAATGGTGACATACGTGACTAAATGTACGATTGCACACTCGTCCTCCAGTCTGCTGTCGACCTGTTGTGGTGTGATTTTATCATGGCTGAAGTGGTAATAAATGATAATCCATTGTTAATTCTTTTCGTACAAGAAAGGCCTGTGTTCTGGATCAAAGCCTTAAGTACTTTTAAAGATAGGAACACTACAAGGAAAGTGTGAAATGAAGTCTGTCTTCAACTTAGAGACTTATAAGCCAAGTTGATAAGTTGCAACCTTCTCTCTTTATTGACTAATCGAATGAGCCCAAATAATTCTAAGTTCTTCTTTATTCATATTATAAATAGTACACATCCCTATTTATAATATAATGAAATGACAATCAAATAGAAACTTGTTAGTGATCAACTGATGTGGAGTCGGTGTGGCGATTAGAAAGCGACGGATATTTTACCACCCAGTGTATAAATGCTACATTGTTAGAACGGCGACGGAATCGACTCCTCACTAATTTAAACAATAGCTAACAGTATTTAATTTAACAGTATTTGGTACTATGTGAGTAAAACATCTAATATTGTGACAAAAATTAAACTGTGTCTAATTATGTAACTCAATTTAATAAATTTCCATAATTTTGTACAGTTGTAAAATCCTTTTTAACTCATCTGTATGTTTATATCTTTAAAATTTTTTAAGTTCTTCATAGTAAAAATTATATACAAAAGGGCTAAATCACAATTTATGTGATCCTACTCTGACTATAGATATTGAAAACTTGAATTTTATAGTCCATTATGTTCGGTGAATCTTATTAATCACTTAAAAAATAGTTTATGACTATCCGAACTTTGAATTTAGTAAATTTGTTAAAACTTACTGAGACAGAACGTTTTTGATCGCTATGTGATGATCTTCATCAGTGTCTTCTGCTTGGAGATGTTTGGTCAAGCAGTGAAGGTTTTAAAGGTAGGTTTTCAATAGTATCAAAGAGTATGTGCAATTCAACTGCGACGAATGTAACAAATTCTACTTTGGACAAACAGGTCGCAGCTTTAAACAAAGAGCCGAAGAACACAAACAGAACACCAACTCAACATTTTACAATCACATAAAAGAAACAGGACACAAATACAGACATTTACCATAACCTAGAAATCCTACACATCAACAAAAAAAACCACATCTCAACACACTAGAACAAAATGAAATTTACAGACACACAAAAACACAAAGTACAAACATATTAGACGAACAAACACAATACTAATTACACATACTCTTTGATACTATCGAAAACCTACCTTTAAAACTGTCACCGTTTGACCCAACATCTCCAAGCAGAAGAAGACACTGATGAAGATCGGAACATAGCGTTCGAAAACGTTCTGTCTCAGTAAGTTTTAACAAATTTACTAAATTCAAAGTTCGGATATACATAAACTATTGTTTAAGTGATTAATTGAAAACTTGTTCAAACCATTTTTGCCAACTTCAAACACAGCTCTATTCACGGTAATGTTCATATTGTCAGATTTTATAATTAATAAATGTTTGTAGTTTAGCTTGACTTTATTCAGTCGCATCCAAATATTATTGATGGTAGGAGTTGTAAGAGTTGAATCAAATAAATATAGAATAAATGAAAAATGACAACTATTAAACTATTCATAAAATTCCTGTCGGATGGTTGTCCAAAAAGAACCTTATATTCCTTTTTTAATCACTTAAACAATAGTTTATGACTCTCCGAACTTTAAATTTTGTAAATTTGTTAAAACTTACTGAGATAGAACGTTTTTGATCGCTATGTGGCGATCTTCACCAGTGTCTTCTGCTTTGATATGTCAGGTCAAGCGGTGATGGTTTCAAAGGCAGGTTTTCGATAGTATCAAAGAGCTTGTGTAATTTGTTTGTTTAATATGTTTCTACTTTGTGTTTTTGTGAGTGTGTAAATTTCATATTGTTCTAGTGTGTTGAGATGTTCTTTGTTGTTGATGTGTAGGATTTCTAGGTTATGGTAAATGTCTGTGTATTTGTATCCTGTTTCTTTTATGTGATTGTAAAATGCTGAGTTGGTGTTCTGTTTGTGTTCTTCGACTCTTTGTTTAAAGCTGTGACCTCTTTGTCCAATGTAAAATATGTAACATTTTTCGCAGTTTAGTTTGTATACGCCTGGTGCTTGTAGTTTATCTTTGTTGTTGGTGTTGTGTTGAATTTTGTATTGTAATTTTTATTAGTTTTGTATGCTATTTTGTATCCTGTTTTTTATAATTTGTGGGTTATTTTGTTTGTTGTTTTGTTTATATATGATAATGTGATGTATTTGTTTTCTCTGTCTGTAGTGTTAATTTTATTGTTTTTTTGTATTTTGTACCATAGTTTTTCTGTTATTGGGGTGTTTATTTCTGTATGCTAAATATTTAATTGCATCTAGTTGTTTGTTTATGTTTTCTGTGGTCATTGGAACTTCTTTAAGTCTATGGAGCATGGATCTGAAGGCAATGTGTTTGTGTTGGGTAGGGTGGTTTCAGGTGCTGTGGATTAGTGTGTCTGTCGTTATGGGTTTCCTATATATGTTGAAGCTGTGTTTTTGTATGTGGTTTTTTTTATGGTTAGGTCGAGGAAGTTTAGGGATCAGTTCGTTTCAATTTCTGAAGTGAATTGGAGTTTTTGGTGTATTTTATTAGTGTAAGTGAGGAGTTTTTCGCATTGTCGGGATAATAGCCGGCCAATTTCAAAAAAATAGGATACAAAGTAGCATACAAAACTAATAACAAGTTACAATACAAAATACAACACGACACCAACAACAAACTAAACTGCGATAAATGTAACAAATTCTACATTGGACAAACAGGTCGCAGTTTTAAACAGAAAGTCGAGAAACACAAACAGAACACCAACTCAACATTTTACAATCACATAAAAGAAACAGGACACAAATACACAGACATTTACCATAACCTAGAAATCGTACACATCAACAAATAAGAACCACATTTCAACACCTAGACCAATATGAAATTTACACACACAAAAACAAAGTACAAACATATTAAACAAACAAACACAATACAAATCACACATACTCTTTGATACTATCGAAAACCTCCCTATAAAACCGTCACCGCTTGACTCGACATCTCCAAGCAGAAGACACAGATGAAGATCGCCACAAAGTGATCGAAAACATTCTGTCTCAGTAAGTTTTAACAAATTTATGAAATTTAAATTTCAGATAGTCATAAACTATTGTTTAAGTGATAATTAATATTCACCGAACGTAATGGACTACAAAATTCAAATCTTATATTCCTGTTTGATGTTGCGCTGAAGAGAAAAAGTTAGAGCCATTTTGTCAGTGCCCTTGTAACTGGTTCACATCTAGTTATGGTAGTGAGTAGTTGCGGTTCTTCTTTTTTCTTCACTGCAATTTTTAAAAATGTGTCCTGCAATGGAAAAGTGTTTGATTTGTGAAGTTATACGCTTTAATGTTAAACATTTAAGTTATTAAGTGGTTACAATTTTTGGTGAAAAACCATCACACTTTATATGAGGTACACAGGAATAAGTAAATGCAGAGTGTTACTATGGTTGCAAATTAAAGAAAAAAAATCACACGAGTGTTTCATCTGTAACTAAATCACTCTGTTGATCTGACTAGAAACAATCGTTTTACAATTACAGAGATTTTGTGTCAAATTTGTGCTGAAAATCTTGACAGACTACAAAAACTGCCTGAATTTTTGAGAATAGGGAAGTTGGTTGATAACTCAATGCCCATTTAGTGTAATCTCTCTCAATAACTATTTTTGAAACCAGTTATTTCAGTTTTTTGTCAGTTCTTTACAGTCTTGAAATGAATTTTACAATAATCTGTTCATGTCATAATTTATTGCTGATATCACAAATTGTTCAAACAAATTTCTGTCAGGTTTTCCAACTCTTTAGTCAACAAAACACTTTCAAATCCATTAAGTGTTTTCAAGCTATTTATATTTTTATAATGAAAACTGGTTGTTTAATTCTACATTCATTATAAAACCCAAAATTTTACACTCGGTAAGCTCAGAGTGACTAATATTGTGATAATCACAAAATATACATAAATTCAGTCTATAATTTGTTAATTGCATTTTGTAAATAGTATAGACATTTTAATAGAACATTTCAAACATAATAAATTATTTTAAAAATTGATGTTTTAGGGTAAAGGAAGCTGAAAAATTGAAAAAGAATCAAAAGCTACATAAACTTGCTTCAGCCAATGCTAAGTTAAATGTAAGTACACAATTTGAGATATTTTTTGAATTACTTTATAACTGTTTTTAAAATTTAGATTTTTAGATAGTAGGGATGAGCCGACTCTGATTATAATAGTATCGAGCAATTGCCGATACTCAATTTTCCATTGATTAAAGTGCTGATTCCAATTCTTGTTTTTAACTGTTAAAATAAGAGCAGTGTATTTTATTAGATAATTAATTAATTAAACTTTGTCAATAATAATCAACTTTTCTTATTTGTATTAGTTTCTTAGAATTAATTAAATGATTAAAGCAAATACCTATTTGAGATAACAAAAATATTATTAATATTCATGATGCAACATCAAAGATGATTGGCATTTCTGGTCCTTTTGTTGGTTACCACTCGTCTTGCTCTACTGTTTCACTCTCACTTAAGTGGGCTTGACTCTTTCTCTCTCTCCCCATCTCTGGCCGCTACTGCTTCATAGATGTCAAAATAAACACTAAGTAAAAGTAATTCAAATTTCTCTAGTTACACAAACAGAAATGGCTGTTACTGAAGTTATATTGTTTTAATATCCTGCTGTACTTCATAACTTTCTCTATTGGCCCGGTTTTGTCTGGTAATAAATATCTTTTTTTTCTAACAATATAAATCAGTCGTCATTTCTAGTGGCAGAGTGAACATACATATTGTCTTTACTGATGTCATTCCATTGGCATTATTATTCTGCTAAAATGGATATAACATCTATGGTATTGGCTTCACGTATCGAAGCGGCAAGGTTTCGATATATTTTGCATTGGCGGATTGAGTGGTTGTTACAAATACGTAAAACTTTAAATAGTAGCATAGTCTGTTTTGTTTGATAATTAATTCCATAATACACTCATATTTCACATTTATTATGGAATAATTACAAAATTGACAGAGAGAAAAATCTGTATTCATAGTCTTTTAGTTCGATATGACATTGATGTTGAATATTTGTAGTTCGATATTTTGTGATAGCTTAAGGCCAAACAAACTGCAAAATAAAAGACCTGGGGACACGCTCACCATTTCATTGTGTTGTGGTTTTGTTTCGTTATTTGACGAGCGATCTAAGGAGTTTGTGTTTGGTGTAGTTATTACTATTATGTGGTTATGTTGTTGTCAATTTCCGGTCAATTGTTATCATATTGACACGCTACTGCCGTCGGAGGATTTAATCAAATGGCAAGTCATTGATATTAACTCTAAAATACCGTTGAGTACAATTAACAGACATTAAATCTTTCACGGACCATGGACAGTACGTTCAAATTAACGTACGAATTATTAACAAATATGAAAGGAATATTAAATGAGTCGTTTACCTTATGTGAGTTGTTACTAGGACTTATGCGTTGCCTCTTACTGGTTTCCTCAGGAAGCTAGCATTAGTCCGGATGCAGCCCGTCAGTTACCAGGACGGGCAACTCTTCTCTCTCAACGATTCTCTACTCTGGGGCTCTCTCAATGACTGTCCTTATTTCTTATTAAAACTAAACTGGAAATATCGAAATTTACCCAGTCAGCTGTTTTATTCCCGATCAACAGTCGGTCTCTCGCGGTGACAATTAGAACCGTTTGCTCTCAGAACTATTTGGCAGTAATGTATTAAAAAAAACATTATAATCTTTATATTTATTTTAAATGCAATGGAACTTTTAAAGTGGTGCACCAAGATGTTAACTACTAAATTCATTATTAAAGAATATCATGTAGTTCTATATAACTTGAAAGAATCGAGAATCAGAATCGCAATAGAAAGTTCTAGGAATCCCTATTGATAGATTTTCTTTAAGGTAAAAAAAGTCATGCAAGTGGCTTTAATTGTGTATCTCTTAAGGTCCTTTACTCATTTAGTTTTAACAATCATTTCTAACTGATCAGTTGAACTGACTTTTATAACTAAATGTGTTTGAGGTTAAAATGAACTAGCTCAAAAGAAAACAATTAATTGGAAAAGTAATAAAAATTCATTATTTGGCGTAAGAAGTTATAACTGAAGTCAAATGAAACCTCTAGTATACTTTCATCTCATTTCATTTGATCAGTTAACCCATTGTAAATTTTTGCCTAGATATGTGTGTCATTAGTTTGTTTGCTGCAGATGGTATAATGTCGAAACTTCTGCGTCATCAATAGTCAGTCGTTAACTGTTTAGTCTGCTTGACCGTTGTTAATGGATTATCATCTCCGTGCTTCTGATGAGCATGTGCAACACATTTCTCATGAGTTGCAACTGTTTTCACCTCTCGAAACTGTCACCATAAAGGAATATATTTATATTCATCCCTAGAAAGACATGACATATAAAGTTGGATTTTTATTGGCGTCCTAATGGTTTCTTATAACCAACTGAACGTGATCTGTTGCCATTTAGGTCAAGCTCTTTGTATAGTCTTTATCGTTCAGTTGTATCTTAGTTGTGCACCCCGATCGTCTTGCTACTCGATAGTGTCCAATGCATGTGATGTTTTAGTGATGTCGATGGTGGCAACAAGAATATTTTGTGATTGTGTCCATGTAGTTTTTTTAATGTAATTAGTGTGTAGTTATGTTTTTAAAATTATTTTAGTTTTTACAATTGTAAAGAGAACAGTTAGTTGCTTCAGTAAGAAGGGTGGCTATGACCAACTGCTAGCATTACACCATAAGTAATATTTTATTATTAAATAATATATTTATTTTACATATTATTATTTATTTGTTTTACTAATAATGATAACAAATAATCAATTTAATTATTACTTAATAACAACTTTTAATACTTTATAATACTATTATTTATAATAATACATATAAAATTACTAAAGTTTGTATTCATCACAATTCAGTTGCCTTGACCACTGAGTTTGAAATTACTTTGTACCAGCCGAGTCGCTAGGAACACGAAACATTTAACGTGTTTGCTACCGAGTGGTGCATGTATGTGCCGTCTGATTTCTCTTGACAAACTGGCATTAAATTTTGATCTTTACACACAGACCGAGTTAATATGGGTCTGACCTTCATTACAGGACCAAAGTGTTTTAAGTTATTATACTACATAAAAATCTTAGAAGTATGTTTGTTGAATTTTTTTTTTTGAATTTTAGTGTTTTTTTGGAATGGCGTATATATGAGCCGGTCGGTCTATAGCACTAAAATCCTATCGTAGGCCGGATAACAATGGAGGTGTTGACAAATGATAAAGAAATACAACACCCATTCACGTTCAAATTGATAATAGGATGTTTATCTGGTTGTAATTACAAACTATATAGCAGACTACTAGTGTTTTTTCTCTAGTAATTTTTTTTTTCTCAAATTTGTCACCCCCTCGGTCCCAAACGTGACGAATTAGAGAGGTTCTACTGTACTTAATTTCTTATTTTTCTAACTTTAAAAACAATACGAGGTCTTTTAAAAAAATATGCAGACTTTATTTGGAAGTTACACATCTGGGTCTCTTTCAAAGTACTCTCCTCCCCAACGCACACACTTATCCCAACGGTGTTTCCACGTGTTAAAACAGTCCTGGTACGCTTCTTTTATGATGGCGTTCAGCTCCTTCGTCGCATTTGCCTTAATCTCCGAAATCGTTTCAAATCTTCTTCCTTTGAGAGGTTTTCTGAGTTTTGGGAATAAGAAAAAGTCACAAGGAGCAAGGTCAGGTGAGTGGGGGGGGGGTAGGAAAGAACAGTGATTGAGTGTTTGGCCAAAAACTCACGAGTTCTGAGTGCTGAGTGAGCTGGAGCGTTGTCGTGATGGAAAAACCAGTTATCACTTCTCCACAGTTCTGGCCTTGCATCGGACGGCGCCCTTCAGACGTTTCAGTACTTTTATGTAGGTAATCTGGTTGACTGTAGAGCCTTCAGGGAGGTACTCGTAGTGAACAACGCCCTTAGCATCAGAAAAAACTGTCAGCATCACCTTCACATTCGACCGAACTTGGTGAGCTTTTTTGGGTCTTGGGGACGTTTGACTCACCCATTGGGATGATTGGACCTTCGTTTCAATGTCGTAACCATACACCCATTATTCATCACCGGTTATAATTCTTGACAAAAAGTTCTCATCTTCATTTGAACGATCAAGCAGTTCCCGACAAACCCAGACGCAATTGGCTTTTTGGTCGTCAGTCATCAGGCGTGGCACAAATTTCACAGCGACGCGGTGCATCTTCAATTTTTCCGTTAAAATCTCGTAACAAGATCCAACTGATATCCCACACTCTTCGGAAAGCTCCCTAATGGTCAGACGTCGATTTTTGCGCACCAGGGTGTTGATTTTGTCAACCGTGTGGGTCGTCAGTTGACGTTAAAGGACAACCAGGACACTCATCGTCATCAATCGACTGTTGGCCACCCTTGAATGTTCATGCCACTTAAAACTGCAGTACGCTTCATGGCAACATCGCCATAGGCTGTGTTAAGCATGGCAAATGTTTCTGTTGCAGATTTTCCTAGTTTTATACAAAATTTCACAGCAATTTGTTGCTCCTTCAGGCTGTCCATTTTAAAATCCGACAAACGAAAAACACACTCTTTACTAAAGTGTGTGTAACTCATCAACAAATGAAGATATCTGTGGCTGAAATACCATGTTTTAATCAGCTGATTTATACGAACCTAGCGACACCAACCGGATTCTCCTGAAACTAACTTGAACTGCGTATTTTTTTAACAGACCTCGTACAAATAATTGATTAAAAGTAATTAAAATTATAGTTAGCCGACCTCAGTAATCACCAAACATTATTCATTTGTAGTTTAATAATTAATTATTGTTATTTATGTATATTATTTATGAAAAAATTTATATTTAAATTTGTTTATGATTTATAGGATAAGGCCAACAAAAGTGAGGGAGTAACTACATATGATATAACACCGCACAGAGATGAAAGACCAATAACAAAGCCTAAAACAGAAAATGATTATGGACTTATGGATTGCCATACAGATGACTCAAGTGATGATGAGCAAAGGCCAAAGAAGACAGTTCCACAATGGGCATTAGGTAGTTTTATAGCTTTTTGTGTAATATATTGTGAGGTTTTGAAAAGCATTTTTAAAAGTCATACATTTTACTATCAGTTTTGATTTCCCTAATTTAAAAACTATTTTTTTGTATGATGTGTTTCCTCAGTATATCATATATTTGTAAAAATTAGCACCCACACCCATAGCATCTTCTCCTGCAACATCTCAACTGTTTATGTAAACTTTCCCTCTTGCCTTTAGCATCTAATATCAAACTACCATATAAATGGTGAAACGTCACTACCGTCGAAGGATTTAATAAAACTGTATTAAAAAATAGCATTTAGTACAATTAATTGACATAAAACCGTTCACAGGCCGTGGGAAGTGAGTTTGACTAAATATATAAATCACTAATAAATATAACAAGGAACATTAAATAAGTCGTTTACCTGCTGTGAGTCGATAATTGGACTTGAGTGTTACCTCTCATTGGTTTCCTCGGGAGTGTTTAAAGAAGTATTTAAAAAATTTCATAAAGTACACTAAATTTTGCTATTTACATAAAACAGGACTGAGGTGTGTAATATATTGGAAATAACATTATATACACGTAAAAGTAGAAATGTCTTACAAAGGCTTATATCAACAAACACCCAACTAACTCGTCTTGGCTAGTCGTACTAGACATGTTTGTATAGGCTACCTATGGTATTGAAAAATTACAGACAATATAAATATTATTGACCTTGACTAACTGAGAGACCAAATGTCCTAAATTAATGTCAGACATGCCTATAGCTATATGAATGTATCCAGCCATTAAAATAGACCACTGAAATTTCAGAGGAATATAGATAATGTGCAGTGTCATAATTATGAGTCGTCGGTCCAGGAATAGAGACCCTATGGCACATATGTGTGTCAGCTGGTATATGTATGAATATAAATGTATTTAGGTCTGTGAAAATTAATTTTCGGCACTATTATTTATCAGATTTTATACCAGGAAATTAATATTTTAGATTGGGAAAAACCAGTGAATTATTATATCAATTTTGAGTGGCCACTCTGATGAAAAGATCTGTATGAAAGCTTATCAAGCTGTGGGTCATAAATCACAGGGGATCTTGCCCTTTACACTGCTATCTCTAATATTTCTTTCTAAGAACAGTTATTCCTGGTTGCTGGGCTCAAGTTGCCTGTAGTGTATACCCTCAGTCTTTTGTTCCTCCTTCGAGCTCTATCAGTATAAGATGCAGACCGTGATGTGAATACCAGAGTCCTTGAAGATGACATGAAGGATTCCTTGAAGAATTACAATGTTTCTCATAACTTTTTAGTCCAGTCTATTAATTTCATAACCTACGGTTCATAGTTCCAACGGTATCTATGAGCAGGTATTTTGGTTGTCCATCATCAGTGCCGCCTATGTATAAGCTATATAAGTTGTACGCTGTATTGTTTTTATATATTACCACCAAACTAGTATTTTACTGCCAAATAGTTCTGAGAGCAAATGGTTCTAATTGTCACTGCGAGAGACCGATAATAAAATAGCTGACCGGATAAAGTTTGATATTTCCGTTATAGTTTTAATGGGAAATAAGATCAGTTGTTAAGTGAGCCCCAGAGTAGTGAGTCTATAGAGAAGAGGTCCTCCTGGCAACCGACGGACTGCATCCAGGTGAATGCTAGCTTCCTGAGGAAACCAGTAAGAGGTAACGCATAAATCCTAGTAGCGACTCATTTAATATTCCTTTTATATTTTAATAATTCGTACGTTTATTTGAACGCACTGTCCACGGCCTGTGAATTGTACTCAATGATATTTTAGAGTTAATATCAATGACTTCCCGTTTTATTAAATCCTCTGACGGCAGTAGCATGTCAAAGCTATAATGCTTGTATCTAAAATATTCTGATATTGAGTTAACAGTTGCTTCCTCCCATGAATTGTCTTAGTTTTCTTGTTCCTTTTTTTCACCCGCTTGGGCTGACATTTGCAGCTTCATCAGTGAATTTCTTTAAATTTTGAAACCGGCCTTTCAACAGAGGGCAAGACAGTAGCTCCAAGTGTTGGAGGTCAAATCTCTTCCTCAGGTGTTTTAATGATCTTATGTAGTCCATCCTATCAACAATTGCCACTATCTGCAGCACTTCCAGAATATATCCATGTAACGCCGAACACATATGGAGGCCTTATTTATCAGTTATCTACCTATTAATCAATGCAGCTGTCTCAAACAGTGATTTGAAGCTCTTCTAATCGAATATTGGGACACCACTCCGTCCAGTCACCATAACCACAGGTGGTGAAATATATGTTGTGGAACTCTTCACATGAAATATTGATAATGGGGGGGGGGGTATGTACATTTAGTCTCAGGCATGACCAAGCATTCTTTCAAAGACCGTAGTCTTACTACTATTCTAGATTCTAAACTGGTAGCTTACTTTCTCTATGGCAACTTACTTATTCTTTAATTCGCTAACATCATTCTTTAAAGTGTTCAGTTATTTTCCAAATAACTTTCTAAATTCTTAGACTATTCTTATCACTATAGTTTTGAATAAATTAAAAGAAGACCAAATCAAGACATTCTTGTATTCATTCTGGTTTTTAATTTTATGAAAATAAGTACTAATAATTTTGATTGATTATTAGAGTTAAAAAGTAACAAAATGAAAAGACAATACTGACATTCCTAGGTGTGAGGAGCAAGAGGTTATAGATTTAAGAGCATGTGCAGAGATAAAAGATGCGACTCACAGTAAAACTAGAAGTCATTCAAGACAATTCAACTTATTTGCTCCAGATAGCTGGAGACAAGTGTCCCTTTTGGTGTGTGCTTGATACGTAACAACCTGTGTTTACTTCATACTCAAGTTGATCTATCGTTGCAGGCTGTTTCTTTGTGTTTGGTGTATGCCCAGCTAAAACTGACTATTACTTAGTCATTTTTTAAAATACTTTTGTAAGGTTGAGAAGTTTATTATTTAACATTGTTAAGAAATTTCATCGTAACATATGTTAATTTACATTTTGTGATGTTTTTTTTTTCAGCAAAAAATCGGAATAAAGATTTACATGATCAGAAATATTTAACACATTTATTGAGTTCTTTTATGACGTGTAATCCAAAGCCAGTTTTAAAGGAAATATTTTCTGAAAAAGAGCTTCCATCAAGAAGATTTCACAGGACTTCTAGTGCAATTTGGACTACCCCACCAGTCTATCAGATACAATAATTTCATGTACTTATGTTATTAAATAAATAAATCGTTACAAATATATGACCATTTAGTAATATGTTGTTGTAATTTACAAAAATGACATTTGTTTTCCACCAGTTTTATACCTGAACTTCAAAAATTTTAATGAATTGATATTTTTGTATATAATTAAATTTGTATTGTATTTTGCTTATTTGTTTTGTATTTTTCTCCAGTAGTTTTTCTTTTAACGAATAACATGAATGAAGTTCTTTTTAGGCAAAACTAAATTATTTTAAAGAATGCTGTTGTATTTTTCATGTTGTAATATTATTTTATTGTTAGTCTGTATATTTATGAATAATTAAATATATTAAACTGTGAAAGATATGTTTATGTTGAGGATTTATATTAATTTCTAATGTTATTTTCTTAATGTAACTAAGTTTTCGTCTTATATTACTTTATTAATAAACACAATATATATGTAGTTTTAATTTATTAAATATAATTATATTTATAATTTTAAATTAACTATATATTATAATTTTTATTAAAATTGTCAGTCTTTTATTGCTGTGTTGCATTTTTAGGGTGTTGAGGTAAATGAAACACATTATTTTATGTCAACAATTTTTCTATAACAGTTTGTGATGTTTTTTTGAAGTTCAGTCATTGCAATTTATTGTATTCTATACATAGTTGTAAAAACCTGTAGAATACATGCTGCATAGAGAGCCAATATGTAACAGATTATTGTATATGTAATAACTGAAATTTTATTGAGAAAATATATAGGATCGTTACTGTTTGCGTCTTTAAAAGCTATCAAGTGCTTATGTTCCCCTCTTTGCTATACCAGAAGTCATTTAATCCCACTCTACTTAATCATCTAACATTTCATTAATCTTCTGTATATATCTAAATAAACCTGTTGTATAACTTCTTTAGCAAACAATTAGTTTTTTTTATATCACCTTATCTTATTTCTTTTTCAAGAATTTAAGATAATTTATTTTAAAATGTTTTCGTTATGAAACTTCTATTTTAATCGCAAAAATTACTTTAAATTTCTCTAAGATTTTAATTTATTTTCCAAACCTTATTACATTTTATTTATTTAATCAATCCTTTCATTTGACTTTGGTATCTTAAACCAAATATAAAAAACAACAAACATTTACAAAACAAAATTCTTTTTCTTCATTATAAACATTGTAACTTCCTTTGTAAACAAACAAGGTTTATATCACCTGTTCTTACCTTCTTTTCTAAAATTTACTAAAATTTTCAATTTAATTTGAAATCAAAATTATCCTTTCTTTGTTAATTTTTAAACAAATATATGATAACTGCGATTGCTCTTATAATACTAATATTAGAGCATTTCCCTGAATAGAATGCGAATCTATGGTCAATTCTGCATTATTTAAGCTATTTAAATGACAAATCCATTTTTTGTAGAAATCGCAAAATTCATGAACTATAAATAAGTTCATGCATTTTTTAGAGCATATATATGATAATTACGATTGTTCTTATAATACTAATATTAGAGCGTTTCCATGAATAGAATGCGAATGTATGGTCGATCCTGCATTATTTAAGTTATTTAAAATGACAAATCCATTTTTTATAGAAATCGACAAATCCATGAACTATAAATAAGTTCATGCATTTTCTAGAGCAAAATAATGGTAATTACGATTGCTCTTATAATACTAATATTAAAGCATTACCATGAATAGAATCCGAATCTATGGTAGATTCTGCTTTATTTAGGCTACTTAAATGACTAATCCATTTTGTATAGAAATCGCAAAATCCATGAACTATAAATAAGTTCATGCATTTTTAGAGCAAATATATGATAATTACGATTGCTCTTATAATACTACTGTAAGAGCGTTTGTGTGAATAGAATGCTAATCTATGGTCGACCTTGCATTATTTAGGATATTTAAATGATTAATCCATTTTTTGTAGAAATTGCAAAATCCATAAATTTAAAAAAGGTTCATGCATTTTTTAGTGCAAAATAATGGTAATTACGATTGCTCTTATAATACTAATATTAGAGCGTTTCCATGAATAGAATGCGAATCTATGGTCGATTCTGCATTATTTAGTCTATATAAACGACTAATCCATTTTTTATAGAAATCGAAAATCCATGAACTATAAATAAGTTCATGCATTTTTTAGAGCAAAATAATGGTAATTACGATTGCTCTTATAATACTACTATTAGAGCGTTTCCGTGAATAGAATGCAAATCTATGGACGATTCTGCATTATTTAGGCTATTTAAATGACGAATCCATTTTTTATAGAAATCGCAAAATCCATGAATTAAATATAAGTTCATGCGGTTTTTAGAGCAAAATAATTTAAATTACGATTGCTCTTATAATAGTAATATTAGAGCGTGGCCATGAATAATCCATTTTTTATAGAAATCGCAAAATTCATGAACTATAAATAAGATCGTGCATTTTTTAGAACAAATATATGATAATTACGATTGCTTTTATATTACTAATATTAGAACGTTTCCGTGAATAGAATGCGAATCTATGGTCGATTCTGCATTATTTAGGCTATGTAAATGACAAATCCGTTTTTTATAGAAATCGCAAAATCCATGAACTATAAATAAGTTCATGCATTTTTAGAGCAAATATATGATAATTACGATTGTTTTTATAATACTACTATTAGAGCGTTTTCATGAATAGAATGCGAATCTATGGTCGATTCTGCATTATTTAGGCTACTGAAATGACTAATCCATTTTTTATAGAAATCGATAAATCCATGAACTATAAATAAGTTCATGCATTTTTTAGAACAAAATAATTGTAATTAGGATTGCTCTTATATTAGTAATATTAGTGGGTTTCCGTGAATAGAATGCGAATCTATGGTCGATTCTGCATTATGTAGGCTATTGAAATGACTAATCCACATTTTATAGAAATCGCAAAATCTATGAACTATAAATAAGTTCATGCATTTTTTAGGACTAAATAATTGTAATTACGATTGCTCTTATATTTCTACTATTAGAGCGTTTCCATGAGCAAACGCATATCATTTATTTGTTCTAAAAAATGCATGAACTATATAATATAGTTCAATCATTTTTCGATTTCTACAAAAAATGGATTTGTCATTTGAATAGCTTAAATAATGCAGAAACGACCATAGATTCGAATTCTATTCACGGAAAAGCTCTAATAGTAGTATTATAAGAGCTATCGCAATTATCATATATTTGCTCTAAAAAATGCATGAACTAGTTCATGGATTTTGCGGTTTCTACAAAAAAGGATGGGTCCTATAGTCTAAGTTATAGAGATAAAAATGACCTATAACCAAGAAGTGCACCTGTTTTATGTCGATTTAAAAAAATCCTTTGACTCAGTACCAGATGCAAAACTGGGAAGCATTAGAGAGGATAAACATTGACGCAAATATCATCAGACTGGTTAAAAATATTAGACACAAATAAAAGTTGGAAGAAATTCCACTTGATTTATGCATTTCTGGTCACTAAATGACTTAAACAAGGATGTTGTGTGGTGCCAACACTGTTTAAGATGTACAAGGAGCAAGCCCTGAGAACATGGAAAAGGAAGTGCCGACAAATGGGAATACCTTTTAGTGACGAAAACTCCATTTCTACTTTGTGCTTTGTGAATGATCAGGTTCTCCTAGCCCAAGAGTAAGAGGGTCTAGAGTATACTCGTACAAAATGAAATGGGGACTCGATAGTAATATGGAAAAACAGTATAGTTGGAAGATGGAAGAAAGTAAACGGGTTAAGAAGTATAGATAATAAATGATGAAACATTAGAAGCAGATATAACAGGAAAAAATATATACAAGGAAGAAGAGAAATTTACCAACTATAAGAAGTCACAATATGGATTGGATAGAGGTTTCGTACTTTAGGTCAAATTAAATACAACAAACCTTATTAGAATATAATTTCACCCGAATAGAAAGATTTAATAGTAACTTAGTCGATTACTAATAAGTTTAAATTAATCCTTTGCATAAATTTTAATCAAGTTTTTTACTCCACTGTATACTATAGAAAGATTCCAAATAACAACCCGCGAGATTTAAGAGTAAATAACATTGTATTAAGTTGTATTATAAGAACAAAAGCCCACCTTTGTATTACAATAATGTATTAGTTATTAAATTAAAGATTGATTGTATCTTCACAAATGTATTTTTGTAAACATTAGTAGTAGCTCAGGAAATGACAAACTAAAATAAATATGACATTATTAAATTTAATATGCTTCTTTTTAATGATTTAACAACCTAAACATGTGACTGTAGATATTATAAGGTCTTCGAAAATTGAAATGTAAAACTTTATAATACATACATACTAACAGTTGGGCCATAATTATCCCTTATTGTATCACAACACCGCAAAATACTTATTTTTTATGCCGAAGTCTTGCTGGATTAGAATTTTAGGCAATTTTTTCTCTGCTACAACTTTTGTTTGATTTTTAGTTACACTTTTATATCTTAATTTATACAAAAACAGTGTAATTTATACAAGAACTACAAAATGTACAACACAAAAACTGCAAGTTTTGGTTTTTAGTGTCTGATTTTATGAGGTCTCTTAAAAACCACTTAGTAGTCACCCTGTTTTAGCATTTATAAAATATTACACAGATGGACTTGTCAATGGTAAAAATATAAAGTTCAAATTTAAGTACCTATGCATAAGTGGTAGTGGAATGGTTTCATGCACAAATTAGAGGTTAAAGTATTGTCCTTAAAGAAGAACAAGAGTTGGACAGGTGCCTAAGTATTTTCAGCCAGACTGAAAGAAACTTTAGAAATGTTATTGATTAACATTAGAAGTGTAGCGTAAGTAAAATTCTTTAAATGTCTGTGCACTGGATTACTACCACAAGATGCAAGTGCATTAAAGCAATCAGTCCTTGTCTCTATGCTAAAGATTTTATAAAACATTTTGTCACTTTTTTGCCTTTATAAAAAAACTACACTAAAATATAAAAAGTTTAAAGTTAAAGTATATTACTTATTACACTTTTGTTATTACTTGCAACCAGACTATTTTTGACCAGAAAAAAGGTCTGATTGCAAGTAATAGCAAAAGTGTAATAAGTAATTAACAACCAGCTCGTCATGAACAGCAACAAGATTTCGATATTTAAAGTTTATATTAATATACAAAGTATCACAGTAAAATTTTATATTCAACATGATGTCTAAGGAAGTTTCTAAGTTATGTTATTAATTAATGACCTAAAGACATTGATTCCAGATAGAAATCAAGCAGGTGTGCCTGTAGTTTCTAGAATGTGCGTAGTAATTGAATTAATATTAGAAGAGTTTCTTTTAAATTCTAAATTTAAAAAAACTGTTCATATTTAACAAATTGATTTTACTGGAACAAAACAAAATCAAAGAATAGGAGAATTGTAAATTAATAAATTGTATTTGGATCTACGAACATGAGGAAGAAGTTAATGAAGTTAGTCAGTTACAATAAATCCGAATAAACATTTAAAATTGTTCTTTCTCGCTTGCTTATTTGTGGGACTTTTCTGTTTTGTTAAAACAGAGACCAAGGTGCTTTAGTTTATTTTTATATAAAAGCAAACAATTTAAACACTTTTTAAAGGTCTGTAATTTAATTTTAAAATATGTAATAAATGATGGTATTGTAAATATAGTAATGTAATTAAATTCATGCCGATATATTGGTACCTAATCTTATGTCACGGAGTTATAAACAAAAATACTGAAAAGAACTGGGCTTTGTTTTACAGATAGTTGAATATAGTAAATATAGAAGTAATTATAATATTAGAATAAAAAGTAAATATAAAAACAAAAATTAAAAAAAACCAATGCATTTGTGCGGAAATATAATTTGAAGTTACATAAAGCAATAACGTAGACAAATTATGAAATATGAAAGAAGTGGATAAATAAAATGGATGCCAAAAATTTGAAAATTTAAAAGTAGATATAAATGATCTTATAATTATGAAAAATGTCATTAAGGGAAAATTATATGATTTTCCCTTATAAACAGGAGTTCCCAACATTCTAGCAACTGAGGTACAACCTGGAGGGTTTTTATAATTTTGGCGTACTACCATCGCCAAGGTCTAAGGGTGTAAATTGGAAGAAACTTATTTTTTTTAGAAACACATTTTTTTATCAAAGACGAGTTCATTATTTATTTTATTTTAATTAAATAAGTAATAACTTTATACTGAATTATTTGCTCATTTTCCATTAGTTTTCAATAACATTAAGAGAATAAATGAAAATAAACATTGCACACATTACAGTTTTATTTAATACGCTGTTGGTCTGTCAATAAAGAGACAATTGCAGTGATAATTCAACTTAATTTTATTTTCAAGTTCTCTTCAACACTTGTTAGTTTTATATTTATTTTTCATATACAACAGTTTAGAAAAACCACCATCACACAAGTAACTAGTGACAAATGGCATAAAAAATATCATAGCTTTTTACACCTAATCCATAATTTTAATAATGATTTCTCTTAAACACATCTATCATGGAGCAGCTTCAGTTAAATTGATAAATTTTTCCTGCAGTTCAAACTCACTTGGTGAGCTTCCTGCAAAAGGATTTCTGATCCAGTCAAGTTTGGAATAATCTTCAAGAAATATTTATTAAAACTTTCTTGAAGAGCTTCCAAGTACAGAATTGTATCAACAAACACAGCTGGCTTTAGAGATATGACAGCATAGCAAATGCTGAGATATTTTTCTGCTGATCAATAATGTATGTAATATTTTCTAGCAAAAACTCTATAATAACTTAGCGGAGCAACTGTCATGAAATGTTTAAATATAAATAAATAAAACCTCCTAAGCCACAAAAACGTTTTATCTATGTACATTTCAATTGCAAAGCATTCATATTCAGAGGAAAATACTGCAAGACAACTAGAGTTAGACTTTATTAATTTCTTCTGAAGATGATTGCTTTGGATTCAAAATGTACATCTGGACATAAATGAAAGGTTTTGTGGTTTAAGATATTTTATTTATTTATAATAAAAAACTGAATGTACAATAAAACTTTAGTTTTTATGAAATATTAGCTTTTCCTCTCCCTAGATACCTACATAAATATAAATTTTAAATCTATTATTAATCTGATACTAAAGGTTTTTATTTCATATTTATGTTTAAATAAAAGGACCAGCATTTAATATTGTGCAATATATATTAAGTGTACAGTGTTGCTGTAATAATCATTGACTGGCTCTCAACACCAGACAGAGAAGAGCTAACGGCTCGGTCCGAGCCGTTTGGGTCCCCTTCTGAAGTGCTAACTGCTTGGTCAGAGCCGTTTGTGATAATTGCCGCCGAACAAAAACTTGTGTTCCAATTTAGTTATATTTTATATTAGAATAAAGGAAAAGAGTTGGTTTATTTATTAATCTACCCAGGAAAACATGTTGGAAGACACGTAATAGGTCTAATTGAAGGGTATAGTGCATATCGGCGCCAGTTCAGTGTTGTTTATTACGATTTATTTAGTGTTTTAGTTACGGTATAAGTGGTTTTAATTATGGTATAAGTATTTTTAATTATTACATTTGTTTGTTGTGCGATTCATGATAAATAATGAGTGAACTAAGTCGTTCAAGTCAAATCAGAAAGTGTTTGTTTGATTCATCAGATGACGAGTCTGATAGAAACATTTCTGATATTGACACAGACTTGGAAGAAATTCCAGAAAATGATAGTTTGCTGGATTACTCATCCAGTAGTGGAGAGGAGTATGACCCTGATTTAGATGATAATGTATATAGTGAATCTGTTAACGATATGGACCTAAAAATTGGGCTGATGACAAAATTATTTGCAGCAAGAAGAGTGGAATTGAAGCTCTGAAACCAGTTCTAATAAATTAGTAAAATTGATGTAAAAAATAAATCTATTTACCATTCTACATCCACTCGACCAGTCAAAAAATACTAGAAGAATATTTCTGACAATTTTTTGGATATGGCTTTACTAAATGCGTTCATCTGTTATAAAAACAATACAGACAATCCTCTTGATAGGTTTAATTTTATGGTAGAAATAGTTGAATCGCTTGTTGAAGGCGAAACAGTTGATGCTCCTGAGTCTCATGCAGGACCAGCATGCGATGCACAACATAACTTGATGCGTTGCCCTGGAATGAGTGTGCGCCTTTGTGTAGTTTGTTTACTGAAAGGAAAAAATTCCAAAAGTAGGTTCTGGTGCCCAGGGTGTAACTCTGGTGTCCACCCTGATTGTTATATGGACTAAAAACATTTCTGGAGACCTAAAGGGCACATCAAAAAGCGTGCAACAGAATCGGATTCTGATTACGCATTGACATGTACATAGGCATAATGTGTAAATATGAATATAGGGCTATATGATTTTGATTTTTATGTTATATTCGTAAACCTAAGTGGTAATCATTGCCACAAAAGACAAGTTTGCCTGCTCATAAGTTATCCTACAAACCTAGTTAGGAAATAAATAATGTGAAAATTCTGATGATTTTTTTTGGTTACATTGGCGCATATTATGTTGAAAACACTAATTATTTTTGAATATAAACTATTTATGTTTTACGTTTCTATATTCAAGACAAAATTTTGAATCTTTTCCATATTTTGGATTTCAAATATTTTACAATGGTGGTTCTAAGATTAACTGGAAAGAATGAAACATTTTCAAGTAATTTTTTTTTCTATTCATCGGAAACTTTCTATTCTTGAATATAATTTGGTAAGTTTCTGTTTTACGTAATTTTATTCTATTATTTATTGTGAACATTTTGATATATAAAAAGTTTTATTTTAGAGGTATTTTGTATTTTCTATTAAACATAGAATCCTGGGCATCAGCAGTAAAACACCTAGCACTCCAGAGTGTTATTACTTGCACTTGGGGGGGTTTAAGGTAACATAATGCTCTGTGAAGAAGCTAAACAAGTGCATTCAATACTTTCACCACATTGTTACACCATTCATAGTCTGTCAGATTACAGTAACAAATCTTTATGCCAAGCACAAACATTTTTTACATATAATCTAAAAATGTATGTTTTAAAAACAACTTTCATTGAATAATGTTATACAATTCAACAGTATTAATATGTAAACACCTTTGTTTAAACAAGAAGTACAATGAAAATACTTATTTTTTAAACAAATCTGAGCAAGTGCTTATATAATACGGTATGTCGAAGTGTATGTGTGTAATCTAGTAGCTCAAGTTAAATGTGGAATCAAACAATAATTTTTTTTTTATTTGACATGAACAATTACGAATATTAGTTTCATTAAATTCACCCTTTATGAATTTCCCTTTAGTACATGTATTCCATCATTTGCAATTTAGGTTTCAATCTAAACACCAATTTCTTGTTCAAAAGCCCATCAGCAATCCATTCTACTTCAGTTTGGATAATTTTACTGTTAATTTTATTTTTACTACATTTTTGAAACAGTGAATCATTCTGTCTACTAAATTTCATTTTGATGGAAAGGATGTACAATATAGGTTGCGGCAGACCTTGGTTTAAGCAGGTAAAATATTAAACCCTTTGAAGCCTGTTCCTGTTTGTACAAAAACGTGAGATTTATTGACGTTTTTTAACTATTGCTTACATAAAACTAACATTTATATCAACTTACATCAGTGATATTGATAATGTATTTTCTTTAACTTAACCAATATATTATAAAAAGATGTAAAAAAACCTAAGTTTAACTCAAAACGTAAAGAAATTCAGCACTGATATTAATATTGAATCAACAAAAATTTGTCTACAATATCTGCAACCTAATTATTATTTAATGTTATGCTTTTTTTAAGAAAAGATTCACAGTCACATAACCAACTAGGTTCACGTCCGTAAGCCACATACAAGTTTACAAAGTTATGGATTTAGAATATTAATATTAGGTCATAAATTCTGTGATTTGTTGTAAGTAGCAATTTATAGAAATCCATTAGATATTGTTTCCTTATACGAATTCTAAGATGGATGTTAGGCTTGTTTTACAGACAAGCCATGAATTTATATATATATATATATATATATATATATATATATATATATATGTGTGTGTGTGTATGTCTATATATAAAGTTTTATTGCTAATTGTAAACAATTGTTGCACCACTAAGTTCAATTAATTTTTACATTTGTTGATTCCATCTTCGGCTGAGCTACTAGTAATCACTTACACTTTTAAAAAATGTTTTAACTTGCCTATAGTAGCACTTACTTTGTTTGTTGAGGACGGCCGATTCAGGAGATGTGTCCCTTTGTCAACTCAGAGATCAGTTACGGTCTGAGTTGACAAAGGGACACATCTCTCGAAACGGCCGTCCTCAACAAACAAAGTAAGTACTACTATAGGCAAGTTAAAACATTTTTTAATTTTTACCTTATGTGATGAGGCACCTTTCACTTATCATTGTCGAATCAGTGATTATAAAATTAGTGCAATGGCAAAATAATGAACATTAACTTCACAATATAAAATGAAAAGAATGGTCCAAGTTACACTAGGCTCAAATCTCAATATATTTTACAAGATAACCACTTTCACCAATGGTCTTATCAACTACAGTTGTTATAAGTGCTTATTCATTAATTCATCTTCCCGATTCTGAATCTGTCAAATGATTTCCATTTGAACATAAATTCTAAAATGTATTATTTTTTTCTCATTCTATTCATATGGTCAATTCACTGGGCATTTTCTGTAAACAGTGTCTGTAATTAGTACTTTACCAAATGGGATAATCTCTAATTCTTTCCAGTTTTTATGGTTTTATTTGAGAATTTAAATAAAAAAATTAATATTTGTTTTGACTCCTTATACTAAAATCCTCTGATCCATACAAGATCTCACGTTGAACCATGAATCTTTCTTTTGGTTTGTTTTGCTTCACAGTGTTAAAAAGCACAATATATTAATTGAACTTCATATTTACTATTTTTCTTATTAAATATTTCTTCATAGAATCTGTTTTTATAAAATGTAATTGTTGAAAAAAATTTAAATTGAAAGAGATTTGTTTAACTCAAAGGTGTGGATAATTTAAAAAACAAATTTATTTTAGGTATTTAAATTCAATGACACAAAAAATTGATATTGACTCTTTATATTTTTATATAATTCTATTATTATAACTTACATTAAAATTTGAAAATAAATTAGAAGGGTGCTCTAAAAGTTACTATTTTATTCCTATTTATTTGGTTATTATTTTTTAAAATTTTATGTTTCAACAAATAAAATCAATTCTGCTTTTTTAATTTTTATCATATTGTTACTTGAAATTTTACCAAATATTCAAAATTAATTTTTGTTGACAAATTAAAATATTTACTTTATAAGTTGAGAATTTATTTATAATTTATTAATCAACAACAGTTATCTTTATATTGGTTGATTTCATCTTCACGAGAACTACTAGTTTTAACTAAAAACCCTTGTACGTATGGGACACTTGCCTACAGTAGCATAAAAGTAAGGGCTACTATATGCAAGTGTAACATGTGTACGAGTGTTTTTATTTATTTCTATTTTAGTAAGTTATTGAAGTCAGTATTTAGTTTGTATTTTAGGAAAGGTTTAATTAATCTTTACACTTATAAATTCTCATTGGATAGAATTATTAAGGTACTAAAAGTGAATATTTCTTGTATCACATTCAACTTATTTAGTTAGATAAGATAAGTAACTAAAAATGTGCGTGAGAGAGAGATTAAGGTGGAAGAGGTGGAGCAGTGTGAGTGAAATATTTTTAACCTAGGCTTGTAACAAGGAGGGGGAAAGGAAGTGCTCACAGTCTAGCTGTACACTTAGTAGTGACTGTCTTTTAGCCTAGCAATGAGGGAAATTGTACATTTGCAAGCTGGCCAATGTGGTAATCAGATTGGTTCCAAGGTAAGAAGTTATATGGACATTTATAGCTGTGTATAATGAAGAATATTAATTTGTTTCACAGCATATAAAAATATCAGGAAAATAACATTAACAGTGCTTTATAACTGGTTATTTCATAACTGATTTCACATCACCAATCTATTTTTAACAGTTTCTAAAAATAAAGTTACACATGAGTTACATATCAAACATTAAAAAATTGAAGTTATCAATTATAAATATAAAAATTGCTAGCTTATAATCTTTTCTGTAATAGGCATACTTGAAATTTATTTTAAATTTGTGTTGTTAAGTAAATGGTCATAAAATTTAAAGAATTACAACTATTTCATTATACCAAAAAACACATTAATGTTTTAAAGATAAAATTAAAGTAGTATAAATCGTACCACTGAATAATTGTGTGATTTTTGTAAACATATTATTGAAAATCATGGATTTATGGGCTGTGAATTTTCTCCCATAACTTTCTACAGTTTTACTAATAGATTTCTTTAGAAGTTTATATATATATATATATATATATATATATATATATATATATATATATACATATATATGATGAATTGTTACTATCTGGAGTACATCCGTTCATTCTGCAGTCCATAAATTCGCAAAATGGACTGCATAAATTTGAATTTATAGACTGCAGAATGAACGGATGTACTCCAGATAGTAACAATTTATCATATTTTTCCATCCGTGAAGGAATACGTATCAGCATATATATATATATATATATATATATATATATATATATATATATATATATATATATGATGAATTGTTACTATCTGGAGTACATCCGTTCATTCTGCAGTCCATAAATTCGCAAAATGGACTGCATAAATTTGAATTTATGGACTGCAGAATGAATGGATGTACTCCAGATAGTAACAATTTATCATATTTTTCCATCCGTGAAGGAATATGTATCAGCATATATATATATATATATATATATATATATATATATATATATATATATATATATATATATATATATATATATATAAACTTTTGCAAAAAATTATGAAATTCAAGGGTAATAATATTGGTGTAGAATAAATAACACTGCAAATATTAGTCAAATATAGCCCTCATATCAATAATTTGTATTATTGTTTAACAACCAGCTCATCATGAACAGCAACAAGATTTCGATATGTATTATCGAGTTAAAATTTTATGTTTAAATATGATGGTATAATGACTTTTAAAATCTATAGATAAAGGAAAGACATTGATGAAAGATTACTTAGCACACTTGAAAATGTTATGTGTAGTCAGTTATGAGATTGTCTATAAATTTATTATATTTGTAAGTTCGACAAGTCACAATTTCTCATAGTTTGATGATACTCACAAGGGGTTAATAATTAAAATACCTTATTATTTGGAATTATTAATAATTTTATAAATAATAATGAACAAAAAAGGTAATTGAAATATTAAGTTTTTTTAAATAAGTAAAAAAGGTTATTCTTTTGTGAAAAAAACTGTGAATATAATATATTTAGATTTTTTACACAGAGAATATGCAATATATATAAAAAAATTCATTGATTTATGTTTGAACCTAATTTTAAGTCAACAATAATATGTTTGAGAATAAAAATTAACATATTGTGTATAAATATATATATCGAACATCACCTACTATATGTAGATATAACTCTGGGATTGTTGTATGTTTTATATGTGATTTTACTACGTGTTCGTTAAACGAACAAACCCAATACAAAACACACATACTCTTTGATACTATCGTAAACCTGCATTTAAAACTGTCAATGTTTAACCTAACAACTCCAAGCAGAAAATTTAGACACTGATAAAGATCGCCACAGAGTGATTGAAAACATTCTGTCTCAGTAAGTTTTTACAAAGTTTGGATAGTCTTAAACTAACATAAAAGTGATTAAATAAGTTTCACCAAACGTAATGGACTACAAAATTCAAGAGTTTAACTATTTAATTATTTAACAAATTCATGAATAAAAAATAATAGTCATGTTTTCCACAAATAAGTTTGATAATAAAACTTTATGTTTTTAGTCTAAAATATATATATAATGTTTAAACAATTTATTTTATTACATCTTTATGTTACTTTCTTTAACATTACTGTACGTTACTGTTTCTTAGTTCTGGGAAATAATATCAGATGAACATGGAATTGACCCGTCTGGAATTTACCATGGAGACAATGATTTACAGTTAGAAAGAATAGATGTCTACTACAATGAAGCTGCAAGTAAGAGATCTTCATGTAAAGCTTAGTGCTGTTACCTAACGGATGCTTTCCTACATTTAAATCTAATATGCAAAATGTATAGGGCTGTAGAAAGCCTATAAAATACACAGAAACAATCCAAAATTTGAAGCAAATAATAATTATAAGTTTAGAGTTTATCTTTATTTTTTAAATTAAATTGATACTGTCTTGTTAATTTTAGGAAATTAAACAACAACAAAAATTTATAATTTAAGAGTTTTTTATGTTGAATTTACTGTTCTGTATTTGATTTAGAGTGAAAATGCTATCTATGTTCATTATCATTCAAGTATCAAATCTTTTCATATTCTTTATACTGTGATAAACACAGTATCTATAGTTCTTGCTCTAATCCCTGTAATTAGAAACAACTACATAATTATTTTAGATCATTTAAATCATATGCAATCAGCGGTTTTAAATAACCCATAACACAAGATTAATAAATAAATTAGTAAACAAAATTCATTGACAGCTACATTTTGGAAAAAGATTGCTTTTTTGTAAACCAAAAAAAGGTCTAGTACTAAGACAAGATGTACAGCTAATTTTCATTAAAAACACTACTTGTAAATATGTTAGTACAGTAGTCTTGATAATTCGACGTAGATAGGACAGATACCTCTCGGAAGTACGTTCCTGTGCATTAGAAAAAATTGGAGTATTAATGAACCCTAACACTATAATTAAAAATGCACTAAATAAGTTTATAGAACTTTATGAATATTTCTTTGAAGTCCGGCTCATTTCCTTTGCATACCATATTGATATTAACATTTCTTGGAAGCCCGACTCATCATTTTCTTTCAAAGAGATGAAATAGGCTCTAATATAACGGAAGCTCAAAATATCGGGACTCAGATTTTCGAGATTCTACTTGCCTAGTACTGGAGGTTATATGTCAAAAAGTGTGCATGAGTTATAATGTAATTAAATGTTGAGTAAGTGTGTTGGGTGTAGTTTGAAATGTTTGTATGTTTTGTTCTGTTTGTGAAGAATTTGTAGGCTTGATGTTATGTTTGTGTATTTATGTATTGTTTGTGAAGAATTTGTTGGCTTGATGTTATGTTTGTGTAATTATGTATTGTTTGTGAAGAATTTGTAGGCTTGATGTTATGTTTGTGTAATTATGTATTGTTTGTGAAGAATTTGTTGGCTTGATGTTATGTTTGTGTAATTATGTATTGTTTGTGAAGAATTTGTAGGCTTGATGTTAAGTTTGTGTAATTATGTATTGTTTGTGAAGAATTTGTAGGCTTGATGTTATGTTTGTGTAATTGTGTATTGTTTGTGAAGAATTTGTAGGCTTGATGTTATGTTTGTGTAATTATGTATTGTTTGTGAAGAATTTGTAGGCTTGATGTTATGTTTGTGTAATTATGTATTGTTTGTGAAGAATTTGTAGGCTTGATGTTATGTTTGTGTAATTATGTATTGTTTGTGGAAATGAGATGTTCAGCTAGGTTTGATTGGGTGTTTTTGTTTTTGTGAACGCTTTTATGTGTTCTTGGTAGTGCGTGTAAAATGCCTTTATGTTTGGCCTGTCCCGCTGTTAGAGCTACATGTTATAACTTGCAGTTTTGGGTTGTACATCTTGAGGTTTTCTTTAATATTTGCTTATTAATTCACTTGACAATAAACCATTACTTATCTATTTTTCAGTAAACTCGTTTCGTACTTAGTCACTGCATTGTTTAATGTTGTGAATTATGGAGACACTCAGCATTGAACAATGTACTGACCAAGTGCAAAACGTGCTTGCTGAAAAACATAAGTAAGAAGTGGTTTATTGCAAAGTGAAATAATAAACTCCATTTTATACGTTTAAAACAATTTTATATTTCATAAATGTAGCAATAAGTATATTGAGGTAATGTTGAAACAAATAATATGAACTCTTTTGTTGAAATTTTTAATACTTGTTTTATTTATCTATATTAAATAGTAAACGAATCAGTAATTGATGATTTATTCATTTCATTAGGAGGTAAATATGTTCCTCGAGCGATACTGGTTGATTTGGAGCCTGGAACAATGGACTCTGTCAGATCTGGGCCTTTTGGGCTACTTTTTCGACCAGACAATTATGTATTTGGTCAAAGTGGAGCAGGTATGTTTTGTAAAACTGTCTTCAAAATATTCATTGATATAGTTTCTGAACATTTATTAAAATAATACAAAATATTGCCTTAATTGCAAAATTATAGGCTTTTTACAAATTACAAACTGCTGATATAAACCGCAATTTTAATTTAGATTTTTTACATTAAAATTCGCTAATATAGTTGCATTTCTTATGAAAAAATGTAGTCTATTTATTAAATTTGTAAATCTATGTGTAAGAAGTAACATTTTAGCTTTTAATGCGGTTTTATTTCAAAATGAAAATGTGTCTTCAGTTAGTAAGAAGTATGCCTCAAAATTCAAATATCAGACAGTAGTGCTTTCTGAATTGTTGTGTAGTCTTACAATATAATACATTTTACATATTTATAATATCTGTATTATTATATACAGTTGTTATTTGATATGAAAATTTACCTCTTTGGTAGGAGGCAAGAACGCATAACTTTTAGTTAACTACAACTTTTTTTTATTTAGAAATAGTAGGTATTCGGAAACTAAAGGAAAATATGTACCAGAAATATGTTTTCTATTTCGTAGACATAACTATGTGAAATAAATTATAATTCAGTCCAAAAGCTAACAAAGGTTTAAGTTTCTGCCTCTTGACTAAATCCCAACATGTAGATGACATTCTTAGAAGGGATAAATACAGAGACAATAAGATAGAGAACAATAGTCTTACTCATAGCTGCACTGAGCACCCCCCTCAAAAAATTACTAATATTACAAGTTACCTAAGATTAAAACCTTATGTACATTTCAATGAGCATGTCGTAATCATCAGAAGGTCTTATCACAATCTAGAATACAATATATTATAAATTAGATTGACCTAGAGTTGGTAATTTATTGTATTCTAGATTGTAATTTTGTAATAAGACCTTCTGATGATTATGACATGGTCATTGAAATGTACATAAAAGTTTAATCTGAGCTAACTTGTAATATTAGTTATTTTTGTGGTATTGGCATTGTTTCCTTTATTTTGATTGCAATATATTGTCACACTATGCTCTTGATATTGTATACCCCTGCGTTTGATCAACCATATCTGCACTCTCCTACTTGTTAACCAGGAAACACCAAAAACAGTGCTTTGTATCTTATAATACTGAACCTAGGAAGAAAGTGTAACAAACAAACTGAGGAAAAATCATCTATAAAGAAACAATTTACATATTCCTGTTAATTTTGCTTTGAGGACTACCAAATAAAAATAATTACTTAATATAAATTAAAATCACTCAATAATAAATGATACTAAAATGTGTTTTTTGTAACATAACCTATAATACTTCTGCAATTTAAACATTTTATTGGTCTTCAATCAGTAATTTTTAAATTAAACATTCACTCCTTTACAAGTATTTCTTTGTGACATTGCAAGACTCTATTACTTCTCAAGCAGTTAATATTTTATAATTATAAAATATTACCATAATATTTCATAAGGGTCTGCAATAATGTAACTGGGTGTTGAGTATACAAACATTTAAAACTACACCCTACACACATACTCAACACCCAATTACATTATTACTCATGCACACTTTTCAACTTTATAAGTACTAATACTCACCAAAATAGACCCACATCCCCATAATAATATCCCACCCCCACCAACCAACAAAAACCAAGAGATCAGTTATGAGTCTGAAGTTGCTTGATGTAATTATCTTGAATTCAATGATTAAACTAATTTTAAAAATACTTAACTAAGTGAATATGTAATTCCTTAGTTGAGTATTTTTAAAATTATTTTATGGGTCTGAGTTGACAATGGGACACGTCTTTCAAAATGGCCGTCCTCAACAAACATAAGTAAATGCTATTATAGGCAAGTTGTAACATATTTACAAGTGTTTTAGAGAATGAATACATTTCAATGTACTGTATTAAGGAGATATAAATACAGTATATACTAATCATTCAGTGGTATTATGGTGGAATGTGGTAGTATTAAGATTGAGTGATATTTACAAACATTTGTTAGGCTTTTACAAGCAATAAAAAAATCGAATAAATGATAAACAAATTTGAATATTGAGTCAAAGAAGTTTATTTAATTAGTGCAACGTTTCGACAACTAGTTTGTTGGCCTTATCAAGCCTGTTGTGCTACAAAAAACAAATTCCTTACAATTAACCAGGGTGTCTAGTAAAATAGCTTGAAGAAATTCCCTCAGTTTTCCCTGACTTTTCCTCTTTTAGATGTCTATAGAAAGCCCAGTTTACATTGATATCTGAAGGATCTTGGATAAATCCAGACTTTGAAGAACGAATTGAGTAACTCTTTTGCTTTTGTGTCTGTAAGGAACACAGAACCAAAATATCGAGCTTTCACTTCATCCGTCTCTGCATCGCAATACCTAACACTCAAATCCATTTGGGCTCTTTGTGATATTTTGTTTAAACTTTCATCAAAGCCAATTACATAGTTAGAATTTGAATTTAATGATGTCAGTAACAGGTCTTTAATATAATTTGATAAACCGATTACAACACTATAGGAAATGTTATCTTTCCCCAATCTCATGTTCTGTGCAATGGTGCTATCAGGGAACATCCTTAGAAAGAGGCACACTACCTTCTGCATTGCGTAAAGAAGTGTTGCATTACTAAATTCACGCACCATATAATCTCTGCTTCAGTCACTTTATCTTTTAGTTTATATTTATCCTAAGGAAGGAGGGAAGGTAATGACGACATCTGCATGACGCGCTTGCCCGCTACGGCAATGAAAACTGGAACCTTCCATGTTGAAATAAACAGTGTACAAATAATCACCGTCAAATAAAACACATACTATCACGAGTCTAGACAAATAGCTGGCTACGAATGTTTACACAGCGTTCTGTGTGGTCAGAAACAGACTGAGTTATCTGTTATCCCCACCTGTCCATATGATAACAGAACCACTGCGCACCCCAAGGCCACGGTCCCAGCTGTACCAACTCGACACATTTAATATTTATTGACATAAGTCCTGAAGTCATAGCAACGGGCTTATCAAATAAATAATGGGCATCTAAATAAAGAAGTGTTATTTCCTGACTGCCCTGCCCCTACACCGCTGGCTTACAATACCAAATATTCGAGAGCAATGACCACTAGTTTTGTTTCTAATCAAAATAAATATTTTCCCGATTTTTTAAAATTTTCCCTGACTTTTCCCTGAATTTTCCAGAATCTTAAAATTCCCTGACTTTTCCAGGTTTTCCCTGTCACTAGACACCCTGTTAACATTGAAATGAGTAATGCGAGGAGGAATACCAACAAACACCTACACTTCACCAAAGTGACTACTTTTTAACTCTAAAAGTAAGGACTTTGTTTTCACAGGACAACAGGCTTGATAAAGGCAACAAACTAGCTGCCGAAACGTTGCACTAATTAAACTTCTTTGACTTGATATTCAACCAGTTTATCATTTATTCAAGTGTTCCAATAAATATTATTTAAAAAAATCATTGGACAGAATTCAAAACTAATAAAAACTGTCGTGTCCAATAAGATATAGATACTCATCTTAATTTGTGTTAGGAATATTTCTATATATTTGAGTACAGTTTTCTGCTTTTTCTAACATTACTATATTCTTTTCTGTTGACGTGTTTCGGAGCGACTCCATTCTTAAGATTTAAGTTTTGAAAATGAAGTCACTCTGAAACAAATCAACAGAGGAGAATATTGTATTAGGAAATTGTATTCAAATATAAACATTTGTTGATTCCATCTTCGCGTGAGCTACTAGTAATAACTTACAACTTTTTTAAAAAAATGTTTTAACTTACCTATAGTAGCACTTACTTTTTTATGTTGAGGACGGCCGTTTCGGGAGATGTGTCCCTTTGTCAACTCAGACCGTAACTGATCTCAAGGTTTACGTAGGTTAGGGTGGGGGTGGGATATTTTGGTGGTGTGGGTGTATTTTGTGTGTATTAGGAGTTATGATGTCAAAAAGTGCGTGTGAGTTGTAATGTAATTGTGTATTGAGTATGTGTGTAGGGTGTAGTTTGAAGTGCCTATATATTTCGTATTGTTCGGTTGTGTAGCGTTGGTTATTTCTGTGTTGTTTATGAAGAATTTGTAAGTTAGATGTTATGTCTGTGTAGTCGTGTTTTGTGGAGTTGAGATGATCGGCGAAGTTTGATTGGTAGTTATTGTTTTTTAGTGCTTTTATATGTTCTTGGTAACGTGTGTGAAATGACCTCCCTGTCTGGCCTATGTAAAAACTGGGGCATGAACTGCAAGTTAGTTTGTAAACTCCAGTGGTGTTGTAAATGCCACTTACTCCACACACAACACTCTCAACAAACAATTTAAACCCAACAGCAAAATCAACGACATTTACAACACCACTGGAGTTTACAAACTAACTTGCAGTTCATGCCCCAGTTTTTACATAGGCCAGACAGGGAGGTCATTTCACACACGTTACCAAGAACATATAAAAGCACTAAAAAACAATAACTACCAATCAAACTTCGCCGATCATCTAAACTCCACAAAACACGACTACACAGACATAACATCTAACTTACAAATTCTTCATAAACAACACAGAAATAACCAACGCTACACAACCGAACAATACGAAATATATAGGCACTTCAAACTACACCCTACACACATACTCAATACACAATTACATTACAACTCACACGCACTTTTTAACATCATAACTCCTAATACACACAAAATACACCCACACCACCAAAATATCCCACCCCCACCCTAACCTACGTAAACCTTGAGATCAGTTACGGTCTGAGTTGACAAAGGGACACATCTCCCGAAACGGCCGTCCTCAACATAAAAAAGTAAGTGCTACTATAGGCAAGTTAAAACATTTTTTTAAAAAAGTTATAAGTCAAATATAAAGATATAGCCATATAATTAGGTCAATCCAAAAAAGATATAATATTTGTTAAATATCAACTATAACTATTTGATTTGCCAATTTAAACAATCCATGTTTATAAATAAAACCTAAATAATACAATTTCATTTGAGGCACTAGGTTTTCACTATAAACACTTGAACATACATTAGTATGTTACACTTGCCTATAGTGTGAGTTGACAAAGGGACACATTTCCTGAAAAGAGAATTTCCAATAACAAAAAAGTAAATGCTACTATAGGCAAGTGTAACATACGAAAATATGTTCAGTGTTTTAGCTGCATAATATATTGAACTATCATTACATCAAACATTTTTAAAATTGCATAACAACTATTACATTCTGTCAAGGAAATAATTGGGCCAAAGGACATTACACGGAAGGAGCAGAATTGGTAGATTCAGTTTTGGACGTGTTAAGAAGAGAAGCAGAGAACTGTGATTGCCTACAAGGATTTCAGTTAGCTCATTCCCTCGGAGGAGGAACAGGCTCTGGAATGGGAACTCTACTGATTTCTAAAATTCGAGAAGAATATCCAGATCGCATTATGAACACATTTAGTGTTGTTCCATCACCAAAAGTGAGTAAATTACTGAAAGGTGTTCCAACAATAAAAGTGATTCTTTACCTTAGATCACTAAATAATACAATAGTTTTGTTAATCTTTGATCAGTTGCACCCTAATGAGTTACATGACCAGACAATGGGTATTTACATTAATTATAAAATACTCTAGTATGTACCATATTGGCAAAAACCCACTAGTTACTGATTTATTCAGCAGACGCGTTCGCGCTAGGTCAGCACTTTTTCAATGCTGTGAATTACTGACAAGACTGTTGCTCAGGTGTGTTGTGTTTGTGCGAGTCTGTGGTGTGTTATTGTTCAAAGAGTAGTTGTTAATTATGTGCTCAAATATAGTGTATGATTGGGAGTGTGTTTTGTCGTTTAGAATGCGTTGTGGATAGTATTTATGGTGTTTATATATCTCATAGTTTTCTACTGTGTTAAGTTTTTTGCTTTTATTGATGTAATGTAGGATTTTTAGATTGCTGCCTATCTCAGTCTGTGCGTGTAGTGTGTTTTGTATGTGTGGCGAAATTTGATGTGGGTTGAGTCTTTCTTCGTATCTTGTAGTAAATGTTCTCCATGTTTGTGCTATGTAAAAGCTGGGACAGTTGTTGCATGTGATCTTGTATACGCCTGCCCTGTCGTGTTTATCCTGGTGTGTTTTTGAACTGTGTAGGTGTTTTTTAATTGTCTTGGATGTTGTGAATGCTACTTTGTATTTAAGTTTGCGGAATGTGGAAGCTATTTTTTGTGATGTGTTGTGATATGTAAGTGTTATATATTTTTGTGTTATTGTTTTTTGTTGTGTTATGTGTGTGTTGTTTTTTGCGCATTATGTTGTCTATCAAAGTGTGTTTGTATCCGTTTTTATGGGCTATGCGTTTTATTGTTTATTTTTGGCGAAGATAGTACAAACAAGTGTAATTCCAATAAAAACCTCAAGATGTACAACACAAAAACTGCATAAAATACCAATGCAGCACCCGATTTTCTTCTTTAAACAACTTTTTTGAACCAAATATACAATATTATCTGATAATTGTACTATATCTAAACCTTAACGCATGGTTGGAGTTACAAGTTTGGTTCTGGGGGGATACAAGATTGCCCTCAGGGGTATCAAATGGGTCTGGGGGTAATCCTACCTTAAAAATAGAGAACATTTGAAAGCTTGTTAAAATTGTAAACTACAATTACAACATGTAAACTACTTTTTTTATTAAGTTAGGGTGTGATATTCAACGATATGTTTCTTATAGAACACAAATCGACGGCTTTTAGACTTAGAGTTTTGCAAAATTTAAATTTTGTTTAAATTTTCCAGTCATAACTCTAAAAATAAGCCTTATTTTGTTTGTATGAGAAATATAACGTTAAATACCAAACTTTGTCAGAAGCAATTCCTAAAATTTCATTTTGAACATCATGAATTGTAAGATTAAAATAAAGTTCATAATTTTCTTTGCTCTTAGTCGTATTTAGAAAATAACTCGCATACGATAAAAATAACAACTGATACTGCCGAGTATATTTCTTGTTGGCATTATTATTATTTTTGTAGTATTTTAATGACTTTATTGTCAGCCTTTCATTATAAAAAAAATAATCCACCTTTCCAGAAAGTTGCGGGGGGGGGGGGGTCATGCCCCTCCTTAACTCCGCCAATGGCTCAACGGTTTCTTAGAACACAACAGCGACAATAAAAGTCAGGTAAAAAAAATTCTCAAACGGTAAATATGTTTTGTCAAATGTTTATAACACAAGTTGATACTAAACTAATTTTAAAAATACTGAACTAAGTGAATATGTAATTTCTAACTTCCTGACGCGTTTCAAAACATTCGTTCCTTTTACGAACCTCTACGCCCTCTACTGGACGGCTTCAGTTAGTTGTAAAGGCACTAACGGGAATGAATTTATGACTGTGGAATGGGTGGGTTGTTTGAGTTGTGTGTCATATAATAGAAAAGGCTGTTGGATTCAAAGTGTGTGTGATCATTTAATACGTTTTCTTTATCTGTTGCATAGTGTTTGTAGATTTCATATTTTTCTAAGGTTGTTAGTTTTTTACTTTGTTTTAATGTGTTTAGAACATTTAGATTAGTGTGTATGTTGGTGTGTGTGTGTGTGTTGGGAGCTTTTTAGGTGTTTTGCATAGCTGGATTTAGGGTTTGTTTGTTTTTTTGGGTAATGTGTTCTTTAAAGCGTTTATAGAATGACCTGCCGGTTTGGCCGATGTAATATTTGGGACAATCGTTACAAGTTAATTTGTAAATACACACACTTTGAATCCAACAGCCTTTTCTATTATATGACACACAACTCAAACATCCCACCCATTCCACAGTCGTAAATCCCTTCCCGTTAGAGCCTTTACAACTAGCCGAAGGAGTCCAGTAGAGAGCTTCGTAAAAGGAACGAATGTTTTGAAACGTGTCAGCAAGTAAGAAATTACGTATTCACTTAGTTAAGTATTTTTAAAATTAGTTTAATCAGTGAACTCAAGATGATTACATCAAGCAACTTTCACAAGTAGATAGATCAAAATAAAGAATTTACAGAAAACCCCATTAAATTCATATCATAATACACATTTATTTACTACTTCAACTCACTACAAGACTATAAGTTAATTTTTTTGCACTTTGCAGATAAAACAAGAGTACTAGTCACATTCATTGTAACTGATTGACCTGGTATTGTATTGAGTTATAACTCTTCCTAATCAATGTACATTTAATTTTAATTTCTGTGGATTATCAGCTGTTTTGATTATAATAATCTCTGTTGACTAGATCAGGTGTTTTTTATTGTATTAACTTTCTGATTGTTTTGTTCTCTCTGTTGAAAGAAAATTTAAACAGCATTGATAGATATAAATATAACCATGTTGTGTTTCAATTGGAAGTTTAATAAATGAAATGTAGTTAATGATACATATCGTTATTTATGGTCATTGATTCTACATCAATTGGTGCCCATGGCACAAGGAATGTAAGCATCATTTTAAACCAAGCTTGGCAGTGGGAACAGATTGGAAAGTTTAAAGTAGCTGTTGATTGTAATCTTCAATTAAATAACAACAATTGCAAAGACTGTACTACAGTCTTGGAAGCTCTTCAAGAGTCTGCTAGAATTACCAATAACTATTTGCAATGGGAGGAAGGATTACAAGCAGCAACCATCTTGGGACCAAGGCTAACAAAAGCAAAACAAAATAATTCAACTGTTCAGATGTTTATAGCTGATCAAAGAAGCAATTGACACTTTTATTAATGCTAAAGAAGATGGAAAAGGTCAAATAAAAAAAAATTAATAATCAATAAATTTAAAAAAACCATGGAAGAACTAGAAGAGCTGGAGACTGGTCATTTAGTGCTTCACAGGAACCATGTCTGGAGCAAAATTCCTGGGCTTCATGCTGGATTGGCACCAAAGTGGTTGGGGCCTTCGAAATACAAAAAAGGCTGGTTCATGGGGTCCACTGTTTGAAACAACACAATCAGTTGTTGTTCCATACATGGAACTGAAGGTGTTACCGCATGCACTCGGAGATAGTACAGAAGTGGAGCCCAGACGTGCAGCAGCAGAAGAGGAAGGAATTCCTGAACGTTTATGTTCAAGAGATAAGGATAATGGCCAAGGATAAGGGGTGCAACTGTGAATGAATGATTGTTAAAACAGTTCATTGTAAGGATGTGGGAGGTTATGATTGGGGGGGGGGGGGATTGATGTGGTATTGTATTGAATTATAATCTTCCCAAATCAATTTACATTTGATTTTAATTTCTGTGAATTTTGCTGTTTTGATAATAGTAATTTCTGTGAGCTACGAACAAGTGTTTTTTTACTTCATTAATTTTCTGTTTTGAAAAAAGTTGAAGAAGAAACATTGATAGATATAAAGATTACCGTGTTGTGTTTGAATTGGAAGTCTAATAAATAAAATGTATTGTAATTAATGACATGTATTGTTATTAACGATCATTAATCCTACATCATGATAAATCTTTTTATTACAAAGACCAAAAAACACCATTTTTGCAGGTTTAATAATACAAATTTATTTTTTAGGAAAGATGTAATTTGTAACCATGACTGTTAAATGTTCTTTCAACTGACAAAAGAAAGATTGTTTTTTGTGTGCATCACATTTTTTATTTTTTGTAACAGACAATGTGACAATTTAACCCATCTTCATATGGTATTTTATTCACTATGCTAGTCAAAAAGTAAATGTTGATTAGGAATTTCCCAGTTAGCCACACAGTTGTATCACATGCTTATAATTGACTATTTAAATTATTCAATTATAGTTATATCCAATAAATTTGCCTACCTAATGTGCAATTTATTCAAAATAGGTTTCAGACACCGTAGTAGAGCCTTACAATGCCACTCTATCTGTTCATCAGCTGGTTGAGAACACAGATGAGACATTCTGCATAGATAACGAGGCTCTATATGACATTTGTTTTCGTACACTCAAGCTTACATCCCCGACATATGGAGATTTAAATCATTTAGTTTCAGTAAGTAACTTATAAGTAAAGTAAGTATTTCATTAAGGAGTTAGTGAATATAAAATAATTACACACACACACACATATATATATATATATATATATATATATATATATATATATATATATATATATTTATGTATATATATATATATATATATATATATATATATATATATATATATACATATATATGTTTACATATAATTTATAAATGCCAATTATAAACATATATAAAAAACTATTTAATATAGATGAAAAATTAGTATTAAAAAAAAATATTTTTTACTGTAAAAACAATATGGCTTCATTGTGCACTAATTAATCACACAGGTGCACACAAATCATAACTAAATTCCTGATAAAACATTTACAACTACACAAACCTCAACAACCACTGTTTAATAAAAATTAGCATGAATATAATTTACTACTTACAAAACATAAAATCTCATATGACCACTCACTAGTCTCCTTTGGTATCAACAACAGCATTCTCCTTCAAGAAACCATCAACATCTTGCAAAAATGCTTATAAACAACAATATTTTACAAATATCCATCAACGAGATTATAAACTAACCAACAATTTCACATTCTACACACAGAAATATGAACTAAGTATGGGATCCACCACATTGAACAAAACCATAATTTACAGAACAACAAATATTCAGAAGGTATCATGCTGACACAAATATCTAGATGATTTTCAGTATCGCCTTTTACAAGAGAAATAAATATTATTCACATATTTATGTATATTTGAGCTCGAATTAAGTATTAAATAAATCAGAAATCCATTGATAGTTGAGTCAAAGATATTTATTTTAATAATACGTTTCAGCAATTAGTTTGTTGCCCTTATTAAGCCTGTTGTACTATGAAAAACAAAGTTCTTACATTTAACATGTAAGGACATTTACATTTAACATGTTCTTTACATTTACAGGTCCTTACATTTAACATGTTATGTGCGGAGGGGAAATATCAAACCCCCCCATAGAAGGAAAATTAGTAGAGCTAAGGCCTATAGCTCAAAGGAAGTGTTTAGGGATACTGATGTTTGCCTCTAGTTGCCAAAATGTTGCATTATTTTAAAAAATTTAATCCTCCACACATCCAACAAAGGCCATAAATTAAACACACTAGGACAATATGAAATATATAGGCATAGCAACACACATAAAAATGACATCGTAAATGAACAAACACGGCACATCACACATACTCTTCGATCGAATCACTTCTAACTTTCAAAATAATGGTACCGAGGAAGCACAACTGCAGCATTCCTAGCGGCAAAAATACAAGGCTGAAGAAGTCGTAAGACGAAAACGTTTCCTCCAAGTGTAAGTTAACAATTTAACGACCTTTAGTTAACAAAAAGTCTTGTCACAAGTAATAGCAAAAGTGTAGTAAGTAAGTTAATAACAACACTTATTACATGAATGATTGTTAAGATAAAATCAGATAAAAAAACAAGCAAAAAATGAGTCCAAAAAGGTGAAGAAAGAAAAGAGGGTGGAAACGCTACAGTCACTGTCAAGAGTTGAGTTCACACTGCCAGGAAATGTTGAGAGTATTGCGCACAATAGGTTATGAGCAGTAGTTTGACAGGAAGCAATGCTGGACGAATTTCAAGAACTGTACCAAACACTCATTCTTAATCAAAGTTATTGTTAATTTAAGTTTTTAAATATGGTTTGACAAAGGAAAAAAATATAACACTAAAATAATTTTGCATCTGTATTAAAACATTTCCTTCTAATAAATTATTTTAGTACCTACGTTAAATATTATTGCAAACATTTAAACCTCTATAAAATATACTTTCCTTATAATGGGAATTTGGTTTACTAACTTGATAATTTTTTAGGTTACAATGTCAGGTGTGACAACATGCCTTCGCTTTCCAGGGCAGCTTAATGCTGACTTGCGTAAATTAGCAGTGAATATGGTCCCCTTTCCACGACTTCACTTTTTCATGCCTGGTTTTGCCCCCCTTACAGCAAGAGGTAGTCAACAATATAGAGCTTTGTCCGTCCCTGAGTTAACACAACAAGTAAGTCCATTTCTTTCAAAATTAATAAATTACACTGACTTGAAAAAAAAATTGTTTATAATGAATTAAATCTATTAAAATGACCTTGGAGAGAAGAGAGCATTGTGTTTTTTTTAACATAATAATATTACTTTTTATACAATTAACTTCTCCCCTATATTTTGGAAAGTAAATCTTTTTACTACATAAAAACTTAACTTAATAATTACCAAGTTTTATTTATATAAACAAGCTACAATATTAGATGAAATGGATTTGAATTTTTTTTAAACCCTGTTCATAGCAAACTTTATATTTAAAACAGAAATCATTGAGCCATCAGCACAGTTAATTATCTAAATAAAATTTAGATTCCAGAGTTATGACCTAATAACCTTCCAATAGCTAAAACATTAATCATAATTCTATTTTATTATACTTTTCCTAAAAATATTTTCTGATAATTTTTGTAAATTTTTCCATACCCAATTTACTTTGAATTCAAAGTTCTAAAAAATACTTGGTGGTAATCTTAAAAACAAGTGTTGCAAACTTATTTTTTAACAAATATTAAAGAATATCAATTTTTCTGATAAACTGTTGTATTAAATAGAACTTTACAAATGTTGAAACAAACTTTTCAGGCAATTATAAATTATCATTAAGAACAATTAAAATTGTATACATAAATATAGCAGCTAGCATTAAAAGGTAAACTCAAGTAGGAAATAAATAATAGAAAATCAGTCAAAAAACTAATTTTGAAAATTGTGCCTACAATTTATATATAAAATGAAAATTTCTATGTAATGTTAATATTTAAGTTTTAGTTAAGACTATTTACCAATTTAAGTTTTTATTTCGGGTGGGAGAGACAAATATTAGGAGAGAGAGGTTGAAGTATTATACGTTTCAGATTGAGATTCCAGCTGAGTTATGAAAATAAAATATTGTATTTTTAAATAAATTAGAGTTCTCTTGAATTTTTAGTCCATTACGTTCGGTGAAACTTATTAATCACTTTTACATTAGTTTATGACTATCCGAACTTTAATTTTTGTAAATTTATAATTTAAAGCAGTGACACTGATGAAGATCGCCACGGAGCGATTGAAAACGTTCTGTCTCAGTAAGTTTTTATAAATTTACAAAATTTAAAGTTCAGATAGTCATAAACTAATGTAAAAGTGACTAAATTAGAGTTAATGAAACCACATTTGACTGATGTATCAGCAGAGAAATTTTATATCAGGACAAAAAGTATCTGCAGATCTGATCATAAATGGAATTTTTATTTAATTCAATTAAAAATACAGAGATACAAAAAACCTAAACAATAACAAAAACAACACATTAATAATATTAATTTGGAGCAACTGTGGTGTAATTTATAATTATATACAGTAATACCTCGACTTATGCGATTTCCCAGTTACGCGGTTTTAAATCATTGCTGTCCGAGTTACGCAGAAACTGGCTTGTTCTGGAAGAAAATGCCTAAAGAAATTTTATAGTGCATGAAGAGAAAATATTTCCAAGTTTTAAGACCGCCAAAGACCGATTGACAGTGATGGTTGGCGGAAATGCAGCTGCTGGCTGTTTGTTGCAACCTCTCATAGTTTTTCGCTTAAAAAAACCAAGGGCATTAAAAAATATTTCTAAAGCTAGGTTGCCTGTGATGGATTTTGGAAGTTGAATCGGAAGACTTGAGTGACAGCTTCTCTTTTTGAGAACTGGTATGGTCATCATTTCATACCTCAATGAACGTTATTGTCGGTCTAAACAAATTCCTTTTAAAGTAGTTCCTATTAATTGATAATGTACCTGGTCATCCTTCTACTACTTTTAACTAATTTCGACACTAGCGATATTTTTGCAACCAAAAACAACTAGTTTGCTTCAAACTAGTTGCTTTTGATGGATCAGGGAGCCATCAAAACATTTAAAGCTTATTACACAAAAAGATCATTTGCACATCTGCTTTAAGCTATGAGACAGAACAATGAGCTCTCTGTTCAAGATTTTTGGAAACAATTCAATGTTTTGAAAGATGCTTGAGCATCATTGGACAATCTTGGAATGATATTTCACAAAAAACTTTCAATGACCTTTGGAAAAAGGTGTGTATTTTTTTCACCACTGAGACTCAAGCGGAATCAGTGCCAGAGTCAGATGAAATTGCTGATGTGATTGAAGAAGTTGTAGTTTTTGCCAGACAACTAAATTTAGAAGTGGATAATGATAACGTTAAAAAACTGCTGGATTTACACATCCATGAGCTGACAATTAATTTACGAGGTCATAGAAATGCGTGGCTAGAACAAGACCTTAAAAACACAGATAATTTAGACCCCGTTGACATAGAAGATGAAATGACGGTTAGAAACTTGACAAAATACCTTAGTTTAATTGAGTAAGGCTCACAAATTTTGGAAAACATAGACTCCAACAATTAGCAAATTTCTGCCACAAAAAAAAAAAAAAATATATATATATATATATAGCAAGGAGGAAATCCTGATTGTGAAGAAAAGATCTTCAATTTGTCAAAGGAATTTATTAGATTTTAAGATGTCAAAATAACTTGTTTTACTTACTTCTTTGCAATATATATGTTAATGATACATTTTTTGTTGTATTATGTATTTGAGATTTTAATATATACATATTTTTCTGCTAAATTATTAGTTTATTTACTCTTTGGTCCCAATTAAACATGATTTTTATCTGATTGTATGTAAAATTATAACCCGACTTATGCGAATTCAACTTACACGGCTATCGCTCGGTCCCACCTATCACGTAGGTACGGGGTATTACTGTATATAATAAAACCTGTTAACCACATAAACTTTTAATTTAAATAAAAAGTTTATGAGGTTAAGAGGTCTAATTTATCAATAATAAAAAAACACATCGAATAATAAGTTGAATATATTGTATCACACATTTTTAAAATGATTTATAATATAAATAGGTACACATTTCAATTTATATAAATATATAGTAATATACAGTTGCGATATATGGCAACTGGAATGTTGCATCCAGACGGGATACTTTTCTTTCAACAACAAACCACAGCTTTTAGATCTCAAAAACATCTTTTTTATTACAATATTTTGAAAAATATTTTTCTCTTTTCATTAGTACGAAATTTATTTTTGTTTCAATGGATTTAAGTAAAATATGCACATAATTATGTGTTTGGGACTCTTGGTGAAATTTTCTCTTAATCTTGTGTAGCAACACTCAAAGGGTTAATAATTTTAAAGACATTTTTAAAATTTTATGATTTTTTTTTTGTTCTTTCATAAAAGGTATGAATCCTATTATTTTGAAGATCCAAGAAAGGTTATAGCATGCCTCTTAGCCCAAGCTATGTTGCACATTTTATTTTTAGATGTCATTACTTTATTTTAAGCAGTGAGGTTATATAATTATTCCTATTGATTTAACCTACAAGTTTCAACTTACAATACGAATACAGGGTGCAAAAAACAATGGAAGCAAGAAAAGCCCTGGCAAATAAAAGTTGGCATATAACTTTACAATGGATCCCTAGCCGTGTTACCATCTATGGAAATGAGAGGGCAGACTTTCTGGTTAAAAAAGGCACATCCATTTGTATGCCCTCTTTGCAAAGTATAAAGGCCCTTATCAATGCAACTATCTACCGGGCCAGCAAACTACACCTTACACAGCAATCAGCAGGAAGAAAATGGGAAAACCTTGTCAGCACAGGACCCATCGACCAGACTTCCACGACCTGTAGGCGTTGCCAAGTTCAGAATGCAGACCGGCCAAGACTACCTGGTCGCCCATCTACATCACATCGGAGTGCTCCCAACATCAGAATTTCCTCTCTGTGGACACAATACGATGGATGGGGATCATCTGCCGAAATGCAATGCACTCGACCATTCCGGAGATGATGACAACCCACTTAAAGAAGTTTGTCTATATTGGTCAGTGCGTCACCAAATGGCTCAACAGCCTAGGGTGGGCGTTGGCTAGTAAAGTTTCACCTAAAATTTAATTTTGTTTTAGATTTATATTTGTCCTCCTACAAACATTAATTATATTTATCCATATATATTTTATTGTAAATATAATTTTTGTATAATATTGTGTTATTACAGTGCAAAGTTTAAGTGTTAACACAAAGTGCTATCACTATATGTTAATTAATAGCTTAGACCAGTTAGATAATATTATCCTTTTAATATTTTATATTAGATAATATTGTTTCTAATACATAGGTATATTTTTACAGATGTTTGATGCTAAAAATATGATGGCAGCGTGCGATCCTCGTCATGGACGATATCTTACTGTTGCTGCTATCTTTCGTGGCATGATGTCAATGAAAGAAGTTGATGAACAAATGCTGAATGTCCAAAATAAGAATTCAGGGTAATTTCTACGTTGTCTAGCCTAACACAAAATATTATAAGCCCATACAAAAAAAGTTGACCATTTGTCGATTCTCAAAATACAGAATCATATTTTGTTTTAAATAACTGTTTTGTAGCTTAAGTGAAAACTAATGAAACAAAAGTTTCAAAACACACCAGCAAAGTAAATTACTATAGTTTTTTTCAACTTTGTTACTATAAGACAATTCTTTATGAATATGATCGGTGAAATAGAGATGATTACAAAAACAAATTTTCGAATATACAATGTCAATAGCACAATGCTACAATATATTACAACGAAAATATTGGAAAGAACCCCAATACCACAAAAATAATCAAAATTATATATAATACAGGAATGTACAATCTTAAATAACTTGTATTATTTGTAATTTTGTGGTATTGGGGTTCTTTCCAATATTTTCATTGTAACCAATTTTAGAGTATTTTGACCACATCTTACAACAGTTGGTGTTAAAACTGGTTGTAACAGCATTAAAAATGTTCTACAAAATTGTTATACGATTTTTGGAAGGAACAAATATTGGGACTTGAGGGTTCAGTTTTTAGGCTATGCTATTAAAAGTAATAATTTATTTTGAGATTTTTATTTTGGCACTATATTCCAAATGTAAACAGGGTGATTTTGTATAATACTTTAAAATCTTTATGTATTACTATATTTAAAAAAAAATTATTCTAACTTTTCTAAGATTACGTAGCAAAAAACAGAATAATTTAATGATTAATACTCATTAGTATCTATAGTGTACTTAATTATGGTAGAAATTTACAGAGTGATTCACATGAGACAGATGCAATTCGACTTATACATGGCCTTATCTTCCTTTTAAAGATCACTTTATTTTTACAGGCCTCTTGCTTTACACAAATTCTTTAATTTTTATTATTACTTTAAATAAATAAAGTCATGAGGAATGTTAGATCAGTAGCCAGCATTTGTCTGTCACAATCCTACTAAATTAGTTGCATTTGGTGAAACAATGATTTAGTGAACTTTGCCTGAAACAATTGTAACATGTCAAGGATAATCGCAGCTTATTTCAAGACCAACCTATTTAATGTGTGTCTGAGATTAGAAACTCAAACCAAGTACAGTCCAATCCTTATCATCCCAAACAATAAATGTACGACCATTTCAGATTACCGGAATGTACACGTACTGAATATAAATATGACATAAATACAGCTACATATATGCCTAAATCGTCGTTTTAGAATACCGCACTTATCCGACAACAAATGTGTTTTATGTTTTCTTCTAATAGAAGAAGACGTCATTATAAAAATTGTAGTCTGCTAACCGTAAACGTTGAAACTGAACTGTTGTAGGCTGAAAAAATAAAAAAATATCAATAAACTGAGGTCATTGCAAAATAAACAAAGGGATGTTGCCTTTCTTCTTTGAACCTCTCTTATAGCCATTTTTCTAGTTTTAGTGTTTCGAAAATAGTTGTGGATTAGTGGGAGTTTCGGACTACCAGGATTGTACTGAACTAATTTTTTGTTTTTTGAAAAATGTTAGCAGAGTTGTATGTAACTAAAAAATACAAACAAGGTTATTTATGTAATTCAAAATTGGATTTGTAGGCGTGAATTTAAATTGTGGCTCCATAATGGAACAAAAGGTGTGGGAGGCAACGAACTACATATGCAAACTGCAAAACATGTTTTTGTGAATAAAAAATTTTCCCTTAAATAGTTACCAAAAAGTTGTACAAAAAAGCATAAATTGTAGGCATAAACAATATAGAATAAACCCCCAATTTTTAGAAACATATTCTAGAAACTAGTGATATCTAATAAAAAAAAATTCTATAATAATTTTGAAATTTAAATTTATATAAAAACCTATACAATATTCCAAAAGCAAAATCCATGTTAGTCAGAGCACTCTAAGGTTATGAACAAGCTCCTTATTTTGTTATTAAAAGATAAATAACAAACATGACAATTTTGCTTCAACCCATCTCACTATTATGCATATAGTTATGTAAATAGAGTTTTAGGTAGATAAAAGTTTATACATAACCAACCATAGTAATATATACTTTAAATTTGAATATTTCAGGTATTTTGTAGAATGGATACCAAATAATGTGAAAGTAGCTGTTTGTGACATTCCACCAAGAGGTTTAAAAATGTCTGCAACTTTCATTGGAAACAGCACTGCTATCCAAGAAATCTTCAAGAGAATTTCCGAACAGTTTACTGCAATGTTCCGTCGCAAAGCTTTCTTACACTGGTATACTGGCGAAGGTATGGATGAAATGGAATTTACTGAAGCTGAATCAAATATGAATGATCTTGTCTCCGAATACCAACAATATCAGGCAAGTAAAACACCTGCTTTAATGTAACACTTTATCTGCCATTCAGGTTCAAATGGTCTGTGCTGTGTACAATTGTTTAAATTATCCCCCCCCCATTTATATTATCAGGGTCGGGTCATCATGAGCTCTACTTATTGGAACTTGGATAAACAATATAAAAAAATCTCATCAATTACATTCTCATTTGTAAGAATAGCTTCTGATAATTAATTTTCATCTACCACATTTACTGCTAATTCACCATTATCAATGTTTGAGAAGAGATGAACTTCTTAGAATTCCATGGATTTACAATGCGGGTACCGGGTCCATTGTGTAGCTCCAGGACTTGTGATTCTGATAGTGGGTGCAAGAGGCATCTTTGCGATGATCATCGACACTCACCTTTACTACTCATGTTACCCCTTCTAACTAGCCAATTTTCATAGGAGCCTGCTAATGTAGTTTTAGATACTCTTTATAAACGTTCTCAACAGGCCAAGATCTTTTAGTAGGTTGTAGAGAGATTTTGCTGGTAAAAATTAACCGTAATTTTTTGTTAATTTATTAGGTCATAATACTTATTCATTCAGGGACCAGAGATGTATTTTCTGCTAAGAATAAAACAATTTTTTTAGTTGGTCTAATTATTCATCTCTGCGGCCTTGTGGTAGAATCCTCACCAAATACCACAAGGAATTTACCTTCCTTGCAAGAGGTAAGATTAGGATTACTAACGTTATGAAGAAACTATACATTATTCAATAGACCTAATGAACATAGGATCTTCGTTTATCAAAAATAACATTTTTTAACAGTTCTTTAGATACAGATGATTTCGTTTAATACCTGCTACTAATTCAGGTAGTGGAATTTTCAGCCCATGTCTGACAGGAAGTTTTCAACTGGCAAATTAGAAGCTGCACCAGTAAAACCCATTCACTTAACAAAGTGAATATTAGTGAAATATAATATTTTGTACTGCAAGGCCTTCTGGGCTACGAACAAAATAACATTTGGCACTAACTACTGGCTGTTATAAGAATTACACATTTTCAACAATCCCTGTAGTCCAACCTTAATTAGCGATTTTTCTTATACACGAGACCTAGTACAGCTGACTCCTAGAACTTGAAAACAAATTTTCAAGAATATCCCTAGAGATTATTTTAAGAACAGTTTAAAACAGAAACATATGCCTAGTTGTCATTTAATAATGTAAATTTTATTTTGTTTCAAAGCGATAAGCAATGTGACTAATATGCAAAGTTTTAGTATAATTGCCTTCAAAGGGAGGGAAAGTTTCGTATATAAAAGTAAGAACATAAAACCCAATGATACAGGACACAGAAGAGTTATGGCACCACTCTTTCATCTACAATAATATTTATCGGCGCATTAAGAGATGTTTGTTCATTATACCTCCTAGCAAAGAAAAAATTAATAAAGGGTAGATGGAATTAGTGATGGGCAGTATCTATCCTAAAACTTGAGTTTTCTATGACATCAGCAATATTATGAAGTTGATTTGCTGTCTCCACAGTTTATTAACAGGCTCCATAAATATGTATTAAACACCAACAGTGAAAATATACATATTGTGACAATGTATTTATGGATCAATTAATTCTTGTCATAACAGCAAAAAGCTGTAGCTAGTCTTGAACCCAATCTTTTTGCAAATAGTATGTCATGCTATTAATAAAGCAATACAATTTTACTACTTTTAACTGCCTGTATTATACCATTTACACATTTATCAAAGAGAAAATTTTATGGCTATTAATGACTTTGAATAAAAAAAGCATATGTTTACTAATATACGGTTGTGATTTAGATAATGTTTCAAAATATTACACTGAAATTCCTAACTCAGCTACAAAAATGCCCCTGTTATCCAGATATAATGACACAAAAATGAAATACATACTTCAAGAATAGTCTACAGAAAGTTATAACAAGACAAATCATAACATTTCAAAATGAATCTATAAATAAATATAAAACACAGATATACATAAACATATTTATTTGTTACATATAAATATAAAACATGGCGTGGAAAACACTAAATACATCTAATGGATAATATATGATTTTTTTTATATATACTTATGTTATATTTTTATAAATAAAAGAAAAACTCATTGAATTCCAAACTCATTTATTAGAAACTATTTTTGGTAGATATTTATTACTTCATGGTGCAAGTAGCAAACATAGTACTTATGCATAGCACCAATCTAAAATAAATGTAGCAGTTTTGAACTAAAAATGACTAACCCATTGCGGATTGCTGTCTTAACTTGTGAGTCATCAATTATTTCCTACAGGCTGTATATTTTCGAGTTATGTGCATCATAGATAGTCGTTGAATGAACTATGGTTTTTATTGCCAATCTAATGGTTTTTTTTATAACAACCTTTTCAGCTCCTATTTAGAACCTAGTTTTTATTGTTCAGTTACATCTTAATTGTGTGTTCCAATCCGAGTTAGATTCCATGATAATCAATAGCGACCAGAGAACTCAGTGATTTAAGGTGACGACAGTTTAGTACGATTGTGTCCCAGTAGTTTTTATAAAGTATAGTGCAGACCACGTAACGGTGCACTTGGCCTTGCAAGATTTCTCATGTACTACCAATTCTGAAAACCTGTTACATATCCAGAACGTTCTATACATCAACAGCTTTTGCACCCGATATGTCTGCACATATTTCAAGATTATTATTTCATACCGAAGCAAATTTATCATCGAATTGTCTAATATCAACCGTCTCGTGCAAGTCAGTGTTTTGACAGTCTTTATGCTTTTAGGAAAGTATTTATACTAATCCTCACCTCCCGTCTCAACTACTGCATTCTCTCAAGGCCAAGTGCACGGTTACGTAGTCCACACTATTATTATACCTTTATGAAATAATTTTAGTTTTTTAAAATTGAAAGTGAACAATTAGTTGTGTGAGTATAATGGGGAGCCTATAATAAACTCCCAAGCATCAGACAGTAATTAATTTTATTTTTAATAAAATATTTTACATATTAATTACTTTAAAGATTTTAATTAATAATTATTATTTTTCCAAATAATGATTAAAAATAATCAGTTAAATTTATACCCTAATTTTTAAAATTATTAATAATAAGATCTAATTTACTTGAGTAATTAATACTTAATACCTTTTAACCCTTAGCACGCGGAACTTAACACATTACTTGCTATTAGATTAAAAAACCATTTTTGCGAAATGTTTAAAGTTCTATTTAATTCAGAGTTCCTAAGGATGTATTTGAACAAAAAAATTATAAACTAGTTATTTTTATATTTTTACACTATTTAATTCAAGATATTAATAAATCCATTTACAATAAAATTAAAGTAACTAAAATTATTATTCACCAAATCATAAACAATAAATTATTCTTACAGTAAAAACAAAGGTCACTCCCGTAAACAGTTATAGCAATCACAATGCCAACATAAAGTACGACAGTTGGCAGACGCTGCCGAGAATTGCCGTCAAACGCGCATACATAGACCACGTAATAACGCCTGGTGGCTAAAACAACAGAATGTGGATCGGTATCACGTGGCCAAGAACAATAAACATAGCAGAGGGGTTTAATGACACCAAACAAACACTGTCACACATTGTAATGGACTTTAAACAAACAACTAGGACTTCCATTAACAAAATATTATAAATACGTGATTTCTCGTAGTACGAGCTAGCAGAGATTCCAGCCGTACGAGAAATCACGTTATACGCGTGCAAAGGGTTAATAATATTATTTAAAATTATATTTATAAAATTAAGTTGGTATTCAACACAATTCAGTTCGCTTGGTCGCTCGGAACGCAAATAATTTAATCCACAATAGGTTAACTCAATGGTTTTTTTTCAAATTTCATTTATGTATTAAATTTTTTTTTTTAAATAAAAGGCAACATTGAAAAATGTTCTGGTTAGCATAATGAAGAACAACACAACTCGTTGAATCAATAAATGTTAAACATTAAACACTTCAGTGTGAGGTTAGCCATTGAAGGAAAATTTTGTCTCCCTTATTGATTATTGTACCAGTCATTGTGAACATTTCGGTGCTTTTTTCTTGTTCAACTATTGCAATTAGATTAGGGACTGTGTTATCATTTTAGTGTTAGTTGAAATGCTATAGTAGCGTTTATTAGTTTTTATACAATGAATATAGATAGTGAAGATGAAATTATTGGATAGACAAATGTTGTTACAGTGCACATTCTCTGATAATCCATCCTGGTTATCCATATTCATTGAACAAAAACCACAATAACCAACAAGCAATTCAATGTTTTCCTGCAAAAACTAACCTCACTGCTTCAATGAATTGAGAGCGAACATCAATGCTTGTCACGAGCGCCAGTAGAGCACGGGCGTTCATGCACACCTTCCACACTCAACGTGTTAAAGCATTGAAGTATAGATACAAAAGTTGAAATTAAAAGTGCTTATCAAATCTTAAATATCTCTTAAATCTCAAATCTTAAAAGTTCTTGCTATACAACTCAAATATTTTAAAATGGTTAAAAGATAATTACCTGTATTATTTGTAAAGTAAAAAAAAAAAAAAATACTGTACTTTGCAAAACAATTTAATATTTTTAATTTAAAATGGTTTACTAAAACAGTTGTTTTAAAATATGTTTACGTCGTACGTTTTGCACCCATTCAATACATTGTTCAACAAAGTTCAATTTGTATCACTCAACATTCAACTTGCATTAGAGTTAATGTTAAAATAATAATAGAAACCCTTAATGTGAACGAGATCAAATTTATGGGATGGATAAAAATCTTGTCATTTTTACAAACTTATCAAAGTGACTGTGTTTATTGCATTAGTCAATGCACCCACAAGGACTATTGTGTACGACACAGAAGCAAATTCACAATGTATGTAAGTAATAAAGTAACACCATTCTTATAGATATAGCTACAGGTATATAAAAATCCATACAAACTAGTAATACTTCTACAGATACGTTTTTTTTCAACACAACACTGTTTTATAGTACTTTAAAATTAAAAACTGTTTTTACAATATGCATTTAACCTTGTTTTATTAGGAGGCAACGGCAGAAGATGACATAGAATTTGATGAAGAAGAAGAAGTTGCGCCAGAAGAAACTGAATAAACCCCAATGAAATATTTATTTCATAAAAAAATAATCATTATAATTCAGTTGATTGTTAATCAATTTTGTAAAATAAAAATAATTTTGAAAGCTAATGACTCAAGTATTTTGTTATGCACCTCTGATTTCTGTGTGATTACATATATTACAATATAAATATTGTTTATATAAAAATTAAGAGATTATAATGGCTCATAAAGATTATTACAAAAAGGTACAACTTCTATCCATATTATTCTGTCTCTCGGTTTTTTGCTAAAACAAAAATTAAACAAAGAATAATCATAATAAATGTTAAAAATTTTAACACCACAAAAAATAAGTGTGCAATATTTGTTTAAAAGAAGAACTTTTGTAAAGAACTATAATATATATATGTAAGTATAAACAATATGTTATGTGATTTAGAATATTTTTTAAAAATAGTTAAAAATTTTTTTAAACAATTTTTTTGAAAGCTTTTTACTAAAATATTTAGCAACATCATGCCAAATTTGTACTACGAAATTAATCTTGTTTTATAAACTAATTCCCATTTAAAAAAAAATCAATTTCTAATAGATGTTGCTACTTTTAAAATGGATTTCCCTGATTTATCTCCAGAATTTATATTTTCAATTCCTTCCTTAGAAACAAAATCAGCAATATAGTTAATTTCATTCGTATTTAAATATTTTTCAATGGAATTCTGTTTATATGACATTTTTTTATTTGAGGAATTTTCTTTATCTATTAATTCAAAAGAGGTGTTATTTTCAAGCAGTTTTGATTTATTTTCACAATTTATTTCTTTGTTATCCACACTTGTAGAATTAATTTGACAAACTTTTAATACGTTGAAGAATTTGTCAAGAGTATTTGAATTAGAAGATTTAGTTAAGAGAATTTTAGTTTTAAACTTTTTATTCTTTGCTGAAACAAAATTGCTTGATTTCTTATTTTGATTGTTATTAAATGTCTTATCAATTTTATTTTTCCCATTTACATTTTCTAATGCTTTTAACCTATTTTTAACCGATCGTTTAACCATTTCTCTACTTTTTCCTAATTTTTCTCTTTTTTGATTTCCTGCTGAAAAAATAGAATTTTGTCCTGAATGCGCTGCTTTATCAGATTCAATATTTTTATTTTCGCCTGGCAGATTTAGAGCAGAAATAAATTCCAGCGTATTTTTATATTTTGCATTTTCTGCTAGAGGTGTATCAGATGCCATTTTGGATTTATCATAAAATGAAGATAAATCGTTATTGGTAATTGGCGCAAAGCCTTTATCCCCATCAATATCAGTTGGCATTTCAATAGTATCAACAATATTATTTTCATCACAAATTTCCAGTGTTTCAACACACTTTCTTAAACTATTAATATTGTTTGCAGAACCAGATACAAGCGTCACTGACTTGTCTTCTTTCAAATTAATCAAACCATTTATCTGGCTTTTTGTATCAGAAATTTTGTTTAAAATTGAAAACTGGGGTTTTCCTGTTTGAGCCACAAAAGTGGAATTTACCTCTTGTATCAACTCATTTTTATTAATTTTTTGTGCAAATTTTGTTTTTAAAACGTTTCCAAACATTTTAACTTTTAATAGACGTTTGCTTTTTTTATAAGATGGGTTAGTACATTTTTTATGATTTTCCTTATCATTATTTACTTTATATTTCTTGGTGGGGTTTGGTATCTGTCTCTTCTTTTCCTCGCTGTTAATTTTTGTAGCAGGTACGACGATAATCTGGAAAAAAAAATTTGATAATGTAAATAAATGTTATAGTTTTCATAAAAATGTATGACCAAATATATAATGTTGTTCTCTCAGTGTTGCTACTATTTTAAATTATTTTTTTAATGAATTTCTGACTCTCGCCTACTTTAGTAGGTTTATTAAATTTTTTACTAAAATTCCTCTGAGTCTTTTTTAAAAGTTATTATTTAAAGTGAGGGTACTCCTATTTTATAAGCATATTAATAGGTATTATAATATTGTTTACAGGCTCGATAAGGGCAACAAACTAGTTCCCAAAAGGTTCCATTAATTAAATAATCTTCTTTGACTCAACCGGTTTATCACTTATTCTACTGATTTATCCATTCTCCAAAGGGTGTTTCCCAAATGTTCGGCAAATATGAATGTTGGTGTACTATTGGCTTGCTGCCTCTAGGTGTAGCTAACAGTAATGTGCAGTTGTGTGACATTGTTTTAGTGTTTCGGAAATTTCCTAAATGGTATATTTTAAAGAGCAAAGACCCTGCATAAAATTCTGCTTCAAGCTTGTAACAGTAGCTGTAGAAATCCAACACATGTTTGTGAGAGAATTTGGTGTAAAGGTTCTATATCGAGTTATACTTTAATAACATTCTTAATATACTCACTTTCATTTCTGATAGGAAAAAATTTCTATATATATAGAATACAAACGTTTCAGAATGACTGCATCATTTTCAACAAATAATGTGTTATTAGGATTGTTATTATTAATATTGAAATAGGATCAGCTCTAGGTATTTTCAACTGTATTTTCAATTTCTATATATATGAATAACACTTTGTATAAGTAAGTCTGTGATAATTCCAAATAACTCCTTGGTTGCCATTTATATAATTGTTTTGGTATTATATTGTAATATATTAATTTCATGTTTGAAATTTTGGCCTGATGTTGATGGCAAAATAGCTTTTGAAACATTGTCATTATTAATTTTTAAATAAATGTTATTGACTTATATTATGTCAACCAGCTTTTATTAATGATGCATTAAAAGTTTATAGGTAACTTGACTAGTCAAGTCTAACCAAAATAGCCATATATCAGGCTGTAAATGTATTGGATTCTGACTACATTATTCACTTCGTATGATTTTTTATTAATTTATCATTTAGTGAGAATATGATAAAGTCTTAAATTTGAATGAATGCACCCAGCCTTGTAAACTTATAAACATTCCAGGACAAAGGATAAAACATTTCTGTATTTATCTTTAATACAGGATAAAGGATGAACGGTTAGAAAAACTGTAGTTTTATTCAAATATATTTCTATCTAATTCAAGAAAATGCCTAACAATTACTCTAAAATTACTACATAGATATAAATTTCACAGAGAAATGCATTTTTGAGACAGATAATTTTTAATTAATTAAGATTTACAGGTAACCTTAAAATCTTAATGTAATATATACAATACACAATCTCCCTTGACCTATACTTTACCCTAAAATAACTGTTGCTGAATTGACACTGCAAAAGTGACTTAGTAGCAATTTTTCTAGGCCACACTTTATTGAAAAGTACAGTAATTTTAAAGATACTTACAAATTAGTAAAATAATTTACGTAATATTTTAAGTTACAACTTCATTAAGATAGTTCATTTAAAGTAAAAACACTTACCTTTATTTCTTTATCACAATTCAAAATTTTAAGTGGAGTAATAACCACTTTTGGATTCAATCTATTATAATTACGTCCCCAGTTGACATACTCGGACCTAAAAATTAAAAAATTACTTAAATCTCACATTGTTATAAATATAGAAAAGTGTTAAAAAATAATAATATACAGTATTACAATTACTTAACACAAATATTCTGTATATTAAAACCTCTATTACAATGAAAATTACTTATTGCACTTTTGCTGTGTAGCAAGTGTAATAAGTAATTTACAATCAGCTCGCCATGAACAGCAACAAGATTTCGATACAACGAAAATATTGTAAAGAACATTAATACCTCAAAAATAACAAATAAAACCAACAAACGATAAATTTTACAAAATTTCATCACACTGAATTACTTATTATTAAACTACTAATTAATAAAATCTGAAAAAATATAATAAAATGCTCTCAACACAATATTCTAAATGTCTTTAAAATATAAAGACATTTTTTTAAAATGTTGTTGACAAAGCTTCATCAAAGCGAACTTAAATTACTAATTTGTTAGGTCCAATAGTATTATTAAAATATAAGTTTTATTAAATTTTATGCAACCAAATTTCTGTTAGCAAAAAAAGAATCTATTTTACAACTACAAATAATAAGCTTATGACGTGATCCAGTTATGCTCATATCTGTTAAAATCAATCTATTACAGTAGCTTTTGATTTCTTTTAGCTTGTCGATGATTTCTTATTCATCCAACAATATTCTTCTTTGTAAAACTTATTCAACTTTAATCAAATATTTACTCAACTTATTCTTGGTCCTCATAATAGCTCAACAGATTTGATTATTTAGAAATCCAACACAAACAATTTCCTTTGCTCCTTAACACTTCAGTACAGTGATCCCTCATTATTCGCAGGGATTACGTTTCCCGAACTTACTGCAAATACTGAAACCGACTGTATATGGAAAGGGGAGGGTTACGTTCCACATCAAAAATGTAACCATTAACTGCAGTTATACTGTACACTTATAATACACAGTTTGGTATATTTATGTACTACATAATTACATACATATTTTATTGTTAGTTATGTTTTCCTTCAATCTAAAAATTCTATTGAATATGCGAGCTCACACACAGACGCAGATACACATATTCTTAATTGTTAAACTCTATCCACTAAATTGTCAAACACCTAATTTTGGGCATATAATCTTTTAAACAATAATAATTTGTTTTTTAAAAAACAATTTATTTTGTGCACAATGCCTAATGATAGTACTCAGCTTTTGATTAAATTTTAATGTCCATTCTAAAGACGAATCAATTTCAGTAATGGCTGTAGCTAACTGTTTCTCTAAACATTCATTTCACTGACAGATTTTAATATCAATTTCGGCCATACATTTTTCTTCGCCTTTGTTATCCAAGACACTTTTAAAAAAATTGTCGACATCTCCATTGTTAATGTTTTAAAATCCTTCACCATTAATTGCATGTGCTATTGAGACAATATCAGTCCGCTAGCACTACACCACAGCAGAATAGCTCCTGACCTTAAACCCCGAGCAGATTTCTCCTCTTTACATAAAGTTTATGAATGCATTCTTTTCCTGAACAGTCCAGTGTCATCCTCATTAAAAGCTTGATCGACTGTGTAGCCTATCACAACAGTAAAAATTCAAACCTATTACTCTAAATCACATTGCACATTAGTTTACTAAAACAATCAACTAGTTTTGACGATGTCTTATTTGTCAAAAAGCCTGGCCTCTCTGGGTTCTTAGCCAAATGACCAATATTTACAGAGGAAATTGTTTTAAACTTTCCCTATCCTCCAAAATCACTATTTTCAGCTGCTGTACTACCAACAATAAGGTCTGGGAACATGACTCCAAGGAATGTTTATATTTTTGGAATTATTATTGATCTGACAAAGAGGCCATTAAAATGGTGTAAAACTGTTAGGCTGAAAACTTTCTACCAGGAAGGAATTCAAATGCTTGCAAGAAGGTATATAAGGAATGCAAAGAAGTGGGAAATTACGCTGAAAAATAATGCTAGAATTATTTGTGAAGGTACAATAAATATAGTGAAGCCATATAAATACAGGTACAATAAATAAAAACCTTTTTAAATTTTGGTTTACTTTTTAAAGGTCTTGTACTTTTAATCTTTGTGTTAAACTTTGCCATGGAAGTCCAGCTGTTATTGTGGCTTATTATTTATTTTACAATAAATAAAACAAACACACACGTACAAAAAGGCACAGATATTTTGTATGCAAAAATTTCAAATAATAAGTTGACCCACAATTCTAAAATTTACAGAAATACAATTACAGTAGAACCTCTCTAATTCGTCAGAATAATAAGAAACATCCTCTGCAAGTGTACACTGTCACTTAGTATAGGCACCAGCCATGCAAGAGTGCAATGTCATATAGTATAGGCGCCAGCCATGAAAGTGTGCAATGTCATATAGTATAGGCGCCAGCCATGAAAGTGTGCAATGTCATGTAGTATGGGCGCCAGTCATGCAAGTATGCAATGTCATGTAGTACAGGCAGCAGCCATGAAAGTGTGCAATGTCACGTAGTAGACAATGTTGATTCCTATTAAAAGTTACACTAGTTTGTACAAATTGTATTCTACAGTTCAGTTTTTGTTTCCTTTATTCATTTTATAATTTTTTCTAACAGTGGAAACGTCATGACGGGGAAATGTCTAAATGCGTAAATTATTCTACTTTTAACATGCCCTGATAATTATAACATTCTACAACTGTTACAAGAAGACGAAAGTGTGCTTAAGCTATCATAGAATTCAAATTCCTAGAATGACCATAAATGACATCAGGAAAAATTACAATAAAACTGAATTGTTCATGGCAAAAATGAAATTTTCAAACAAAAATAACAAGTTCACCCTTTCACTTTCAGCTTGATGATGCGATATTTATATGGTTCTCACAACAACAAACTCAAGGTATTCCATTGAGAGGCCTAATTTTAAGTTAGAAAAGAGGGGTGCAAGAGGATCACGGCATGTACAAACAGGTTGTGCAGGGAAGAATGGAATGGAACTTTGGGGTGCAACAAATCCAAGGTACTGTAAGAATACTTGGGGCAAAGGACTACTCTCCTTAAGTAGACCTCAACTCAGAGTTACTGTAGAGCTGGTTACAGGACATGGAGACTGAGGGGGTTCCAATACAAAATTGGAAGATCTATGTCCCCTTTGTGCAAAAAATGTGACGAGGAAAAAGAGGAAAGTCTATAGGATAGGTGGTGATTTCCTGTGACAAAAGAGGGGTTGAGTGTCATCTAGATTATAGGATAGGTGGTGATTTCCTGTGACAAGAGTGGTTGAGTGTCATCTAGACTACAGGATAGGTGGTGATTTCCTGTGACAAAAGAGTGGTTGAGTGTCATCTAGATTATAGGATAGGTGGTGATTTCCTGTGACAAGAGTGGTTGAGTGTCATCTAGACTATAGGATAGGTGGTGATTTCCTGTGACAAAAGAGTGGTTGAGTGTCATCTAGACTATAGGATAGGTGGTGATTTCCTGTGACAAAAGAATGGTTGAATGTCATCTACACTATAGTATAGGTCGTGATTTCCTGTGACAAAAGAGTGGTTGAATGTCATCTAGACATAGGATAGGTGGTGATTTCCTGTGACAAAAGAGTGGTTGAGTGTCATCTACACTATAGTATAGGTGGTGATTTCCTGTGACAAAAGAGTGGTTGAATGTCATCTAGACATAGGATAGGTGGTGATTTCCTGTGACAAAAGAGTGGTTGAGTGTCATCTAGACATAGGATAGGTGGTGATTTCCTGTGACAAAAGAGTGGTTGAATGTCATCTAGACATAGGATAGGTGGTGATTTCCTGTGACAAAAGAGTGGTTGAGTGTCATCTACACTATAGTATAGGTCGTGATTTCCTGTGACAAGAGTGGTTGAGTGTCATCTAGACTACAGGATAGGTGGTGATTTCCTGTGACAAAAGAGTGGTTGAGTGTCATCTAGATTATAGGATAGGTGGTGATTTCCTGTGACAAGAGTGGTTGAGTGTCATCTAGACTATAGGATAGGTGGTGATTTCCTGTGACAAAAGAGTGGTTGAGTGTCATCTAGACTATAGGATAGGTGGTGATTTCCTGTGACAAAAGAATGGTTGAATGTCATCTACACTATAGTATAGGTCGTGATTTCCTGTGACAAAAGAGTGGTTGAATGTCATCTAGACATAGGATAGGTGGTGATTTCCTGTGACAAAAGAGTGGTTGAGTGTCATCTACACTATAGTATAGGTGGTGATTTCCTGTGACAAAAGAGTGGTTGAATGTCATCTAGACATAGGATAGGTGGTGATTTCCTGTGACAAAAGAGTGGTTGAATGTCATCTAGACATAGGATAGGTGGTGATTTCCTGTGACAAAAGAGTGGTTGAATGTCATCTAGACATAGGATAGGTGGTGATTTCCTGTGACAAAAGAGTGGTTGAGTGTCATCTAGACATAGGATAGGTGGTGATTTCCTGTGACAAAAGAGTGGTTGAGTGTCATCTAGACATAGGATAGGTGGTGATTTCCTGTGACAAAAGAGTGGTTGAGTGTCATCTAGACTATAGGATAGGTGGTGATTTCCTGTGACAAAAGAATGGTTGAATGTCATCTACACTATAGTATAGGTGGTGATTTCCTGTGACAAAAGAGTGGTTGAATGTCATCTAGACATAGGATAGGTGGTGATTTCCTGTGACAAAAGAGTGGTTGAATGTCATCTACACTATAGTATAGGTGGTGATTTCCTGTGACAAAAGAGTGGTTGAATGTCATCTACACTATAGTATAGGTGGTGATTTCCTGTGACAAAAGAGTGGTTGAATGTCATCTACACTATAGTATAGGTGGTGATTTCCTGTGACAAGAGTGGTTGAGTGTCATCTACACTATAGTATAGGTGGTGATTTCCTGTGACAAAAGAGTGGTTGAATGTCATCTAGACTATAGGATAGGTGGTGATTTCATCTCATATATCCCCAAAGAATTTACCACTGTCTGATTTATTTTTGTTATTGCTTTATCATTTTTTCTCCTTTTTTGTCTTACCTGCTCCTTCCACATTTCTGACAATTCATTTTAGATACCTGAATCCTGCTCAATTTCCAATCTATAATTCAATTTCTAATGCAAAATGGATGTATGTAGGAATATAAGTATTTGCTATCCAATATTTTGTGGGAAATAACAGGCTTGCTTTCCTTCTTTACAAATTTCTTTGAACTCTTGACCCATTACCAATCTATAATTCAATTTCTAATGCAAAATGGATGAGTGTAGGAATATAATTATTTGCTATCCAACATTTTGTGGGAAATAACTGGCTTGCTTTCCTTATTTACAAATTCCTTTGAACTCTTGACCCATATCCAATCTATAATCCAATTTCGAATGCAAAATGGATGTGTTGTAGGATTATAATTATTTGCTATCCAACATTTTGTGGAAAATAACAGCCTTGCTTTCCTTATATACAAATTCCTTTGGTACTCTTGACCCATATCCAATCTATAATCCAATTTCTAATGCAAAATGAAAGTGAGTAGGAATATAATTATTTGCTATCCAACATTTTGTGGGAAATAACAGGCTTGCTTTCCTTCTTTACAAATTCCTTTGAACTCTTGACCCATTTCCAATCTATAATCCAATTTCTAATGCAAAATAGATGTGTGTAGGATTATAATTATTTGCTACCCAACATTTGGTGGGAAATAACGGGCTTGCTTTCCTTATTTACAAATTCCTTTGAACTCTTGACCCATTTTCAATCTATAATGCACTTTCTAATGCAAAATGAATGTGTGTAGGAATATAATTATTTGCTATCCAACATTGTGTTGGAAATAACAGGCTTGCTTTCCTTCTTTACAAATTCCTTTGTACTCTTTACCCATTTCCAATCTATAATTCAATTTCTAATGCAAAATGGATGAGTGTAGGAATATAATTATTTGCTATCCAACATTTTGTGGGAAATAACAGGCTTGCTTTCCTTCTTTACAAATTCCTTTGTACTCTTTACCCATTTCCAATCTATAATTCAATTTCTAATGCAAAATGGATGAGTGTAGGAATATAATTATTTGCTATCCAACATTTTGTGGGATATAACAGGCTTGCTTTCCTTCTTTACAAATTCCTTTGTACTCTTGGCCCATATAAAATCTATAATCCAATTTCGAATGCAAAATGAATGTGTGTAGGATTATACTCTTTTGCTATCCAGCATTTTGTGGGAAATAACAGGCTTGTTTTCCTGCTTTACAAATACCTTTGTACCCTTGACCCATATCCAATCTATAATACAATTTCTAATGCAAAATGGATGTGTGTAGGATTATAATCTTTTACTATTCAAAAATTTGTGGGAAATAACCGGCGTGCTTTCCTTCTTTACAAATTCTTTCGAAATCTTGACCCATTTCCAATCTATAATTATATTACTAACGCAAAAATAGATGTATGTAGGATTATAATTATTTGCTATTCAACATTTTGTTGGAAATAACAGGCTTGCTTTCCTTCTTTACAAATTTCTTTGAACTCTTGACCCATTTCCAATCTATAATCCAATTTCGAATGCAAAATGGATATGTGTAGGGATATATAAGTATTTGCTAACCAACATTTTGTGGGAAATAACAGCCTTGCTCTCCTTCTTTACAAATTCCTTTGTACTCTTGACCCATATAAAATCTATAATCCAATTTCGAATGCAAAATGAATGTGTGTAGGATTATACTCTTTTGCTATCCACCATTTTGTGGGAAATAACAGGCTTGCTTTCGTTCTTTACAAATTGCTTTGAACTCTTGACCTATTTCCAATCTATAATCCAATTTCGTATGCAAAATGGATATGTGTAGGGACATATAAGTATTTGCTATCCAACATTTTGTGAAAAATAACAGGCTTGCTTTCATTCTTTACAAATTCCTTTGACCTCTTTACCCATTTTCAATCTATAATCCAATTTCGTATGCAAAATGGATATGTGTAGGGATATATAAGTATTTGCTAACCAACATTTTGTGAGAAATAACAGGCTTGCTTTCGTTCTTTACAAATTCCTTTGACCTCTTGACCCATTTTCAATCTATAATGCACTTTCTAATGCAAAATGGATGTGTGTAGGAATATAATTATTTGCTATCCAACATTTTGTGGGAAATAACAGCCTTGCTCTCCTTCTTTACAAATTCCTTTGTACTCTTGACCCATATAAAATCTATAATCCAATTTCGAATGCAAAATGAATGTGTGTAGGATTATACTCTTTTGCTATCCACCATTTTGTGGGAAATAACAGGCTTGCTTTCGTTCTTTACAAATTCCTTTGTACTCTTGACCCATATCCAATCTATAATTCAATTACTAATGCAAAATGGATGTGTGTAGGAATATAATTATTTGCTATCCAACATTGTGTTGGAAATAACCGGCTAGCTTTCCTTCTTTACAAATTCCTTTGTACTCTTGACCCATATCCAATCTATAATCCAATTTCTAATGCAAAATGGGTTTGTGTAGGATTATACTCTTTTGCTATCCAACAGTTTGTGGGAAATAACAGGCTTGCTTTCGTTCTTTACAAATTCCTTTCAGCTCTTGACCCATTTCCAATCTATAATCCAATTTAGAATGCAAAATGGATGTGTGTAGGAATATAATTATTTGCTATTCAACATTTTGTGGGAAATAACAGGCTTGTTTTCGTTCTTTACAAATTCCTTTCAGCTCTTGACCCATTTCCAATCTATAATCCAATTTCGAATGCAAAATGGATGTGTGTAGGAATATAATTATTTGCTATTCAACATTTTGTGGGAAATAACAGGCTTGCTTTCCTTATTTACAAATTCTTTTGTACTCTTGACCCATATCCAATCTATAATCCAATTTCTAATGCAAAATGAATGTGTGTAGGAATATAATTATTTGCTATCCAACATTTGGTGGGAAATAACGGGCTTGCTTTCCTTATTTACAAATTCCTTTGAACTCTTGACCCATTTTCAATCTATAATGCACTTTCTAATGCAAATGGATGTGTGTAGGAATATAATTATTTGCTATCCAACATTGTGTTGGAAATAACAGGCTAGCTTTCCTTCTTTACAAATTCCTTTGTACTCTTGACCCATATCCAATCTATAATCCAATTTCTAATGCAAAATGGGTGTGTGTAGGATTATACTCTTTTGCTATCCAACAGTTTGTGGGAAATAACAGGCTTGCTTTCGTTCTTTACAAATTCCTTTGAACTCTTGACCCATTTCCAATCTATAATCCAATTTCAAATGCAAAATGGATGTGTGTAGGAATATAATTATTTGCTATTCAACATTTTGTGGGAAATAACAGGCTTGCTTTCCTTATTTACAAATTCCTTTGTACTCTCGACCCATATCCAATCTATAATCTAATTTCTAATGCAAAATGAATGTGTGTAGGAATATAATTATTTGCTATCCAACATTTTGTGGGAAATAACATGCTTGCTTTCTTTATTTACAAATTCCTTTGTACTCTTGACCCATATCCAATCTATAATGCAAAATGAATGTGTGTAGGAATATAATTATTTGCTATTCAACATTTTGTGGGAAATAACAGGCTTGCTTTCCTTATTTACAAATTCTTTTGTACTCTTGACCCATATCCAATCTATAATCCAATTTCTAATGCAAAATGAATGTGTGTAGGAATATAATTATTTGCTATCCAACATTTGGTGGGAAATAACGGGCTTGCTTTCCTTATATACAAATTCCTTTGTACTCTTGACCCATATCCAATCTATAATCCAATTTCTAATGCAAAATGAATGTGTGTGGAAATATAATTATTTGCTATCCAACATTTTGTGGGAAATAACAGGCTTGCTTTCCTTATTTACAAATTTCTTTGTACTCTTGACCCATATCCAATCTATAATCCAATTTCTAATGCAAAATGAATGTGTGTAGGAATATAATTATTTGCTATCCAACATTTTGTGGGAAATAACAGGCTTGCTTTCCTTATTTACAAATTCCTTTGTACTCTCGACCCATATCCAATCTAAAATCCAATTTCTAATGCAAAATGAATGTGTGTAGGAATATAATTATTTGCTATTCAACATTTTGTGGGAAATAACAGGCTTGCTTTCCTTATTTACAAATTCCTTTGTACTCTTGACCCATATCCAATCTATAATCCAATTTCTAATGCAAAATGAATGTGTGTAGGAATATAATTATTTGCTATTCTACATTTTGTGGGAAATAACAGGCTTGCTTTCCTTATTTACAAATTCCTTTGAACTCTTGACCCATTTTCAATCTATAATGCACTTTCTAATGCAAATGGATGTGTGTAGGAATATAATTATTTGCTATCCAACATTGTGTTGGAAATAACAGGCTAGCTTTCCTTCTTTACAAATTCCTTTGTACTCTTGACCCATATCCAATCTATAATCCAATTTCTAATGCAAAATGGGTGTGTGTAGGATTATACTCTTTTGCTATCCAACAGTTTGTGGGAAATAACAGGCTTGCTTAACTTCTTTACAAATTCCTTTGAACTCTTGATCCATTTCCAATCTATAATCAAATTTCTAATGCAAAATGGACGTGTGTAGGAATATAATTATTTGCTATTCAACATTTTGTGGGAAATAACAGGCTTGCTTTCCTTATATACAAATTCCTTTGTACTCTTGACCCATATCCAATCTATAATCCAATTTCTAATGCAAAATGGATGTGTGTGGAAATATAATTATTTGCTATCCAACATTTTGTGGGAAATAACAGGCTTGCTTTCCTTATTTACAAATTTCTTTGTACTCTTGACCCATATCCAATCTATAATCCAATTTCTAATGCAAAATGAATGTGTGTAGGAATATAATTATTTGCTATCCAACATTTTGTTGGAAATAACAGGCTTGCTTTCCTTATTTACAAATTCCTTTGTACTCTCGACCCATATCCAATCTAAAATCCAATTTCTAATGCAAAATGAATGTGTGTAGGAATATAATTATTTGCTATTCAACATTTTGTGGGAAATAACAGGCTTGCTTTCCTTATTTACAAATTCCTTTGTACTCTTGACCCATATCCAATCTATAATCCAATTTCTAATGCAAAATGAATGTGTGTAGGAATATAATTATTTGCTATTCTACATTTTGTGGGAAATAACAGGCTTGCTTTCCTTATTTACAAATTCCTTTGTGTTCTTGACCCATATCCAAATTAAAATCCAATTTCTAATTCAAAATGAATGTGTGTAGGAATATAATTATTTGCTATCCAACATTTTGTGGGAAATAACAGGCTTGCTTTCCATATTTACAAATTCCTTTGTACTCTTGACCCATATCCAATCTATAATCCAATTTCTAATGCAAAATGAATGTGTGTAGGAATATAATTATTTGCTATCCAACATTTTGTGGGAAATAACAGGCTTGCTTTCCTTATTTACAAATTCCTTTGTACTCTTGACCCATATCCAATCTATAATCCAATTTCTAATGCAAAATGAATGTGTGTAGGAATATAATTATTTGCTATCCAACATTTGGTGGGAAATAACGGGCTTGCTTTCCTTATTTACAAATTCCTTTGAACTCTTGACCCATTTTCAATCTATAATGCACTTTCTAATGCAAATGGATGTGTGTAGGAATATAATTATTTGCTATCCAACATTGTGTTGGAAATAACAGGCTAGCTTTCCTTCTTTACAAATTCCTTTGTACTCTTGACCCATATAAAATCTATAATCCAATTTCGAATGCAAAATGAATGTGTGTAGGATTATACTCTTTTGCTATCCACCATTTTGTGGGAAATAACAGGCTTGCTTTCGTTCTTTACAAATTGCTTTGAACTCTTGACCTATTTCCAATCTATAATCCAATTTCGTATGCAAAATGGATATGTGTAGGGACATATAAGTATTTGCTATCCAACATTTTGTGAAAAATAACAGGCTTGCTTTCATTCTTTACAAATTCCTTTGACCTCTTTACCCATTTTCAATCTATAATCCAATTTCGTATGCAAAATGGATATGTGTAGGGATATATAAGTATTTGCTAACCAACATTTTGTGAGAAATAACAGGCTTGCTTTCGTTCTTTACAAATTCCTTTGACCTCTTGACCCATTTTCAATCTATAATGCACTTTCTAATGCAAAATGGATGTGTGTAGGAATATAATTATTTGCTATCCAACATTTTGTGGGAAATAACAGCCTTGCTCTCCTTCTTTACAAATTCCTTTGTACTCTTGACCCATATAAAATCTATAATCCAATTTCGAATGCAAAATGAATGTGTGTAGGATTATACTCTTTTGCTATCCACCATTTTGTGGGAAATAACAGGCTTGCTTTCGTTCTTTACAAATTCCTTTGTACTCTTGACCCATATCCAATCTATAATTCAATTACTAATGCAAAATGGATGTGTGTAGGAATATAATTATTTGCTATCCAACATTGTGTTGGAAATAACCGGCTAGCTTTCCTTCTTTACAAATTCCTTTGTACTCTTGACCCATATCCAATCTATAATCCAATTTCTAATGCAAAATGGGTTTGTGTAGGATTATACTCTTTTGCTATCCAACAGTTTGTGGGAAATAACAGGCTTGCTTTCGTTCTTTACAAATTCCTTTCAGCTCTTGACCCATTTCCAATCTATAATCCAATTTAGAATGCAAAATGGATGTGTGTAGGAATATAATTATTTGCTATTCAACATTTTGTGGGAAATAACAGGCTTGTTTTCGTTCTTTACAAATTCCTTTCAGCTCTTGACCCATTTCCAATCTATAATCCAATTTCGAATGCAAAATGGATGTGTGTAGGAATATAATTATTTGCTATTCAACATTTTGTGGGAAATAACAGGCTTGCTTTCCTTATTTACAAATTCTTTTGTACTCTTGACCCATATCCAATCTATAATCCAATTTCTAATGCAAAATGAATGTGTGTAGGAATATAATTATTTGCTATCCAACATTTGGTGGGAAATAACGGGCTTGCTTTCCTTATTTACAAATTCCTTTGAACTCTTGACCCATTTTCAATCTATAATGCACTTTCTAATGCAAATGGATGTGTGTAGGAATATAATTATTTGCTATCCAACATTGTGTTGGAAATAACAGGCTAGCTTTCCTTCTTTACAAATTCCTTTGTACTCTTGACCCATATCCAATCTATAATCCAATTTCTAATGCAAAATGGGTGTGTGTAGGATTATACTCTTTTGCTATCCAACAGTTTGTGGGAAATAACAGGCTTGCTTTCGTTCTTTACAAATTCCTTTGAACTCTTGACCCATTTCCAATCTATAATCCAATTTCAAATGCAAAATGGATGTGTGTAGGAATATAATTATTTGCTATTCAACATTTTGTGGGAAATAACAGGCTTGCTTTCCTTATTTAAAAATTCCTTTGTACTCTCGACCCATATCCAATCTATAATCTAATTTCTAATGCAAAATGAATGTGTGTAGGAATATAATTATTTGCTATCCAACATTTTGTGGGAAATAACAGGCTAGCTTTCTTTATTTACAAATTCCTTTGTACTCTTGACCCATATCCAATCTATAATGCAAAATGAATGTGTGTAGGAATATAATTATTTGCTATCCAACATTTTGTGGGAAATAACATGCTTGCTTTCTTTATTTACAAATTCCTTTGTACTCTTGACCCATATCCAATCTATAATGCAAAATGAATGTGTGTAGGAATATAATTATTTGCTATTCAACATTTTGTGGGAAATAACAGGCTTGCTTTCCTTATTTACAAATTCTTTTGTACTCTTGACCCATATCCAATCTATAATCCAATTTCTAATGCAAAATGAATGTGTGTAGGAATATAATTATTTGCTATCCAACATTTGGTGGGAAATAACGGGCTTGCATTCCTTATTTACAAATTCCTTTGAACTCTTGACCCATTTTCAATCTATAATGCACTTTCTAATGCAAATGGATGTGTGTAGGAATATAATTATTTGCTATCCAACATTTTGTGGGATATAACAGGCTTGCTTTCCTTATATACAAATTCCTTTGTACTCTTGACCCATATCCAATCTATAATCCAATTTCTAATGCAAAATGGATGTGTGTGGAAATATAATTATTTGCTATCCAACATTTTGTGGGAAATAACAGGCTAGCTTTCCTTCTTTACAAATTCCTTTGTACTCTTGACCCATATCCAATCTATAATCCAATTTCTAATGCAAAATGGGTGTGTGTAGGATTATACTCTTTTGCTATCCAACAGTTTGTGGGAAATAACAGGCTTGCTTAACTTCTTTACAAATTCCTTTGAACTCTTGATCCATTTCCAATCTATAATCAAATTTCTAATGCAAAATCGACGTGTGTAGGAATATAATTATTTGCTATTCAACATTTTGTGGGATATAACAGGCTTGCTTTCCTTATATACAAATTCCTTTGTACTCTTGACCCATATCCAATCTATAATCCAATTTCTAATGCAAAATGGATGTGTGTGGAAATATAATTATTTGCTATCCAACATTTTGTGGGAAATAACAGGCTTGCTTTCCTTATTTACAAATTTCTTTGTACTCTTGACCCATATCCAATCTATAATCCAATTTCTAATGCAAAATGAATGTGTGTAGGAATATAATTATTTGCTATCCAACATTTTGTGGGAAATAACAGGCTTGCTTTCCTTATTTACAAATTCCTTTGTACTCTCGACCCATATCCAATCTAAAATCCAATTTCTAATGCAAAATGAATGTGTGTAGGAATATAATTATTTGCTATTCAACATTTTGTGGGAAATAACAGGCTTGCTTTCCTTATTTACAAATTCCTTTGTACTCTTGACCCATATCCAATCTATAATCCAATTTCTAATGCAAAATGAATGTGTGTAGGAATATAATTATTTGCTATTCTACATTTTGTGGGAAATAACAGGCTTGCTTTCCTTATTTACAAATTCCTTTGTGTTCTTGACCCATATCCAAATTAAAATCCAATTTCTAATTCAAAATGAATGTGTGTAGGAATATAATTATTTGCTATCCAACATTTTGTGGGAAATAACAGGCTTGCTTTCCATATTTACAAATTCCTTTGTACTCTTGACCCATATCCAATCTATAATCCAATTTCTAATGCAAAATGAATGTGTGTAGGAATATAATTATTTGCTATCCAACATTTTGTGGGAAATAACAGGCTTGCTTTCCTTATTTACAAATTCCTTTGTACTCTTGACCCATATCCAATCTATAATCCAATTTCTAATGCAAAATGAATGTGTGTAGGAATATAATTATTTGCTATCCAACATTTTATGGGAAATAACAGGCTTGCTTTCCTATTTACGAATTCCTTTGTACTCTTGACCCATATCCAATCTATAATCCAATTTCTAATGCAAAATGGGTGTGTGTAGGATCATACTCTTTTGCAATCCAACATTTTGTGGGAAATAACAGGCTTGCTTTCCTTCTTTACAAATTTCTTTGAACTCTTGACCCATTTCCAATCTATAATCCAATTTCGAATGCAAAATGGATATGTGTAGGGATATATAAGTATTTGCTAACCAACATTTTGTGAGAAATAACAGGCTTGCTTTCGTTCTTTACAAATTCCTTTGACCTCTTGACCCATTTTCAATCTATAATGCACTTTCTAATGCAAAATGGATGTGTGTAGGAATATAATTATTTGCTATCCAACATTTTGTGGGAAATAACAGCCTTGCTCTCCTTCTTTACAAATTCCTTTGTACTCTTGACCCATATAAAATCTATAATCCAATTTCGAACGCAAAATGAATGTGTGTAGGATTATACTCTTTTGCTATCCACCATTTTGTGGGAAATAACAGGCTTGCTTTCGTTCTTTACAAATTGCTTTGAACTCTTGACCTATTTCCAATCTATAATCCAATTTCGTATGCAAAATGGATATGTGTAGGGACATATAAGTATTTGCTATCCAACATTTTGTGAAAAATAACAGGCTTGCTTTCATTCTTTACAAATTCCTTTGACCTCTTTACCCATTTTCAATCTATAATCCAATTTCGTATGCAAAATGGATATGTGTAGGGATATATAAGTATTTGCTAACCAACATTTTGTGAGAAATAACAGGCTTGCTTTCGTTCTTTACAAATTCCTTTGACCTCTTGACCCATTTTCAATCTATAATGCACTTTCTAATGCAAAATGGATGTGTGTAGGAATATAATTATTTGCTATCCAACATTTTGTGGGAAATAACAGCCTTGCTCTCCTTCTTTACAAATTCCTTTGTACTCTTGACCCATATAAAATCTATAATCCAATTTCGAATGCAAAATGAATGTGTGTAGGATTATACTCTTTTGCTATCCACCATTTTGTGGGAAATAACAGGCTTGCTTTCGTTCTTTACAAATTCCTTTGTACTCTTGACCCATATCCAATCTATAATTCAATTACTAATGCAAAATGGATGTGTGTAGGAATATAATTATTTGCTATCCAACATTGTGTTGGAAATAACCGGCTAGCTTTCCTTCTTTACAAATTCCTTTGTACTCTTGACCCATATCCAATCTATAATCCAATTTCTAATGCAAAATGGGTTTGTGTAGGATTATACTCTTTTGCTATCCAACAGTTTGTGGGAAATAACAGGCTTGCTTTCGTTCTTTACAAATTCCTTTCAGCTCTTGACCCATTTCCAATCTATAATCCAATTTAGAATGCAAAATGGATGTGTGTAGGAATATAATTATTTGCTATTCAACATTTTGTGGGAAATAACAGGCTTGTTTTCGTTCTTTACAAATTCCTTTCAGCTCTTGACCCATTTCCAATCTATAATCCAATTTCGAATGCAAAATGGATGTGTGTAGGAATATAATTATTTGCTATTCAACATTTTGTGGGAAATAACAGGCTTGCTTTCCTTATTTACAAATTCTTTTGTACTCTTGACCCATATCCAATCTATAATCCAATTTCTAATGCAAAATGAATGTGTGTAGGAATATAATTATTTGCTATCCAACATTTGGTGGGAAATAACGGGCTTGCTTTCCTTATTTACAAATTCCTTTGAACTCTTGACCCATTTTCAATCTATAATGCACTTTCTAATGCAAATGGATGTGTGTAGGAATATAATTATTTGCTATCCAACATTGTGTTGGAAATAACAGGCTAGCTTTCCTTCTTTACAAATTCCTTTGTACTCTTGACCCATATCCAATCTATAATCCAATTTCTAATGCAAAATGGGTGTGTGTAGGATTACACTCTTTTGCTATCCAACAGTTTGTGGGAAATAACAGGCTTGCTTTCGTTCTTTACAAATTCCTTTGAACTCTTGACCCATTTCCAATCTATAATCCAATTTCAAATGCAAAATGGATGTGTGTAGGAATATAATTATTTGCTATTCAACATTTTGTGGGAAATAACAGGCTTGCTTTCCTTATTTACAAATTCCTTTGTACTCTCGACCCATATCCAATCTATAATCTAATTTCTAATGCAAAATGAATGTGTGTAGGAATATAATTATTTGCTATCCAACATTTTGTGGGAAATAACATGCTTGCTTTCTTTATTTACTAATTCCTTTGTACTCTTGACCCATATCCAATCTATAATGCAAAATGAATGTGTGTAGGAATATAATTATTTGCTATTCAACATTTTGTGGGAAATAACAGGCTTGCTTTCCTTATTTACAAATTCTTTTGTACTCTTGACCCATATCCAATCTATAATCCAATTTCTAATGCAAAATGAATGTGTGTAGGAATATAATTATTTGCTATCCAACATTTGGTGGGAAATAACGGGCTTGCTTTCCTTATTTACAAATTCCTTTGAACTCTTGACCCATTTTCAATCTATAATGCACTTTCTAATGCAAATGGATGTGTGTAGGAATATAATTATTTGCTATCCAACATTGTGTTGGAAATAACAGGCTAGCTTTCCTTCTTTACAAATTCCTTTGTACTCTTGACCCATATCCAATCTATAATCCAATTTCTAATGCAAAATGGGTGTGTGTAGGATTATACTCTTTTGCTATCCAACAGTTTGTGGGAAATAACAGGCTTGCTTAACTTCTTTACAAATTCCTTTGAACTCTTGATCCATTTCCAATCTATAATCAAATTTCTAATGCAAAATGGACGTGTGTAGGAATATAATTATTTGCTATTCAACATTTTGTGGGAAATAACAGGCTTGCTTTCCTTATATACAAATTCCTTTGTACTCTTGACCCATATCCAATCTATAATCCAATTTCTAATGCAAAATGGATGTGTGTGGAAATATAATTATTTGCTATCCAACATTTTGTGGGAAATAACAGGCTTGCTTTCCTTATTTACAAATTCCTATGTACTCTCGACCCATATCCAATCTAAAATCCAATTTCTAATGCAAAATGAATGTGTGTAGGAATATAATTATTTGCTATTCAACATTTTGTGGGAAATAACAGCCTTGCTCTCCTTCTTTACAAATTCCTTTGTACTCTTGACCCATATAAAATCTATAATCCAATTTCGAATGCAAAATGAATGTGTGTAGGATTATACTCTTTTGCTATCCACCATTTTGTGGGAAATAACAGGCTTGCTTTCGTTCTTTACAAATTGCTTTGAACTCTTGACCTATTTCCAATCTATAATCCAATTTCGTATGCAAAATGGATATGTGTAGGGACATATAAGTATTTGCTATCCAACATTTTGTGAAAAATAACAGGCTTGCTTTCATTCTTTACAAATTCCTTTGACCTCTTTACCCATTTTCAATCTATAATCCAATTTCGTATGCAAAATGGATATGTGTAGGGATATATAAGTATTTGCTAACCAACATTTTGTGAGAAATAACAGGCTTGCTTTCGTTCTTTACAAATTCCTTTGACCTCTTGACCCATTTTCAATCTATAATGCACTTTCTAATGCAAAATGGATGTGTGTAGGAATATAATTATTTGCTATCCAACATTTTGTGGGAAATAACAGCCTTGCTCTCCTTCTTTACAAATTCCTTTGTACTCTTGACCCATATAAAATCTATAATCCAATTTCGAATGCAAAATGAATGTGTGTAGGATTATACTCTTTTGCTATCCACCATTTTGTGGGAAATAACAGGCTTGCTTTCGTTCTTTACAAATTCCTTTGTACTCTTGACCCATATCCAATCTATAATTCAATTACTAATGCAAAATGGATGTGTGTAGGAATATAATTATTTGCTATCCAACATTGTGTTGGAAATAACCGGCTAGCTTTCCTTCTTTACAAATTCCTTTGTACTCTTGACCCATATCCAATCTATAATCCAATTTCTAATGCAAAATGGGTTTGTGTAGGATTATACTCTTTTGCTATCCAACAGTTTGTGGGAAATAACAGGCTTGCTTTCGTTCTTTACAAATTCCTTTCAGCTCTTGACCCATTTCCAATCTATAATCCAATTTAGAATGCAAAATGGATGTGTGTAGGAATATAATTATTTGCTATTCAACATTTTGTGGGAAATAACAGGCTTGTTTTCGTTCTTTACAAATTCCTTTCAGCTCTTGACCCATTTCCAATCTATAATCCAATTTCGAATGCAAAATGGATGTGTGTAGGAATATAATTATTTGCTATTCAACATTTTGTGGGAAATAACAGGCTTGCTTTCCTTATTTACAAATTCTTTTGTACTCTTGACCCATATCCAATCTATAATCCAATTTCTAATGCAAAATGAATGTGTGTAGGAATATAATTATTTGCTATCCAACATTTGGTGGGAAATAACGGGCTTGCTTTCCTTATTTACAAATTCCTTTGAACTCTTGACCCATTTTCAATCTATAATGCACTTTCTAATGCAAATGGATGTGTGTAGGAATATAATTATTTGCTATCCAACATTGTGTTGGAAATAACAGGCTAGCTTTCCTTCTTTACAAATTCCTTTGTACTCTTGACCCATATCCAATCTATAATCCAATTTCTAATGCAAAATGGGTGTGTGTAGGATTATACTCTTTTGCTATCCAACAGTTTGTGGGAAATAACAGGCTTGCTTTCGTTCTTTACAAATTCCTTTGAACTCTTGACCCATTTCCAATCTATAATCCAATTTCAAATGCAAAATGGATGTGTGTAGGAATATAATTATTTGCTATTCAACATTTTGTGGGAAATAACAGGCTTGCTTTCCTTATTTACAAATTCCTTTGTACTCTCGACCCATATCCAATCTATAATCTAATTTCTAATGCAAAATGAATGTGTGTAGGAATATAATTATTTGCTATCCAACATTTTGTGGGAAATAACATGCTTGCTTTCTTTATTTACAAATTCCTTTGTACTCTTGACCCATATCCAATCTATAATGCAAAATGAATGTGTGTAGGAATATAATTATTTGCTATTCAACATTTTGTGGGAAATAACAGGCTTGCTTTCCTTATTTACAAATTCTTTTGTACTCTTGACCCATATCCAATCTATAATCCAATTTCTAATGCAAAATGAATGTGTGTAGGAATATAATTATTTGCTATCCAACATTTGGTGGGAAATAACGGGCTTGCTTTCCTTATTTACAAATTCCTTTGAACTCTTGACCCATTTTCAATCTATAATGCACTTTCTAATGCAAATGGATGTGTGTAGGAATATAATTATTTGCTATCCAACATTGTGTTGGAAATAACAGGCTAGCTTTCCTTCTTTACAAATTCCTTTGTACTCTTGACCCATATCCAATCTATAATCCAATTTCTAATGCAAAATGGGTGTGTGTAGGATTATACTCTTTTGCTATCCAACAGTTTGTGGGAAATAACAGGCTTGCTTAACTTCTTTACAAATTCCTTTGAACTCTTGATCCATTTCCAATCTATAATCAAATTTCTAATGCAAAATGGACGTGTGTAGGAATATAATTATTTGCTATTCAACATTTTGTGGGAAATAACAGGCTTGCTTTCCTTATATACAAATTCCTTTGTACTCTTGACCCATATCCAATCTATAATCCAATTTCTAATGCAAAATGGATGTGTGTGGAAATATAATTATTTGCTATCCAACATTTTGTGGGAAATAACAGGCTTGCTTTCCTTATTTACAAATTCCTATGTACTCTCGACCCATATCCAATCTAAAATCCAATTTCTAATGCAAAATGAATGTGTGTAGGAATATAATTATTTGCTATTCAACATTTTGTGGGAAATAACAGGCTTGCTTTCCTTATTTACAAATTCCTTTGTACTCTTGACCCATATCCAATCTATAATCCAATTTCTAATGCAAAATGAATGTGTGTAGGAATATAATTATTTGCTATTCTACATTTTGTGGGAAATAACAGGCTTGCTTTCCTTATTTACAAATTCCTTTGTGTTCTTGACCCATATCCAAATTAAAATCCAATTTCTAATTCAAAATGAATGTGTGTAGGAATATAATTATTTGCTATCCAACATTTTGTGGGAAATAACAGGCTTGCTTTCCATATTTACAAATTCCTTTGTACTCTTGACCCATATCCAATCTATAATCCAATTTCTAATGCAAAATGAATGTGTGTAGGAATATAATTATTTGCTATCCAACATTTGGTGGGAAATAACGGGCTTGCTTTCCTTATTTACAAATTCCTTTGAACTCTTGACCCATTTTCAATCTATAATGCACTTTCTAATGCAAATGGATGTGTGTAGGAATATAATTATTTGCTATCCAACATTGTGTTGGAAATAACAGGCTAGCTTTCCTTCTTTACAAATTCCTTTGTACTCTTGACCCATATAAAATCTATAATCCAATTTCGAATGCAAAATGAATGTGTGTAGGATTATACTCTTTTGCTATCCACCATTTTGTGGGAAATAACAGGCTTGCTTTCGTTCTTTACAAATTGCTTTGAACTCTTGACCTATTTCCAATCTATAATCCAATTTCTAATGCAAAATGAATGTGTGTAGGAATATAATTATTTGCTATTCTACATTTTGTGGGAAATAACAGGCTTGCTTTCCTTATTTACAAATTCCTTTGTACTCTTGACCCATATCCAATCTATAATCCAATTTCTAATGCAAAATGAATGTGTGTAGGAATATAATTATTTGCTATTCTACATTTTGTGGGAAATAACAGGCTTGCTTTCCTTATTTACAAATTCCTTTGTGTTCTTGACCCATATCCAAATTAAAATCCAATTTCTAATTCAAAATGAATGTGTGTAGGAATATAATTATTTGCTATCCAACATTTTGTGGGAAATAACAGGCTTGCTTTCCATATTTACAAATTCCTTTGTACTCTTGACCCATATCCAATCTATAATCCAATTTCTAATGCAAAATGAATGTGTGTAGGAATATAATTATTTGCTATCCAACATTTTGTGGGAAATAACAGGCTTGCTTTCCTTATTTACAAATTCCTTTGTACTCTTGACCCATATCCAATCTATAATCCAATTTCTAATGCAAAATGAATGTGTGTAGGAATATAATTATTTGCTATTCTACATTTTGTGGGAAATAACAGGCTTGCTTTCCTTATTTACAAATTCCTTTGTGTTCTTGACCCATATCCAAATTAAAATCCAATTTCTAATTCAAAATGAATGTGTGTAGGAATATAATTATTTGCTATCCAACATTTTGTGGGAAATAACAGGCTTGCTTTCCATATTTACAAATTCCTTTGTACTCTTGACCCATATCCAATCTATAATCCAATTTCTAATGCAAAATGAATGTGTGTAGGAATATAATTATTTGCTATCCAACATTTGGTGGGAAATAACGGGCTTGCTTTCCTTATTTACAAATTCCTTTGAACTCTTGACCCATTTTCAATCTATAATGCACTTTCTAATGCAAATGGATGTGTGTAGGAATATAATTATTTGCTATCCAACATTGTGTTGGAAATAACAGGCTAGCTTTCCTTCTTTACAAATTCCTTTGTACTCTTGACCCATATAAAATCTATAATCCAATTTCGAATGCAAAATGAATGTGTGTAGGATTATACTCTTTTGCTATCCACCATTTTGTGGGAAATAACAGGCTTGCTTTCGTTCTTTACAAATTGCTTTGAACTCTTGACCTATTTCCAATCTATAATCCAATTTCGTATGCAAAATGGATATGTGTAGGGACATATAAGTATTTGCTATCCAACATTTTGTGAAAAATAACAGGCTTGCTTTCATTCTTTACAAATTCCTTTGACCTCTTTACCCATTTTCAATCTATAATCCAATTTCGTATGCAAAATGGATATGTGTAGGGATATATAAGTATTTGCTAACCAACATTTTGTGAGAAATAACAGGCTTGCTTTCGTTCTTTACAAATTCCTTTGACCTCTTGACCCATTTTCAATCTATAATGCACTTTCTAATGCAAAATGGATGTGTGTAGGAATATAATTATTTGCTATCCAACATTTTGTGGGAAATAACAGCCTTGCTCTCCTTCTTTACAAATTCCTTTGTACTCTTGACCCATATAAAATCTATAATCCAATTTCGAATGCAAAATGAATGTGTGTAGGATTATACTCTTTTGCTATCCACCATTTTGTGGGAAATAACAGGCTTGCTTTCGTTCTTTACAAATTCCTTTGTACTCTTGACCCATATCCAATCTATAATTCAATTACTAATGCAAAATGGATGTGTGTAGGAATATAATTATTTGCTATCCAACATTGTGTTGGAAATAACCGGCTAGCTTTCCTTCTTTACAAATTCCTTTGTACTCTTGACCCATATCCAATCTATAATCCAATTTCTAATGCAAAATGGGTTTGTGTAGGATTATACTCTTTTGCTATCCAACAGTTTGTGGGAAATAACAGGCTTGCTTTCGTTCTTTACAAATTCCTTTCAGCTCTTGACCCATTTCCAATCTATAATCCAATTTAGAATGCAAAATGGATGTGTGTAGGAATATAATTATTTGCTATTCAACATTTTGTGGGAAATAACAGGCTTGTTTTCGTTCTTTACAAATTCCTTTCAGCTCTTGACCCATTTCCAATCTATAATCCAATTTCGAATGCAAAATGGATGTGTGTAGGAATATAATTATTTGCTATTCAACATTTTGTGGGAAATAACAGGCTTGCTTTCCTTATTTACAAATTCTTTTGTACTCTTGACCCATATCCAATCTATAATCCAATTTCTAATGCAAAATGAATATGTGTAGGAATATAATTATTTGCAATCCAACATTTGGTGGGAAATAACGGGCTTGCTCTCCTTATTTACAAATTCCTTTGAACTCTTGACCCATTTTCAATCTATAATGCACTTTCTAATGCAAATGGATGTGTGTAGGAATATAATTATTTGCTATCCAACATTGTGTTGGAAATAACAGGCTAGCTTTCCTTCTTTACAAATTCCTTTGTACTCTTGACCCATATCCAATCTATAATCCAATTTCTAATGCAAAATGGGTGTGTGTAGGATTATACTCTTTTGCTATCCAACAGTTTGTGGGAAATAACAGGCTTGCTTTCGTTCTTTACAAATTCCTTTGAACTCTTGACCCATTTCCAATCTATAATCCAATTTCAAATGCAAAATGGATGTGTGTAGGAATATAATTATTTGCTATTCAACATTTTGTGGGAAATAACAGGCTTGCTTTCCTTATTTACAAATTCCTTTGTACTCTCGACCCATATCCAATCTATAATCTAATTTCTAATGCAAAATGAATGTGTGTAGGAATATAATTATTTGCTATCCAACATTTTGTGGGAAATAACATGCTTGCTTTCTTTATTTACAAATTCCTTTGTACTCTTGACCCATATCCAATCTATAATGCAAAATGAATGTGTGTAGGAATATAATTATTTGCTATTCAACATTTTGTGGGAAATAACAGGCTTGCTTTCCTTATTTACAAATTCTTTTGTACTCTTGACCCATATCCAATCTATAATCCAATTTCTAATGCAAAATGAATGTGTGTAGGAATATAATTATTTGCTATCCAACATTTGGTGGGAAATAACGGGCTTGCTTTCCTTATTTACAAATTCCTTTGAACTCTTGACCCATTTTCAATCTATAATGCACTTTCTAATGCAAATGGATGTGTGTAGGAATATAATTATTTGCTATCCAACATTGTGTTGGAAATAACAGGCTAGCTTTCCTTCTTTACAAATTCCTTTGTACTCTTGACCCATATCCAATCTATAATCCAATTTCTAATGCAAAATGGGTGTGTGTAGGATTATACTCTTTTGCTATCCAACAGTTTGTGGGAAATAACAGGCTTGCTTAACTTCTTTACAAATTCCTTTGAACTCTTGATCCATTTCCAATCTATAATCAAATTTCTAATGCAAAATCGACGTGTGTAGGAATATAATTATTTGCTATTCAACATTTTGTGGGATATAACAGGCTTGCTTTCCTTATATACAAATTCCTTTGTACTCTTGACCCATATCCAATCTATAATCCAATTTCTAATGCAAAATGGATGTGTGTGGAAATATAATTATTTGCTATCCAACATTTTGTGGGAAATAACAGGCTTGCTTTCCTTATTTACAAATTTCTTTGTACTCTTGACCCATATCCAATCTATAATCCAATTTCTAATGCAAAATGAATGTGTGTAGGAATATAATTATTTGCTATTCAACATTTTGTGGGAAATAACAGGCTTGTTTTCGTTCTTTACAAATTCCTTTCAGCTCTTGACCCATTTCCAATCTATAATCCAATTTCGAATGCAAAATGGATGTGTGTAGGAATATAATTATTTGCTATTCAACATTTTGTGGGAAATAACAGGCTTGCTTTCCTTATTTACAAATTCTTTTGTACTCTTGACCCATATCCAATCTATAATCCAATTTCTAATGCAAAATGAATATGTGTAGGAATATAATTATTTGCAATCCAACATTTGGTGGGAAATAACGGGCTTGCTCTCCTTATTTACAAATTCCTTTGAACTCTTGACCCATTTTCAATCTATAATGCACTTTCTAATGCAAATGGATGTGTGTAGGAATATAATTATTTGCTATTCTACATTTTGTGGGAAATAACAGGCTTGCTTTCCTTATTTACAAATTCCTTTGTGTTCTTGACCCATATCCAAATTAAAATCCAATTTCTAATTCAAAATGAATGTGTGTAGGAATATAATTATTTGCTATCCAACATTTTGTGGGAAATAACAGGCTTGCTTTCGTTCTTTACAAATTCCTTTGAACTCTTGACCCATTTCCAATCTATAATCCAATTTCAAATGCAAAATGGATGTGTGTAGGAATATAATTATTTGCTATTCAACATTTTGTGGGAAATAACAGGCTTGCTTTCCTTATTTACAAATTCCTTTGTACTCTCGACCCATATCCAATCTATAATCTAATTTCTAATGCAAAATGAATGTGTGTAGGAATATAATTATTTGCTATCCAACATTTTGTGGGAAATAACATGCTTGCTTTCTTTATTTACAAATTCCTTTGTACTCTTGACCCATATCCAATCTATAATGCAAAATGAATGTGTGTAGGAATATAATTATTTGCTATTCAACATTTTGTGGGAAATAACAGGCTTGCTTTCCTTATTTACAAATTCTTTTGTACTCTTGACCCATATCCAATCTATAATCCAATTTCTAATGCAAAATGAATGTGTGTAGGAATATAATTATTTGCTATCCAACATTTGGTGGGAAATAACGGGCTTGCTTTCCTTATTTACAAATTCCTTTGAACTCTTGACCCATTTTCAATCTATAATGCACTTTCTAATGCAAATGGATGTGTGTAGGAATATAATTATTTGCTATCCAACATTGTGTTGGAAATAACAGGCTAGCTTTCCTTCTTTACAAATTCCTTTGTACTCTTGACCCATATCCAATCTATAATCCAATTTCTAATGCAAAATGGGTGTGTGTAGGATTATACTCTTTTGCTATCCAACATTTTGTGGGAAATAACAGGCTTGCTTAACTTCTTTACAAATTCCTTTGAACTCTTGATCCATTTCCAATCTATAATCAAATTTCTAATGCAAAATCGACGTGTGTAGGAATATAATTATTTGCTATTCAACATTTTGTGGGATATAACAGGCTTGCTTTCCTTATATACAAATTCCTTTGTACTCTTGACCCATATCCAATCTATAATCCAATTTCTAATGCAAAATGGATGTGTGTGGAAATATAATTATTTGCTATCCAACATTTTGTGGGAAATAACAGGCTTGCTTTCCTTATTTACAAATTTCTTTGTACTCTTGACCCATATCCAATCTATAATCCAATTTCTAATGCAAAATGAATGTGTGTAGGAATATAATTATTTGCTATCCAACATTTTGTGGGACATAACAGGCTTGCTTTCCTTATTTACAAATTCCTTTGTACTCTCGACCCATATCCAATCTAAAATCCAATTTCTAATGCAAAATGAATGTGTGTAGGAATATAATTATTTGCTATTCAACATTTTGTGGGAAATAACAGGCTTGCTTTCCTTATTTACAAATTCCTTTGTACTCTTGACCCATATCCAATCTATAATCCAATTTCTAATGCAAAATGAATGTGTGTAGGAATATAATTATTTGCTATTCTACATTTTGTGGGAAATAACAGGCTTGCTTTCCTTATTTACAAATTCCTTTGTGTTCTTGACCCATATCCAAATTAAAATCCAATTTCTAATTCAAAATGAATGTGTGTAGGAATATAATTATTTGCTATCCAACATTTTGTGGGAAATAACAGGCTTGCTTTCCATATTTACAAATTCCTTTGTACTCTTGACCCATATCCAATCTATAATCCAATTTCTAATGCAAAATGAATGTGTGTAGGAATATAATTATTTGATATCCAACATTTTGTGGGAAATAACAGGCTTGCTTTCCTTATTTACAAATTCCTTTGTACTCTTGACCCATATCCAATCTATAATCCAATTTCTAATGCAAAATGAATGTGTTTAGGAATATAATTATTTGCTATCCAACATGTTATGGGAAATAACAGGCTTGCTTTCCTATTTACGAATTCCTTTGTACTCTTGACCCATATCCAATCTATAATCCAATTTCTAATGCAAAATGGGTGTGTGTAGGATCATACTCTTTTGCAATCCAACATTTTGTGGGAAATAACAGGCTTGCTTTCGTTCTTTACAAATTCCTTTGAACTCTTGACCCATTTCCAATCTATAATCCAATTTTGAATGCATAATGGATGTGTGTAGGATTATAATCTTTTGTTATCCAACATTTTGTGGGAAATAACAGGCTTGCTTTCTTTATTTACAAATTCCTTTGTACTCTTGACCCATATCCAATCTATAATCCAATTTCTAATGCAAAACAGATGTGTGTAGGATTATAAGCTTTTGCTATCCAACATTTTATGGGAAATAACAGGCTTGCTCTCCTTATTTACAAATTCCTTTGTACTCTTGACCCATATCCAATCTATAATCCAATTTCTAATGCAAAATGGATGTGTGTAGGAATATAATTATTTGCTATCCAACAATTTGTGTGAAATAACAGGCTTGCTTTCTTTATTTACAAATTCCTTTGTACTCTTGACCCATATCCAATCTATAATCCAATTTCTAATGCAAAATGGATGTGTGTAGGATTATAAGCTTTTGCTATCCAACAGTTTGTTGGAAATAACAGGCTTGCTTTCCTTCTTTACAAATTCCTTTGAACTCCTGACCCATTTACAATCTTTAATTCAATTTCTAATGCAAAATGGATGAGTGTAGGATTATAGTCTATTGCTATCCAACATTTTGTTGGAAATAACAGGCTTGCTTTCCTTCTTTACAAATTTCTTTGAACTCTTGACCGATTTCCAATCTATAATCCAATTTCTAATGCAAAATGGATGTGTGTAGGAATATAATTATTTGCTATTCAACATTTTGTGGGAAATAACAGGCTTGCTTTCCTTATTTACAAATTCCTTTGTGTTCTTGACCCATATCCAATCAATAATCCAATTTCTAATTCAAAATGGATGTGTGTAGGATTATAATCTTTTGCTATCCAACATTTTGTGGGAAATAATAGGCTTGCTTTCCTTATTTACAAATTCCTTTGTACTCTTGACCCATATCCAATCTATAATCCAATTTCTAATGCAAAATGGATGTGTATAGGATTATAGTCTTTTGCTATGCAACATTTTGTGCGAAATAACAGTCTTGCTTTCCTTCTTTAGAAATTCCTTTGTACTCTTCACTTGTTTCTATCTTGAATCCTACATACTCATCTTTACGAACCAAAGATGTATCTGAAGTGATCCTGGCATAGTAACAAAAGATTAGGAGCTACACGATGAAAAGAGCTGTCTCGCAAGTAAATGTCTCTCTACTTGGGTAAAGGAAAGCTACCCACAGGAATGAGTTCACTGAAAATTGAAATAAAATTATTTAATATTAAGTTAAAAACAGTAGAGCCTCTTTAATTTGTTACAGTAACATCAAACATCTTCTCCACTGTCTTGTAGTATAGGGGCCACACAAAAAATGCAATATAAATAGAAATAATAGGCTGTATTTTTCCCTGCTAGAATTATTGTTGTTACAAAGTACTTTAATGTGTTTATTATGTTGCATATTGTATTTTTCCCTGCTAGTATTATTGTTGTTACTGGATACTTTAATGTGTTTATTATGTTGCATAATGTATTTTTCCCTACTAGTATTTTTGTTGTTACAAGGTACTTTAATGTGTTTATCATGTTGCATAATGTATTTTTCAAATCTAGTATTATTGTTGTTAAAAGATACTTTAATGTGTTTATTATGTTGCATAATATATTTTCCCCTGCTAGTATTATTGTTGTTACAAGATACTTTAATGTGTTTATTATGTTGCATAATATATTTTTCCCTGCTAGTATTATTGTTGTTACAAGATACTTTAATGTGTTTATTATGTTGCATAATATATTTTCCCCTGCTAGTATTATTGTTGTTACAAGATACTTTAATGTGTTTATTATGTTGCATAATATATTTTTCCCTGCTAGTATTATTGTTGTTACAAGATACTTTAATGTGTTTATTATGTTGCATAATATATTTTTCCCTGCTAGTATTATTGCTGTTACAAGATACTTTGATGTGTTTATTATGTTGCATAATATATTTTCCCCTGCTAGTATTATTGTTGTTACAAGGTACTTTAATGTGTTTATCATGTTGCATAATGTATTTTTCAAATCTAGTATTATTGTTGTTAAAAGATACTTTAATGTGTTTATTATGTTGCATAATATATTTTCCCCTGCTAGTATTATTGTCGTTACAAGATACTTTAATGTGTTTATTATGTTGCATAATATATTTTTCCCTGCTAGTATTATTGTTGTTACAAGATACTTTAATGTGTTTATTATGTTGCATAATATATTTTTCCCTGCTAGTATTATTGCTGTTACAAGATACTTTGATGTGTTTATTATGTTGCATAATATATTTTCCCCTGCTAGTATTATTGTTGTTACAAGATACTTTAATGTGTTTATTATGTTGCATAATATATTTTTCCCTGCTAGTATTATTGTTGTTACAAGATACTTTGATGTGTTTATTATGTTGCATAATATATTTCTCCCTGCTAGTATTATTGTTGTTACAAGATACTTTAATGTGTTTATTATGTTGCATAATATATTTTCCCCTGCTAGTATTATTGTTGTTACAAGATACTTTAATGTGTTTATTATGTTGCATAATATATTTTCCCCTGCTAGTATTATTGTTGTTACAAGATACTTTAATGTGTTTATTATGTTGCATAATATATTTTCCCCTGCTAGTATTATTGTTGTTACAAGATATTTTAATGTGTTTATTATGTTGCATAATATATTTTCCCCTGCTAGTATTATTGTTGTTACAAGATACTTTAATGTGTTTATTATGTTGCATAACATATTTTTCCCTGCTAGTATTATTGTTGTTACAAGATACTTTAATGTGTTTATTATGTTGCATAATATATTTTCCCCTGCTAGTATTATTGTTGTTACAAGATACTTTAATGTGTTTATTATGTTGCATAATATATTTTCCCCTGCTAGTATTATTGTTGTTACAAGATACTTTAATGTGTTTATTATGTTGCATAATATATTTTTCCCTGCTAGTATTATTGTTGTTACAAGATACATTGATGTGTTTATTATGTTGCATAATATATTTTCCCCTGCTAGTATTATTGTTGTTACTAGATACTTTAATGTGTTTATTATGTTGCATAATATATTTTTCCCTGCTAGTATTATTGTTGTTACAAGATACTTTAATGTGTTTATTATGTTGCATAATATATTTTTCCCTGCTAGTATTATTGTTGTTACAAGATACTTTGATGTGTTTATTATGTTGCATAATATATTTCTCCCTGCTAGTATTATTGTTGTTACAAGATACTTTGATGTGTTTATTATGTTGCTTAATATATTTCTCCCTGCTAGTAATATTGTTGTTACAAGATACTTTGATGTGTTTATTATGTTGCATAATATATTTCTCCCTGCTAGTATTATTGTTGTTACAAGATACATTGATGTGTTTATTAAGTTGCATAATATATTTTTCCCTGCTAGTATTATTGTTGTTACAAGATACTTTGATGTGTTTATTATGTTGCATAATATATTTCTCCCTGCTAGTATTATTGTTGTTACAAGATACATTGATGTGTTTATTATGTTGCATAATATATTTCTTCCTGCTAGTATTATTGTTGTTACAAGATACAGTGATGTGTTTATTATGTTGCATAATATATTTCTCCCTGCTAGTATTATTGTTGTTACAAGATACTTTGATGTGTTTATTATGTTGCATAATATATTTTTCCCTGCTAGTATTATTGTTGTTACAAGATACATTAATGTGTTTATTATGTTGCATAATATATTTTTCCCTGCTAGTATTATTGTTGTTACAAGATACTTTAATGTGTTTATTATGTTGCATAATATATTTTCCCCTGCTAGTATTATTGTTGTTACAAGATACTTTAATGTGTTTATTATGTTGCATAATATATTTTCCCCTGCTAGTATTATTGTTGTTACAAGATACTTTAATGTGTTTATTATGTTACATAATATATTTTCCCCTGCTAGTATTATTGTTGTTACAAGATACTTTAATGTGTTTATTATGTTGCATAATATATTTTCCCCTGCTAGTATTATTGTTGTTACAAGATACTTTAATGTGTTTATTATGTTGCATAATATATTTTCCCCTGCTAGTATTATTGTTGTTACAAGATACTTTAATGTGTTTATTATGTTGCATAATATATTTTCCCCTGCTAGTATTATTGTTGTTACAAGATAATTTAATGTGTTTATTATGTTGCATAATATATTTCTTCCTGCTAGTATTATTGTTGTTACAAGATACAGTGATGTGTTTATTATGTTGCATAATATATTTTCCCCTGCTAGTATTATTGTTGTTACAAGATACTTTAATGTGTTTATTATGTTGCATAATATATTTTTCCCTGCTAGTATTATTGTTGTAACAAGATACTTTGATGTGTTTATTATGTTGCATAATATATTTCTCCCTGCTAGTATTATTGTTGTTACAAGATACTTTAATGTGTTTATTATGTTGCATAATATATTTTCCCCTGCTAGTATTATTGTTGTTACAAGATACTTTAATGTGTTTATTATGTTGCATAATATATTTTCCCCTGCTAGTATTATTGTTGTTACAAGATACTTTAATGTGTTTATTATGTTGCATAATATATTTTTCCCTGCTAGTATTATTGTTGTTACAAGATACTTTAATGTGTTTATTATGTTGCATAATATATTTTCCCCTGCTAGTATTATTGTTGTTACAAGATACTTTAATGTGTTTATTATGTTACATAATATATTTTCCCCTGCTAGTATTATTGTTGTTACAAGATACTTTAATGTGTTTATTATGTTGCATAATATATTTTCCCCTGCTAGTATTATTGTTGTTACAAGATACTTTAATGTGTTTATTATGTTGCATAATATATTTTCCCCTGCTAGTATTATTGTTGTTACAAGATACTTTAATGTGTTTATTATGTTGCATAATATATTTTCCCCTGCTAGTATTATTGTTGTTACAAGATACTTTAATGTGTTTATTATGTTACATAATATATTTTCCCCTGCTAGTATTATTGTTGTTACAAGATACTTTAATGTGTTTATTATGTTGCATAATATATTTTCCCCTGCTAGTATTATTGTTGTTACAAGATACTTTAATGTGTTTATTATGTTGCATAATATATTTTCCCCTGCTAGTATTATTGTTGTTACAAGATACTTTAATGTGTTTATTATGTTGCATAATATATTTTCCCCTGCTAGTATTATTGTTGTTACAAGATAATTTAATGTGTTTATTATGTTGCATAATATATTTCTTCCTGCTAGTATTATTGTTGTTACAAGATACAGTGATGTGTTTATTATGTTGCATAATATATTTTCCCCTGCTAGTATTATTGTTGTTACAAGATACTTTAATGTGTTTATTATGTTGCATAATATATTTTTCCCTGCTAGTATTATTGTTGTAACAAGATACTTTGATGTGTTTATTATGTTGCATAATATATTTCTCCCTGCTAGTATTATTGTTGTTACAAGATACTTTAATGTGTTTATTATGTTGCATAATATATTTTCCCCTGCTAGTATTATTGTTGTTACAAGATACTTTAATGTGTTTATTATGTTGCATAATATATTTTCCCCTGCTAGTATTATTGTTGTTACAAGATACTTTAATGTGTTTATTATGTTGCATAATATATTTTTCCCTGCTAGTATTATTGTTGTTACAAGATACTTTAATGTGTTTATTATGTTGCATAATATATTTTCCCCTGCTAGTATTATTGTTGTTACAAGATACTTTAATGTGTTTATTATGTTACATAATATATTTTCCCCTGCTAGTATTATTGTTGTTACAAGATACTTTAATGTGTTTATTATGTTGCATAATATATTTTCCCCTGCTAGTATTATTGTTGTTACAAGATACTTTAATGTGTTTATTATGTTGCATAATATATTTTTCCCTGCTAGTATTATTGTTGTTACAAGATACTTTAATGTGTTTATTATGTTGCATAATATATTTTCCCCTGCTAGTATTATTGTTGTTACAAGATACTTTAATGTGTTTATTATGTTGCATAATATATTTTCCCCTGCTAGTATTATTGTTGTTACAAGATACTTTAATGTGTTTATTATGTTGCATAATATATTTTCCCCTGCTAGTATTATTGTTGTTACAAGATACTTTAATGTGTTTATTATGTTGCATAATATATTTTCCCCTGCTAGTATTATTGTTGTTACAAGATACTTTAATGTGTTTATTATGTTGCATAATATATTTTTCCCTGCTAGTATTATTGTTGTTACAAGATACTTTAATGTGTTTATTATGTTGCATAATATATTTTTCCCTGCTAGTATTTTTGTTGTTACAAGGTACTTTAATGTGTTTATTATATTGCATAATGTATTTTTCCCTGCTAGTATTATTGTTGTTACAAGATACTTTAATGTGTTTATTATGTTGCATAATATATTTTTCCCTGCTAGTATTATTGTTGTTACAAGATACTTTAATGTGTTTATTATGTTGCATAATATATTTTTCCCTGCTAGTATTATTGTTGTTACAAGATACTTTAATGTGTTTATTATGTTGCATAATATATTTTTCCCTGCTAGTATTATTGTTGTTACAAGATACTTTAATGTGTTTATTATGTTGCATAATATATTTTTCCCTGCTAGTATTATTGTTGTTACAAGATACTTTAATGTGTTTATTATGTTGCATAATATATTTTTCCCTGCTAGTATTATTGTTGTTACAAGGTACTTTAATGTGTTTATTATATTGCATAATGTATTTTTCCCTGCTAGTATTATTGTTGTTACAAGATACTTAATTGTGTTTATTATGTTGCATAATATATTTTTCCCTGCTAGTATTATTTTTGTTACAAGATACTTTAATGTGTTTATTATGTTGCATAATATATTTTTCCCTGCTAGTATTATTGTTGTTACAAGATACTTTAATGTGTTTATTATGTTGCATAATATATTTTTCCCTGCTAGTATTATTGTTGTTACAAGATACTTTAATGTGTTTATTATGTTGCATAATATATTTTTCCCTGCTAGTATTATTGTTGTTACAAGATACTTTAATGTGTTTATTATGTTGCATAATATATTTTTCCCTGCTAGTATTATTGTTGTTACAAGGTACTTTAATGTGTTTATTATATTGCATAATGTATTTTTCCCTGCTAGTATTATTGTTGTTACAAGATACTTTAATGTGTTTATTATGTTGTATAATAAATTTTTCCCTGCTAGTATTATTGTTGTTACAAGATACTTTAATGTGTTTATTATGTTGCATAATATATTTTCCCTGCTAGTATTATTGTTGTTACAATATACTTTAATGTGTTTATTTTGTTGCATAATATATTTTTCCCTGCTAGTATTATTGTTGTTACAAGATACTTTAATGTGTTTATTATGTTGCATAATGTATTTTCCCTGCTAGTATTATTGTTGTTACAAGATACTTAATTGTGTTTATTATGTTGCATAATGTATTTTATGAAAACAGAGTGGCCTACTGTATTTGTAATTATGAACTATATTGCAGGCTACTAGTGTTTTTATAGTGTTTTCTAATGGTGTTGAGTTTTCTGCCAACATAAATTCATGTAAGTACAAAATTAATTACATGCCTAAATGATAAAGTAATTACATTACATGGCTATTTACGTATTTATGTATTATGTTTACATACAATTGCATGTTAATTTCACAACTTCTATAAATCACGACATCCTTGGAACCAAACCTAAACTTCATTTTGACATTCTATATTTATATTTAATAAAAACGTGTTAATTCATACTTTACCAATTCTGAAGAGGAAAAATACAGCAGAAATATTTGTATAACAATTTTTTAAATTTGGAATGTCAGGTCCAGGATCTATTATTTTTTCTGTAATAATAAAATTTTTAAAAAAACAGAACCAACTTCAAAAAAAGAACCCGAAATTTAATTTTTTCTTACTAAAAAACAATTTTCTGATAACGAAAACATAATTTATCATAAGCTTATTACCCACAAAATTTTGAAGTTGGTGTCGAATTTCATACTTGGACTCATTTAACATACTGAACGTAACAAAATAAAGGAGTTTTTACATGATCTTGGAGCTCCGTGGCTTATAGATTAACAAATTATGATATACACACAGGCTATTCAATCTTTTTTTCCATACACTTAGATAAAGTATAAGAAATTTATTAAATTTATGATAAAAAAAAGTTAAGGAGATATGATCTCTTACTTCTATAAGCAACTACAGTAATCACATTCCTTGTAAATCATTCAAATAATGTAGAATTGTTTGCAATCTGTATATATGAATAAAAATATGCAATCACATATTGTATGATCTTTGCCGAGAACAAAGATAAATTATTGTCCCACATATTATCATAATATCGAATACATGAAATTTTTGTTTCATGAGAAGACTCTATGGTTTGCTATAATTAGTCATGGGAAATGAAGCAATCATAAAGTTGATTGTTTTGGAAATGTTTGGAACAGATTTGATGGATTAGCAAATAGCAGGCGTGATTGTAATGCCAACTTCAAAATTTTGTGGGTAGTAAACTTATGATGAATTATGTTTTCGTTATCAGAAAATTATTTTTTAGTAAGTAAAAATTAGATTTTGGCTTCTTTTTTTAAGCCAGTTCTGTTATTTAAAAAAATCCTTTCTTTATTTTTTGAGGTAGATCTTTAATTTCTATTTATATTACCTGTTGATTAAGTTGGCAGTTACCATTATTTATACTACACAAATTTCCTATGTATATAACCCTCTAACCATATTGCATGAACGTTGCTCAAATAATTGACACCCCCTTGAAGAATATGATAAACATATCAGTTTGTCACACAAATACATATTATTTTTGTTTGAAATTCCCTTGACAATTTTTCCTAAAATCAACGTATTATTTCTTATCTTCCAATTATTTTTTTTCATTTAAGTTTAAAAACGTTTTATTAATTACGTAATGCAATATCTCAGGTAAATATTCAATAATGCGGTCTCTAATAATTATTAGGAAAAATATTTTGTACTCATAAAGTTTTAATAAAAAAATAGAGTGAAAACTGATAGTAAAGTTATATTTAATGAATTTATCTCTTGATATTTAGTGAAGTAATGAGGTTTCACCTGAGGATTATTAATATCTTGATTATGGTCAATAAACAAAATAAGATGGGTAGACCATCAGAAAAGGCCCTTTTTAATGAGGAAAATTCATTCATTAGTATCCGATGATGCTCGTTCTAGGCAGCTTTATCATGCAAGAAATTAAAAAAACCTATTTGTCTTATACTTATTTTTTCTGTGTTATTTTTTGTGTTGTAAAATACTACATAAAATAAATGCTGTTATAGTTTATTTTGCTTATTAATTATCTTATAATTCATAATCCTTATTTAAATTTTTTTTTAATAGTGTATTATTGTCTCCAAATCAGACAGATTGGGATATAACTATAATGGGGCCACCAGGAAGGTTTACTCTTTCATTTCAAAGCAAAATCCCTTTGATTGGTTAAATACTTCCTAAGTTATGGTGGAACAAACAGGAAAAAAACATACGGATCAAATACAGAACCTCCTCCATTTTTGAAGTCGGTTAAAAATGTCTTTCTGCATCACAAAACATATTTTTTTGCTATATACAATGACATCTAGACAATAATTAATTAGCAAAATTTATCTATAGCAAATATGTTTCTCAACCTTTTATTCAACTGTAATTAATTTAGCCCTAGTTCACGCAATCAGTATAATGTTACAATTTTCGATTATGGGCCATCCCTAAATTATTTAATGCTAAAACGCACGATTTTTAACCCCCCTCTGTAACAAACCAGTAAAGGTAGTACTAACCCCTACCGTGATTACGTAATGTAGTCTTGTCCTCCCTTCTTTATCGAGTTAATAGTTTTGAATGCCGAATTCGTTGGCCAATAAAGAAGTACATCAAATGTGTCAATAAATATTACAGTAATAATAAAATGAAAGATGAAACAAATTTTAGTAATTAAAACATGAAAAATAAACAATTTCTTTAAATATGTAACCTCATGTGTACTTGAAAACAGACATTAAACAATCAAAATTAAACATACAAAATAAGTATATATAAAGTAAAGACAATATTAATTTAAAACATTTTTTTATTAAAATGTGTTTTCAATAAATTTAAACGCAGCGTGATCAACCCATTTGTAACATAGTCTAAAGTCTAACTCATCTTCTCATGGAGTAGTTGTGAATCCCGCGGCATACAACACTGGTGCTACAAGCTTCAGAAAAAAATATATACATTATAAACCTAATTTTAAAATAGAACAAACTTAAATAGAGAGAAAAAAAAATTATTCAGTGATTCGACAATGGTCAAGTGACCAAAAGGCGCCTCATCACAAAAAGTAAAATTATTGCACTTAGTGGTAGAGAAAATTATTTACAAGTAATAATAATAATAATAATATATATATGTATATATATATATATATATATATATGTATGTGTGTGTGTGTGTGTGTGTGTGTGTGTGTGTGTGTGTGTATGTATGTATGTATGTATGTATATATATATATATATATATATATATATATATATATATATATATATATATATGAAGTTAATATATTACTATGTAAGTAATTTTATCCGCCATTAAGTGCAATAATTTTACCTTGAGTGATGAGGCACCTTTCGGTCAATTGACCATTGTCGAATCACTGATGTTTTTCTGTTGTAGATGTTCGGTCTGTGAAGTTGGTGTTTGTTGACGTTACGCGCACTTTTTCTTGATCTGTGTGTATGATATTTCTATATAGTATGTCTTCTGTATATGTTGTTTGTAGATTCATTAGATTGTTGTGTATGTTTTTATAAATGTGGTATTTTTCTAGTGAGTTTAGTTCTATTGGGTTGTTATTTATTTCAAGTATGGTTAGGTTATTTTCGTAATTTGTTACTTCGTGTTTATGGGATATTAGGTGTGCTGCAACATTTGATACTTTAGAATTTTTGTTTTTGAATGCTCTATAATGTTCTTCAAATCTTATTTTAAATGTTCTGGTTGTTTTTCCTATGTAAAAAGCGTTACAGTTGTTGCATGTGATTTTGTAAATTCCTGATAGGTTATGTTTTTCTGAATTTGTTATGTGGTTTGTGTTATTAAGATATTTTATTATTTTGTTGTTTGGTTTGTAAGTTGGAGTGTAGTATTCTTTGTTGTATATATTTGTTATTTTTTCTATTTTGTTATTGGTGTATTTATATTTTAGGTAGATTTTTTTATTTTCATTATTTTCGTGTTCCGGTTGTAGTGTTGTGTTGAGGTTAGGTTTTTTTGTGAATTTATTGTATATATTTTTTATAATGTGTTTGTTGTATCCATTTTCTATTGCTATTTTTGTAATGTTATCTAATTCTTCATTTAATTTTTGTTTGTTATCCTGTGTGTATTTTATTGCTTTATTTATCATGTTACTGTAAGTGTTAATTTTGTGTGTCCAGGGGTGGTTAGATTTGTAGTGTATTGTGGTGTTGTTGGAAGTAGGTTTCCTGTATACTGTAGTTTTTATTTTATTATCATTTATATTTAAAGTAATGTCGAGGAAGTTGATTGTTCTATTTGTTTCTGTTTCAACGGTGAATTGTATGTTTTCGTTGTATGTATTTAGTTTGTTTAATATTATGACGTGTTCGTTGTGAATGGTAGGTTGGTATATTACAAGTATATCGTCTACATACCTTGTCCATAGTGAGATATTGTGTGTGTTTATTATAGGTTTAATTATTATTTGTTCAAAGTGTTGTAAATATATTTCTGACATGACAGATGATATGGGTGAACCCATTGGGAGTCCTGTTGTTTGTTTATAATATTTATTGTTAAATTGGAAGTAATTTTGGTTACATATGTGTTTGGTTAGCGTAATGATACTATCTATTATGTTTCTTTTTTCGTTATTGTGTATCAGTTTGTTTTTTATTATTTCTATGGTTTCTTCTATTGGGATACTAGGGTACATGTTAGTTATATCATAACTTATTATTTTTGTGTTGCTGTTTGTTTTTATCGTTTTTATTTTATTAATTAATTCGTATCCATTTTTTATATTGTATGTGTTGTTGATATGTATTTTAGATCTTAGGATTTTGTCTAGAATTTTTGCGATTATGTAAGATGGTGCTGTTGTGAAATTTATTAGTGGTCTAAATGGTGTGTTGGGTTTGTGGATTTTAGGTATCCCTGATAATACTGGTGCGCATGGTTTGAATGGGTATAATCTAGTGTGGTATTTTAATTTATTGTTATAGTTTAGGGTGTTACGGTGAGTGACTATTAAGTTTTTTATTGTAATAAGGTATTTGTTAGTTGGGTCTATATTTACAACACTTTGAACAAATAATAATTAAACCTATAATAAACACACGCAATATCTCACTATGGACAAGGTATGTAGACGATATACTTGTAATATACCAACCTACCATTCACAACGAACACGTCATAATATTAAACAAACTAAATACATACAACGAAAACATACAATTCACCGTTGAAACAGAAACAAATAGAACAATCAACTTCCTCGACATTACTTTAAATATAAATGATAATAAAATAAAAACTACAGTATACAGGAAACCTACTTCCAACAACACCACAATACACTACAAATCTAACCACCCCTGGACACACAAAATTAACACTTACAGTAACATGATAAATAAAGCAATAAAATACACACAGGATAACAAACAAAAATTAAATGAAGAATTAGATAACATTACAAAAATAGCAATAGAAAATGGATACAACAAACACATTATAAAAAATATATACAATAAATTCACAAAAAAACCTAACCTCAACACAACACTACAACCGGAACACGAAAATAATGAAAATAAAAAAATCTACCTAAAATATAAATACACCAATAACAAAATAGAAAAAATAACAAATATATACAACAAAGAATACTACACTCCAACTTACAAACCAAACAACAAAATAATAAAATATCTTAATAACACAAACCACATAACAAATTCAGAAAAACATAACCTATCAGGAATTTACAAAATCACATGCAACAACTGTAACGCTTTTTACATAAGAAAAACAACCAGAACATTTAAAATAAGATTTGAAGAACATTATAGAGCATTCAAAAACAAAAATTCTAAAGTATCAAATGTTGCAGCACACCTAATATCCCATAAACACGAAGTAACAAATTACGAAAATAACCTAACCATACTTGAAATAAATAACAACCCAATAGAACTAAACTCACTAGAAAAATACCACATTTATAAAAACATACACAACAATCTAATGAATCTACAAACAACATATACAGAAGACATACTATATAGAAATATCATACACACAGATCAAGAAAAAGTGCGCGTAACGTCAACAAACACCAACTTCACAGACCGAACATCTACAACAGAAAAACATCAGTGATTCGACAATGGTCAATTGACCGAAAGGTGCCTCATCACTCAAGGTAAAATTATTGCACTTAATGGTGGATAAAATTACTTACATAGTAATATATTAACTTCATAATGTCAGTGCAACGGAAAAACAATGGATAACGTTAAATATCAAGAATATATATATATATATATATATATATATATATATATATATATATATATATATTTTTAGGTTAGTCCTAGTAGAGCTTAAAGCTTATTTAGGAATTTTTTGGACTTGATAGGAGACTGACAGACTTACCTAAAGGCAATAGTCCAAAACTGCAATCTCTTGGAAATAAAGCACATATGTGCTTTAGACCGTGCAATAGACCAAGATGCAAGACATGTCCAATACACATCCCAACAAATAGTTTCCATAGCCTAGCAACCAATGTGGACTTCAAGATTCAGGGTCATCATACTTGTACATCCAGTAATGTAATATACCAGTTACAATGTAAATTTTGCCCGGCACAGTACATAGGCCTTACCACGGATAGTCTGAGCATCAGAATGAATGGCCACAGATATGACGTTGGAACCATGAACATAGACAGGCCAACCGCTCAACACGCTGCTAGTCACAACATCGTCTCTTTCAATGATTGCTATATATCACCAAAATAATTAAAGCCCTCCCCCCGGATTGCAACTCTTCAGAATTAAGAAGATGGGAGTTATCATACCAATGGTATACCAAATCTAGAGAGCCTCCTAACCTCAACATCAGATAAAACTCCTTTTAACTTCCCCCTAACTTCTACCAATTTTAACAGCTCCATTACCTTCCTTCTGACAGACTTTTAATATCTAGTTTCAAGTAACCAATCTTTACACGATAACAATTTCTACACATATCACATATAGCTCTATATCATAAACTATAAATCTGTGAATCTGTGACATTTGGATGTTTATACACATCTGTGGTTCACTTCAATCTTTTGTTTTGTTTTCTCTTTCTTGACTGAAGAAGATCATGTTGATCGAAATATTTCAAATAAAAGTGTATTAAGTGTTTTATATGTGCTTTATTTCCAAGAGATTGCAGTTTTGGACTATTGCCTTTAGGTAAGTCTGTCAGTCTCCTATCAAGTCCAAAAAATTCCTATATATATATATATATATATATATATATATATATATATATATATATATATATATATATATATATATATGAAGTTAATATATTACTATGTAAGTAATTTTATCCACCATTAAGTGCAATAATTTTACCTTGAGTGATGAGGCACCTTTCGGTCGTTGACCATTGTCGAATCACTGATGTTTTTCTGTTGTAGATGTTCGGTTGAGTGATTCGACAATGGTCAACGACCGAAAGGTGCCTCATCACTCAAGGTAAAATTATTGCACTTAATGGTGGATAAAATTACTTACATAGTAATATATTAACTTCATAAAGTCAGTGCAACGGAAAAACAATGGATAACGTTAAATATCAAGAATATATATATATATATATATATATATATGAAGTTAAATATGAAGTTATATATGAAGTCTCAAGGTAAAATTATTGCACTTAATGGTGGATAAAATTACTCACACAGTAATATATTAACTTCATAAAGTCAGTGCAACGGAAAAACAATGGATAATGTTAAATATCAAGAATATATATATATATATATATATATATATATATATATATATATATATATATTTTACGTTTTCCATGGTTTTTTCTTTGCACTAACTTTATGAAGTTAATATATTACTATTTTAAGTAATTTTATCCCTCGTTAGGTGCAATGATTTTACCTTGTGTAATGAGGCGCCTTTCGGTCACTTGACCATTGTCGAATCACTGATTATTTTTCACTATTTTTCTGATGTGAATTTTCGGTCTGTGATGTTGGTATTTGTTGACGTCATACATATTTCTTCTTGAATCTCGTGTATAATTTTTTTAAATAATAAATCGTCTGCATATGTTGTCTGTAGGTTCATTAAATTGTTGTGTATGTTTTTATAAATGTGGTATTTTTCTAGTGAGTTTAGTTCTATTGAGTTATTATTTATTTCGAGTATGGTTAGGTAATTTTCGTAATTTGTTATTTCATGTTTATGGGATATTAGGTGTGCTGCAACATTTTATGTTTTTGTATTTTTATCTTTGAATGCTCTTTAATGTTCATCAAATCTTATTTTAAATGATCTGGTCTTTTTCCCTATGAAAATGTGTTGCAGCCGCTACATGTAACTTTGTAAATTCCTGATAGGTTATATTTTCTGTACAGCACATCTAATATCACATAAACATGAAATAACAAATTACGAAAATAACCTAACCATACTCGAAATAAATAATAACCTAATAGAACTAAATTCACTAGAAAAATACCACATTTATAAAAACATACACAACAATTTAATGAGCCTACAGACATCATATGCAGACGATTACTATTTAAAAACATTATACACGAGGTTCAAGAAGAAATATGTATGACGTCAACAAATACCAACATCACGGACCGAACATCCGCACCAGAAAAATAGAGAAAATTAATTCAGTGATCCGACAATGGTCAAGTGACCGAAAGGTGCCTCATCACAAAAGGTAAAAATATTGGAAAAATAAGGAAAAAAAAATATATATATATATAAGATTAGTTCTAGTAGAGCTTAAAAGATTATTTAGGAATTTTCGGACTGGATAGGAGACTGACATAGAAGAAATAGATAAATAAAAGTCTTTATTGAATCTGTTTTGATTGATAAAGATCATTGTGTGATCAAAATATTTCAAGAGTGAGATATGTTTTTATATGTGTCTATTTATTTATTTCCAAGAGATTGCAGTTTTGGAGCATTGCCATTGGGTAAGTCTGTCGGTCTCCTACCTAGTGTATACACACACACACACACCCACGCACGCACACACACACAACTAAATCAGAAATCAAAGCAGCCCTTCAAAAAGTAGCAGGTAGCGAGTGCACAATTGTGGATAGCTCCATAAAAGCTCTGCGACCGGCCTACAGGGGAACCCTAACTGCTTCTGTCAGACTGCCAGTTGAGGTGGCTCGTAGCATCCTAGGCAAAAAGGGCAGAATCCGAATAGGACTGGTCAATTGCTCTGTGAAGGAGGTAAGAAGGTCGTTAAAGTGCTTTAAGTGCTGGAACTCAGGGCATATGGCTGGATACTGCACGAGGCAAATCGACAGATCCAGCCTTTGCCTCAAGAGTAGCCAGGTGGGCCATAAAATCATTGACTGTCCGAATGAACCGTGCTGTCCCCTATGCTCGGAGGGAGAAAGAAATTCCGATCACATAGCGGGTAGCTATAAGTGCACTCTCTTCCATGAGAAGAACAAGGGTAAACCCTGCAGCCGAAAATGAGAATATTACAGCATAATCTGAACCATTGTGAGGCCGCACACGATCTACTGACCAAACTGGTCAGAGAGATGAAAATTGACATAGTGACTATGGTGGACCCGTACACTAGGCTCAAAACACAAGCATGGATTACCGATGCCACGGGAAAGGCTGCTATATGGTCGTGCAATGACCGCCCCTTTGAAGATCAGCCAGATAGCACCCAAAGAGGATATGTGAGGGCAAAGCTTGGAGGAGTGCATTTTTATAGCATATATGCTCCGCCCAGCCTAAACACCAGTGAATTTACGGACCTGCTTGACAGGCTAGTAAAGGATGTCAAGGAACACTCCCCCAGTGTGATAGCTGGTGATTTTAATGCCCGGGCATTGGAGTGGGGCAGCAAGAAAACGAATGAAAGAGGAAATAAAACGCTCCAGGCGATGTCCTTCTTGGACATGGTCCTCCTGAATACCGGAACCCTCCCGACATTTGAGAGGAATAGTGGAAGCTCGATCGTTGATCTTATAGGGGCTAGTCCCAGCTTGACCGGGGGGGGGGGGCAATGCTTGGACGGTACATGATATTTTCAATATGAGCGAACATCGGGTCATCAGCTTTGAAGTGATGGGGGAACAGGTTAAGAAGGGTCCCTCATGTAAAAGGACGAACCTTAAAGGATGGAACGCTAGTAAATTCGATGCGGAGCTATTCCAAGTGGCCTTCAATAGCGAAGCCATTACAGCAAATGATGCACAGAATGAGGTGAAGGAAGTAATGTGCAGAGTTGCCGCTGCATGTGACGCCACAATGACGCGAAAGCGTCCGTGAAATGATCACCCTCCCATGTATTGGTGGAATAATGACATCGCCAACAGTCGCCAGGAGGCCATCCGAGCAAGAAGAAGCGTCACTAGAGGCAGGAAAAAACCGAACTATAGCGACCGGAAGGAATCCTATAAAGCTGCGCGGCTCAAACTGGTTAAGGCCATCAAAAGCAGTAAGACACACTGCTGGCAAGAACTAGTGGAACAGGTAGAAGGTGACCCACGGGGCAGACCATATAAAGTGGTTATGAAAAGAGTAAAACCTCAATCACAGGCCTCACCCACCTGTCCGGTTCTATTGGGGAGGATTGTCACGGACCTCTTCCCGCGACAACAACAGCTACAGAGAGGTAACTTCTGCACTGACGAGCCGGTCCCACCGATAACATTAGAGGAGCTAATGTCTGCGACCTCGAGATTGAGAAACAATAAGGCACCAGGACCCGACGGTATCCCGAACATTGCCCTGAAAAGAGCCATAAATATCGCGCCAAGGAATTTCCTACATATGTACAATAGATGCGTACAGGAAGGGCACTTTCCTACCAAATGGAAGCTGCAGAGACTTGTCCTTTTGTCAAAAGGAAAAAAGCCACCGAACGAACCATCATCATATCGTCCACTCTGCATGCTTGACTCGGCGGGAAAGATTTTTGAGCGGATTATGTATACAAGAATAGAAGAAATAGTTGAAAAGCATCTGTCAGATAGTCAGTATGGTTTTCGCAGAGGAAGGTCAACGGCTGATGCGATTAACATGGTAGTTAGCACAGCAAAGGATGCGACTACAGGAGACAGATGGACTGATGGTGAGAAAAAATACTGCGCAGTAGTCACTCTGGATATGCAAAATGCATTCAACTCTGCAAGGTGGGGTAGAATAATGGAAGCACTGGACCAGTTCGATGTCCTTAAGTACATGCAGAAGTTGGTGGCCAGCTACTTCACTGACCGACTTCTGCAATATGACACAGATGAGGGACAAAAAATGTATAAAGTTAGTGGAGGAGTGCCACAGGGCTCGGTCCTGGGACCGCTCTTGTGGAATGTAATGTACAACGGTCTCCTTGAAGTGAAGATCCCGAGAATGGTATCGCAGGTCGCGTTTGCAGACGATGTCGCCCTGGTGATTGTGGAAAAGTTCCTAGAGGACATACAAAACCTGTTCAATGAAACATTCAGGAAATATGCCGACTGGATGAGGGAAGCAGGACTCAAGATGGCAATGCATAAGACAGAGGTAGTGCTCATAACTAGCAGGAAGAAAAGGGAAACAATTACACTGCAAGTTGGGGAGCATGTGGTTGAGTCCAAGGCATCAGTATGATACTTAGGAGTAATGATAGATGCACGTCTCAACTTCAAGGATCAAGTAGTGCATGCCAGCTCCAGGGCGGCAGCAGTTGGAGGAGCATTATCCCGCATCATGCCGAATGTGGGTGGTCCTAAACCAAGAAGACGAGCGCTCCTTGGGTCAGTTGTGACATTAATACTGACCTATGGTATTGCCATTTGGGCAAAGGCACTAGAGCTACAAGAATGCCAAAGAAGAATATACCCAGTTGGCCGGCAAATGGCATTAAGGATCACCAGCGCGTTTAGGACTGTCTCTAGGGACGCTGCTCACGTGATCTCGGGACTACTGCCGATCGAGATTATTGCAGAGGAATATAGGAGACGGTATCGGTGAAGAACCCGAGAACCGGTGGAGGCAAAAGATTCCAGAACAAGGGAAAGGGAGAAGAGTCTACAACGATGGCAAGTGGAGTGGGATGGTTCTGAAAGGGGCAGGTGGACCCACCAGCTCATCCCACGGATAGCGGAATGGACCAACCGTCAGCACGGTGATCCCAACTACTACCTGACGCAGCTACTTACTGGACATGGATGCTTTCGACAATACTTATATAAGTATAAGCAAGAGGACTCACCGAATTGCCCAGTATGTCATGGAGCAGAAGAGGACGCGAGGCATGTGTTCTTCACATGTCCAAGATTTGACCCACAGCGAAGAGAATTCGAAAGGCTAACCAACGTGGCGATTACGTCAGAAAATTTAGTAGAACAAATGCTCGCATCAGAAGCTATATGGAACGCCACAACGGACTTCACCAGAGAAGTGATTACAGAACTGCGGAAGGAAGAAAAGAAAAAGAAAGTACACCCAGCTAATAGTTGGTGGGGGACGTAGGGAAGGAAAAAGATGGGAGAGCGTAAGCGTGAAGTAGTGCCTAGCGGCGGTCCCGCGGGGAATTAAGGCTTTTGGAAAGAGGAGAAGGGGGTTTTTTAGTCGGTAGGCGTCTCGGCTCCATACTGAGATGAATCCGACACTACCCATAACATCGGGTGTCTTTTGAAGATCTTTCCCCCACCTCCTTAAAAACACACACACACACACACACACACACATACGTGTTTTTGGAGACTTGGCCGGCCGCAAACTCTACACGTATCTTGTGGGAGCTCTTAGTTCTAGTGAAGTAATCAACTTGAAATTTTGTATATAGCTGTTAAACATTGTTATTAGTAAACGCACAACTTGTCCTTTTATGTAACTTGAAATTTAAATTCACGTATTATAAATTTCTTCTGAGGACGCAGTTAAAGCGTACACACTCACTTGTGCATGGTATGTTGGGGGCTTTCTGCCTGACTATTATCTATCTGAGTCATCACCTCCTTACGTGTCTGACCCACCGATGTTTACGTCTATGATCATAAGAAGTTGAGATAAGGCGTAGTAGTATAAGAAAAAGACGGCTAGATTAGGCTGATCTGCAACGCTTACAGATGAAGCCAAAGTAGGTTGGTTACATTTGTGTGATCAATCGGGACGTTAGACCATGGCATTAAATCCTTTTGCTTTCAGACACTATTAAGTTCTGCAATATTCTCAAAAAAATTGATGCATTTGAAAAATTCATGTTTTCTTCACTCTGAAATTATAATTACGACTGAAATTTTGTTCTATATATTACAAGTTTTTACATTTTAACTCTTTTAAAAAAATAATTATTCGTTAAAAATCGTAACAATAGTAAACCATTAAAAATATTTTTTTCTTGATTTATAAACACAAGGAGCTATAAAATTCTGTCAATATTATTTTTTATAAAAATGAAAACAATAACTATTTATATCTGTTAAAGCAATGCAACATGCCGCCTCTACGGGGAACATAATATAGATTATTTTGTAGAAAAAAATCTAAAATCCTATTCCACGGTACAATTAATTGTATTTATGAATTGGCGGTTTTTATATACATATATATCTTGTATGATTGCCAAAAATGTAGGGTTCTTATTTCTGACAAATAAAAACAAATATTATGTCCAGCTTTATCTATCTATAGAAACTTAAAAGTCAATTAATAAAAAAACCAAGGTTTTACAAAATATTGCAAATTTTATTTATGCCTCCTAAAATATATAGATTGAATGTGTTTTTGTATTTAAGATAAAACACAAACTCGTTTCTACAAACACGGCAAAATAACAACGGATTCTCCAAAACAAGTTAGGCAAGTGTGACTGAATAGCCTGCCCTACACAATTTAATAAAAAATAACTTTATATCTATGTGCTAGTTCTGATAGGTATAAAAAAAATTAGTTATAACACCAATTACTTTAAACTAAATGAAATATCAGGGTGATTTTTTCTAATTCTTCCGTTTTGTGTTTGAAGCGTGAACAACTTAAGTTAAAGTATAAGATTTAAGATTTACAAAACGTATACAAATTCAACACGAGGTATAAAAATGTATGAAATTGCCGATGGCAAGTTGGATCGTATGTAAAAGCTTAGAGCCTCCTTTCTCGAACAGTTTCACTATTCGATTAAGCAACTAAAACATCATTATAACCAGTGTAACACAGGTCTTCAAGTTGCACGTTTTTAGGGTAATTGTGGAAATAGTTGTGATAAACCTAACTTCGCTACCTTCTTTCATAAGCTGGTGATGACGCTGGTCATACCGTAGTATTAATAGACTCACAGCAACTGAAAACGTGATGTAGATCCCGTGGTAACATAAACTTTCCAGAATCTTACATTTATGTGTTCCGAAACCATTATAAATTTGTTGATATAATTATTACTTTTTTCACCTAACTCTAAACGTGGAAACGATGACTCTCCAAACTGATTTTCCGAACCTAGAAACAGATTCAGTAATATATATTTGTATTGTTTTATTATTTAGATATCTTCACCGATTATTATTAAAATAATATATATAATTTAATTTTAGGAAAATCTTTGAAGAAAAACTATTACTCGATTTAAATTAACCTCGATATTTTATTGGTTTGTGTAAAACTCACAATGTGGCAAGGTCCAGTTTAAGAGAAGGATGCAAAGATATAAAAAATATTTTTTTCTTTACCGTTTACTATGAAATGTTTCTACAGTAGCCTTCGGTTATATAATAAGATGATTTCATTTGTTCTCTGAAAGCCATTTGTATAATTTTATTTAAACAATAAGAAAGAATTTAGCAGCTCATTTCAAGACATTGACCAAATCTACACTTGCCATTTTCAAGTCTTACGATTTGATAGCTATTATACCACTATTTAGTCGCCATAATTCATCCTTTCATATTTGAAAAATACTGTAGGCATGTGTGGCTCTCTCTAGACGTTGCGGGAGCATGGGCAATTCATTATTACTTTCTAGTGCTGGGGATTAAATGTGATAAAAGGATACAGTTACTTATGCTGATTCAGGATTTTACGTAGATTCTTGAAATTAATTTAATAAGCCTAAACCATTACTGTTTACTGAACCACTAATGTTATAAATGGGGTATTTATAAGTTAATGTTTCTTAAAGCGACGTTCTAGAACAAACACTCTTGTTTAAAACGAAGTGAAACAATATGGAAAATAAACAGCCGACTATAAATATAGCTTTTACTATGGAATTACATTCAATATGTTACATAGATAGTTCAACTCGTGTAACCTAATGTTCGCGCAGATACTGATGGCGAATTGTTGGTTAGTTCAGTCTTTTCATACATAAACTCAAATTATAAGGCTATAATTTGATGGCCTACATTAAAATATATTTTATAAATCATGATTTTATTTTACATTTCTATTGATTGTGGTTCAACCTTGCGTCGTTAAACCATAATCCATAATTGATGGATTCGCGACATTGTATTGAACAGAAGTATGGAGCTATGCGCCATAGAGCACACAATGCGGTGATCAGGTTCAGGCCTTTATATTGGAGAATAACAATTAGCTTGATGGGGTATCATAAACAATAGTGTTCCTTAACATAAATAAATAAAACCTCTATACCACAAATGACATTTTTCTTCTATTTAACACCTTATGTAGGCCTACATCTCGATTGCATTGCAATCATTCTCAGAGGTGATTACAATTTTATTTTTTTAATTACCTCTCAATATGATTGCTATACAATTGAAACGTACATAATAAAAAAATGTCATTTGTGGTTGAGAGGTTTCATTTATTTATAGTAAACATTTTGTTACAGTTGTTTTATATAGTTAATAGAGTCCCTTACGTTCAATGTAAAATTACTCTGATACTAACTATAAAAGATTTTTAATTGATGAAAGATAAAACGATCTCTCAAAATTATAATAACCTCTGTTTAGTTAGACGTCCATAAGATACATACATACACACATACATATATACATCGGTTTTTGAACAATCCTAAGCCTCTGGTTGGATATACACTAACCTTAACAAAGCAGCTTGAGAATATATTAAACAATCCCTCCGAATTTACATATACATACATACATACAAATATATATATTGTAACATTTATAGAATGGGCTATATAATGTTCTTTAAGAATTGGAAAAATAAATTAGAAATAACTCACACAAAATTTAGAAAGAAATTCATTAAAAGATTGGTTAGATTAAATTGAAACTAAATTTAGGTAAAAGCCTAGAAATGTAAACAAGGTATTTGAACTCTAAAATCCATGAGGAAATTTGTTATATCAAATAACCTAAAAAATGAATTAAAACAAGATAATCTAATAATGATAATTATATGTAAACAAATTTGTAAACTGTAGGAACATAGGGCATAAATAATTCCTTGAGATATAGGAGATGAAAAACGATTGTAAACAATGAGAGGTTATGTTCTATGAATTCAGCTCAAAACACACACAATTCGGAATTATTACAAAAGTAAAACGCAAAGACACTTCATACACAAATAATAATAATTAAATAAACACTGGAAGGTTTGTTAAGGATCGGAAAATTGAAACAGTAAGTTCAACCAAAGTTTAACCAAATTAAAACGCCATTGTAAACAATCGCGTTATTGCATCAGCTGTAAAAAACAGAGGTGAAAGCAAGAAGTAGGTCAAGTGTGCAGTCGACTATAGTGAGAAGAAATTGAACTAAATTATAGCAACATGTGTTTTAGAAGAAGGAGAAGCCGCCATATTTTTTTTATTTTTTAAAAATCTAAGGACGCGTGAGTTTTTAGTTATAGCGTGGTGACGCTACGAGATGGGACCTGCCATGACCAGTCAAAATTTTACATTGGAAGGAATTCGTTAAAATTATACCGTTTTGTGAAGAAACTTGGCAAGATTAAACAGGGATAAATGAATTGAAAGAGTTAATACAGTGTAAATATAATTTGACGTAACTAAAAAAAATATAAGTGTGTTAAAAAGTGAAATTTGAAGAGAACGGAATCTTACGTAAGCGACCTGCAGAATTTCGATATTTGATAAGTTAAGTATATAGCGCTATAAAAAATAAACTTTAGTGGACTCTTAAGATAATAGGGAAGTTTAAATTTGTACATTAGAATATCTTGGATTTAATTAATAGATAGTAGGAAGAATCATAATCCAGTTCAAATAGTTTCACCTTTTTGCTTATTCCAAATTAAAGTTTTTCCATCAGGAAAATATTTATTAAAACTAATTTCAAAATTTAATATTGTTTTTCAAAATTTATTTAATTAACAAAAGAATTAAAAAATATAGCCCATGCCTATAAACCCCGAGATAGTAAGAGATCTTAAAATTAGCCTAGGGTATATGAAAATTTGTAACTAAAAATCAAAGAAAGTGAGTTTAGTATATTGTGTTAAAACTTGTTAAGTTGTAAATTTTTGTTTTGTATTTATTGTTTAAAGGGTGAAATAAAAATTGTTATAATAAAGAATTATAAAATATTTCTGAGTTTTTTTTGTTTTTAAATAGAGAAATTAAATAATCAATAATAATAAAACCCGTTGCGTCTTTTTTATAATTATGTTATAATATATATATATATATATATATATATATATATATATATAACCATCCAGAAAATATGTTAAACAATCTCTCCAAATGTCATTAAAATGTTCAGAAGTTTAGGCGGTCATAAGATACATACACACTTACATCAGTTTTTGAACCATCCTAAGCCACTGGGGCAGGACCCTATTAATAGATCTATTCCAAACCTCAAACGAACCATCCTGGGAATGTGTCAAATAATTTCATAAATTTCTGTTCAGCGGTTTAGGCGTGTATAGCCTAACATACATACTCACATACATACATAAAAAATTTCATTTATATAGATATATATAAAGAACTAAGTCAAAATACAAATACAAGAATTATAATTGAATTTACAATTCAAAGCTTTTCGTTGGCTAACAGTACCAACATCATCAGGAATACTAAACAATTCTATATATATATATATAGATTTTTTGGACTAGGAGACTGACAGACTTACCTTGGTAAGAGTCCACTCTGTAGTCTTGAATAAAAAGAAATATTGATACAATAATAATAGATACTGAATTGGCGATCAATAAACTAAAAGTAGAGGAACAAGAAAATATGCGAATAAAAACATCACATGAAATAATAAAGTTAATTAAAAATAAGAAAACTAATCATACACACATAAAACAATACTCGCAAATTCATCAAATTAAACAAAAATTACAAACTAATGATCTTATTTTGACAAAAGCTGATAAAGGTAATGCTGTAGTTATTATTGATAAACAAGAACATATAAATAAAACTGAAAATTATATATCTAAAAACCAATATACAGAAATAAATAAAGATCCCACAGACAAATATCAAAATGAAATAAAAAATATAATAAAAACATCATCTAAATTATTTAATCAAAAATATACTAATAATTACATAAATGAGAATCCTAAAATTCCAAGATTAAATGGACTAATTAAATTGCACAAAGAAGATAAACCAATTAGGCCATTAGTTAATTTTACAACTGCTCCTTCTTATAAAATTTCAAAATATTTGGCTTTATTACTTAAAGATAAGGTAAAATTAAATAATACTCATAATATAAAAAACTCGATTGAACTTATTGAAAAATTAAAAGATATTAAAATTGATAATAATACAAAATTAATATCATTTGATGTTACTAACATGTATAATAACATACCTATAATGAAAACGCTTGAAATAATAAAAAATAATATAGACACATTTGAAAAAGATAACACATTAACACAAGAAATAATAAATACATTAAAAATCATATTAAATCAAAATTATTTTTTATATAATAATAAAATTTATAAACAAAAGGATGGATTAACAATGGGCTCTCCAATGTCCAGCATATTATCGGAAATATTTTTACAAAATATAGACATTGATATAGATAAGATTATTAAAACATATGATCAAAATGGACACTGGTTTAGATATGTAGATGATGGATTATACATATCAAATAATAATGGTTCAAACATTGACAAAATATTAAAATGTATAAATAATATACACGAAAATATAAAATTTACTCATGAATTTGAAATAAAAAATAAAATAAATTATTTAGATATTACAATTACTAGAAATAAAGAATCATTTGAATATAATATATATAGAAAACCAATGCAGACAAATCAAATAATACCCAATTATTCAAACCATCCATACAACCAAAAAATGGCAGCACTTTATAATTTACTACATAGAATGCACAAAATACCAATGAGTTTAAATGATCAAATAAAGGAGAAAAATATAATATATCAAATTGGCTTAGAAAATGGATATAAAAGAAAAACTATAGATAAATTAAATAATAATATAATAAGAAAACAGAAACTCGAAAATAATTTTGTACCTAATAAGAGAGAAAATATTTGGACAACTTTTACATTCACTGGTAACAAAATAAATAAAATTACAAGATTATTTAAAGAAACAAATTTACAAATTACATATAAAACCGATAATAAAATTACAAATTTAATAAACAATAACAAAAATCAAAATAATATGCACGAAAGAAATGGAGTATATAATATAAAATGTCAAACTTGTAATAAATTATATGTAAGACAAACAAAAAAGAAATTAAAAGAAAGATACAAAGAACATTTAAACGCTTATATCAAACCAAACATATACAAATCCAATTTAGCTACGCATTGTATTAATAATGGACATGAGTTTCCGGAAATAGAAAATATGAAATTAATAAAAGAATTAAATAAAGGATTAAAAATGAATATATTTGAAACATTGGAAATTTATAAGCATAAAGTTAAAGACAAATTAATTGATGAACAAATTCAAGTGAGATCAAGGCACCAAACTATTTATAAAGTCATTGATGTTATAGAAAAATTTACATAAAGTGCATTAATTATAAACATATGATTCTTTGTAGTACATATGATTTAATTTTGTAAAAGTATTTTATTAGATAATTATTTTTCCTGAAGATGCTGATACTTTTTTATCGGCGAAAAGCTTTGAATAAATATATTCATTAAAAGTATTCTTGTGTTTGAAATATTTTAAATTTATTAACTATATATACAAGAAAACATATCACCACATTTAATATATATATATATATATATATATATATATATATATATATATATATATATATATATATATATATATATATATTATAACATAATTATAAAACAGACGCAACGGATTTTACTATTTTATGAAGATATATTATTTCTATTTAATAACCAAAACCAAAAAACTACTCAAGAACAATTCAAAACATTTATTATTTCAATTTCATCTCAACATTAAACAATACACAAAACAAAATTTTACAACTTAACAATTTTTAACAAAATATACTAAAATTCGATTCTTTAAATTTGAGTTACAAGGTTTTTATACCCTTGGCTATTTTAAGATCTCTTGATATCTCGGGGTTATAGTATGGGCTATATTTTTAGAAATTCTTAGGTTAATTAAATAAATTTTGAACAAACAATATTAAATTTTGAAATTGCAAAAAGGCCAAACTATTTGAACTGGATTTATTTCTTACTATTAATTAACTACAAGATATCCTAATATACATATTTAAACTTCTCTATTATCTTAAAAGTCCATTAAAGTTATTTTTATAGCGCTATTACTCAAATTAATAAATATCAAAATTTTGCTGGTCGCTTACGTAAATTCCCGTTCTCTCCAATTTAAACAATTCACACACTTAAATCCGTTTTAGTTCTTTCAAATTATATTTTCACTGTATTAACTCTTTCAATTTTCTTATTCCTGTTTAATCTGGCCAAGTTTACTCACAAAACTGTATAATTTAGACGAACTCTTTCCAAAAAAATAGAATTTTGACTGGTCAGCAAGGTCTGCTTCCTCTCGTAGCGTCACCCACGCTAGAATCCACTCAACTCTAACTACGCGTCCTTCTATTTTCTTTTAAAAATCTTACAAATATGGCGGCTTTCTTCTTCAAAAAAAACACATATGGGTTATAATTTAGTTCGATTTCTTTCCACTAGACTTTCACACATGTTTTTACAGCTGTTAATGTCAACGAACTATTTTCACCAGTTTTAATCTTGTTAACTTTGGTTGAAACTTACTGTTTTAATTTTCCTATTCTTAACAAATCTTCCAGTGTTTATTTTATTAATATTATTAGTGTGTGAAGTGTCTTTGTGTTTTACTTTTGTAAATATTTCGAAATGTGTGTGTTTTGACTGGATTCAAAGAACATAACCTTCAATTTTCTTTTGTTTACAAACGTGTTCACTTTCTCCTTCAAGTAATTTCTTAGGCCTTATGTTATTACAGTTTACAAATTTGTTTACACATAACCATTATTAGATTTTCTTATTTTAATTTATGTGTTAGGTTATTTGATATAACAAATTTCCTAATACATTTCCAGTTCAAAAACCTTGTTTACAATTCCTAGGCTTTTACCAGAATTTAGTTTCAATTTTAACCTAACCAATCTTTTAATGAATTTTTGTTTAAATTTTGTGTGAGTTATTTCTAATATATTCCTCCAATTCTTAAATAATATTATATAGCCCATTCTATAAATGTTATAATGTCCCCTAATTTAATTTAAACAAAAAAAAATAATCCTAATATCTACATTACACATTTTTTTTACATTTTACAAGCTTGCTTAAATATACATATTTTTTTTTTTTTTAAATTAAATTTAAATTTACATTTATTTCCTACTTGTACATTTTATTTAATAACTACCTGAACACATTTTTATTGAGTACGTTATACCTCAACACTTTGGCTAACTTATTGTCCATTGTCTTTACCACTTTTATAATTGTCCACTTTCGTCCATTTATACTTAATTCTATAATACAATTTTATCTTAACTCTTTACCAATCAAATACTGAGCTGAAAACTTCAAGCTACTTGTCTTACATGGTTTATACTAGTTTAAAACTCGCATAATACTATTTCATTAATTTTATATGTTGTTATTTATTATTCTATTTACTATCTCTTTTTTCGCATCCTCCCACTTATTCATCATAAATTTTTTTTTTCAATTAAAATTAATTTGTCTTAACCTTGCCTCAACCTCACTTCAGTTATAAATCTATCAACTCTATCTGAACACAACTATATTAAATTTAACCCCAATTTCATATTACTATTATTTTATTATTATTATTATTATTTTTTTTTTTTAAACTCTTTATTATACTATATACTTTGTTACATATATATATGATGGTAATTCACCTTACCTCCACTTATTAACGTAGACATTTATTTTATTTTAACATATTTTCGACGACATCAACATCATTAACACCCTTATTCATGTATACATTTATTTTATTTCACATATTATCGACGTTATTTATATATTTCATTTTATTTTCAAATTCCCCTTTTTCCAAATTATATTTCCCCTTTTTATATTGTTATGCTCATCCAGAATATACCTATCTTTATCTTTACATTGCACCCTACTTGTACTCCTTCCGTTTTTATCCCTGCTATCTCTGTTTAATTAGGTTATTTAATATATTTTAACTTATTTCCCCTTGTCACTACTCTGTTTATCATTTATCTCATATTTATTTTGCTTTTAGCTTCATCTAACTCTCAGTTCGAAGTTAGTATTTTATCTCCCCTTCCAATCTCACATCCAGTTCAATTATTTTCTTATATCATATCAGTTTATTTTGTATGAAGTTTAACATCTAATATTTTTAAAGGTTGCAATTTCATATCCTCTATTTGATCATATCTATAGTTCCTTCGATTACACTATCCCTATATCAACGAATATAAATTTTGTTTTAATACTTATTTATCAACGCAGATTATCCCTTACAATACGACGAAGTTTAAATACACAATTACCATATTTTTATTACAACGATGCTTTAATATTTATTATCATAGATTCATATTTCTTTTATAATATATAATATATACGACGAAGTTCCATTATTTATCAACGCAGATTCTCCCTTACAATACGACGAAGTTTAAATATACATAATTTTATCTTTATTCATTATTCGACGAAGTTTCTAATAAATTATCATAGATATAGTTACCATCCCTTAAAACTTATCTCCTGCTAACGTTTTCTTATACACATAGTCACCTAGAGTTTACTCATATTGCTTCCTTTACCTATATTTAATATCTCCCTTCCTATTTTATTATTATTTTTCTTTTTTTTTAATTTTTTTTCAAGTGTTTGTTTAATTATTAAGTCATTTCTGGTCCATTGTCATTTCCGGTTTATTTGTTATCTATCCCTCCTACATTCGCTTCCTTCTCCTAATACTTTTATATCCTGAGTCATTCCTGTTGTTTCCATCTTATTATCCTTTGTTATTTTCCTTTCTCTCGACTTCTCCTGGATACATGTCATTTTACTGCCTGTGTCTATTAATGTCTGTAAACTTGTTTCCTCTATTTAATCTTTATTTCTGGGTTTCCTATGGTCTTAGTATTCCGATTGACTGTGGGCAAGCTGCTCTTTTCTTGTCCCCACGCCTGTCCTTGCCTTAACACCGTTTACATCTCCATTGTATCTTTCATCTGCTTCATAAGTTCTATTTTCTCTGTTATTCTCATATTTAAATTCCATCTCCCACTTTCCAAAATCGAGTTGTGCCTCCACATTTATTAACATATCCGTACCCATGATAAATTTTCTCAATAAGCCTGTTACCACTAAGCATTGAGGCGGATATTTAACTCCTCCTATTTCTCCTATTACCATTTTCATTTTATTAATCTTTTCAATCTTCTTATTAGTTGCGGTTTGAATTGTTAAATTCTTTATTGGCAGTACCTCTATCTTTCCTACTTCATTTCTTAACCTTCCCTGCTCTCCTAATATTTTCTCCCTTACATCTTCAACTTTCCTAAAACGCTCATCTGTTATCTCTCTTTCCCCCTTCACCTTTAATTTTAACTCTCCTAACTCTTCTGTGTTTTTCTTTGTTATATTTTCTACTTTCTCTATCTCTTTTTTATTAATTTCTACCACATCATCTATTATTTCTTTTGTTTCCTCAAAATTTTCCTTAATCTCCTCCTCTAATTCTCTATCTTTTTCCTCTATGTCTCTTCTCACATCCTCTATTTCAGTATTATCCTCTGTCCTCATATCCTCTATCATTTTCCTATTTTCCTCCCTTATTTCCTCTTTTATGGATTTCAAATCCTCCTTCATCCCTCTCATTTCGTCTCTATTTTCCTTTAATTTTTTGTTTATTTCCCTCATATCCTCACTGATATATTTCATTACCCCTTTTATTTCATCTATCTTATCTAATTGTCTATTTATTTTTTCATTATTTATATTTAATTGTCTATTTAGATCCTCTCTCCCTTTTTTACTCATTTCCATGAGAGTTCTCATCATCTCCCTTAAATCTTCATTCTCATTATTTCCCCGTTTTTTTTGTTGGGTTTGCATAGGTGGTAGTCCCCTAGCTTCTTCTACCTCAATGTCTCCTATTGGCATATCTGTGCCTTCCAATTCTATTTCTTGCACTTCCAAACTTGTCCCTTTTTCCTGGTCCCCTACAACTACCAGCTCGCCTATAATATTTTCTTCTTTTTTTTTTGTAAGTGACTTATTATACAAACATAAACAATTTTTATATATATACTATAAACCTAGCCTTGACTCTATTCAACTCAGTGTTTAATTTTACAAAATTTTTTCTAAATCTATTTCCAGTTCAAATGTTTTTCATATAAAAAGTTCTAAATTAATTTTATTTCAAAATCTCTCTAAATAAATTTTATCTCTTATTTTATCGAGCTCCCACGTTGTTGCGCCAATTATAAAAATTTTCTTCCGTGCCGCGATACAACGGGGTTTTATTATTAAATGAAAATAATTAATTTCTCTAGTTACAAATCACAAACTCCTGACTAATTTATTCTTTATTATTATTTTTCTAATAATCGTACCCCACGTTGGTGTGCCAAATGTAATGTATTTATAAAAAAGACGAAACGGGGTTTATTATTTTTATTATTTTATTACAATGATATTTAATTTCTTTTTAAAACAAAAACTACTCAGGAACAATTCATAATTCTTTATTATCACAATTTTTTCTTTCAACATTAAAACAATAGACAGAACAAAAATAAACTTAACAAATTTTAACACAATATACTAAACTCACTTTCTTTGATTTTTCGTTACGAATTTTCATATCCCCTAGGCTAATTTTAAGATCTCTTACTATCTCGGGGTTATAGTATGGGCTATATTTTTAGAAATTCTTAGGTTAATTAAATAAATTTTGAACAAACAATATTAAATTTTGAAATTGCAAAAAGGCCAAACTATTTGAACTGGATTTATTTCTTACTATTAATTAACTACAAGATATCCTAATATACATATTTAAACTTCTCTATTATCTTAAAAGTCCATTAAAGTTATTTTTATAGCGCTATTACTCAAATTAATAAATATCAAAATTTTGCTGGTCGCTTACGTAAATTCCCGTTCTCTCCAATTTAAACAATTCACACACTTAAATCCGTTTTAGTTCTTTCAAATTATATTTTCACTGTATTAACTCTTTCAATTTTCTTATTCCTGTTTAATCTGGCCAAGTTTACTCACAAAACTGTATAATTTAGACGAACTCTTTCCAAAAAAAATAGAATTTTGACTGGTCAGCAAGGTCTGCTTCCTCTCGTAGCGTCACCCACGCTAGAATCCACTCAACTCTAACTACGCGTCCTTCTATTTTCTTTTAAAAATCTTACAAATATGGCGGCTTTCTTCTTCAAAAAAAACACATATGGGTTATAATTTAGTTCGATTTCTTTCCACTAGACTTTCACACATGTTTTTACAGCTGTTAATGTCAACGAACTATTTTCACCAGTTTTAATCTTGTTAACTTTGGTTGAAACTTACTGTTTTAATTTTCCTATTCTTAACAAATCTTCCAGTGTTTATTTTATTAATATTATTAGTGTGTGAAGTGTCTTTGTGTTTTACTTTTGTAAATATTTCGAAATGTGTGTGTTTTGACTGGATTCAAAGAACATAACCTTCAATTTTCTTTTGTTTACAAACGTGTTCACTTTCTCCTTCAAGTAATTTCTTAGGCCTTATGTTATTACAGTTTACAAATTTGTTTACACATAACCATTATTAGATTTTCTTATTTTAATTTATGTGTTAGGTTATTTGATATAACAAATTTCCTAATACATTTCCAGTTCAAAAACCTTGTTTACAATTCCTAGGCTTTTACCAGAATTTAGTTTCAATTTTAACCTAACCAATCTTTTAATGAATTTTTGTTTAAATTTTGTGTGAGTTATTTCTAATATATTCCTCCAATTCTTAAATAATATTATATAGCCCATTCTATAAATGTTATAATATATATAGATTTTTTGGACTAGGAGACTGACAGACTTACCTTGGTAAGAGTCCACTCTGTAGTCTTGAAATAGAAACACATAAAAGCACTTAACCAATGATATATTTCAACCACACAGTGGTATTTGTCAATCAAAGAGAAAACACAAAAAGAAATATGAGAGAATGAAATAAATTAATCTATTTATATAATTTCATTCTCTCATATTTCTTTTTGTTTTCTCTTTGATTGACAAAGACCACTGTGTGGTTGAAATATATCATTGGTTATGTGCTTTTATGTGTTTCTATTTCAAGACTACAGAGTGGACTCTTACCAAGGTAAGTCTGTCAGTCTCCTAGACCAAAAAATGTAAATAATCTTTACCAACCAAAACTAACCTATAAATATATATATATATATATATATATATATATATATATATATATATATATATATATAGAGAGAGAGAGAGAGAGAGAGAGAGAGAAATAAAACAAACATAAAATTCAATTTTATCTATCTATACAAAATAATTTTAACTATCAAAACTATAGGGTCTACAGAATATTCCAAATTTCATTCATACCTCCCAAAATGTATAGATCGACTGTATTTGTAAGTAAAATAAAACACAAACTCTTTTCTACAAAACACTGCAAAATAGCAACAGGTACTTCAAAACAAGCTAAGCAAGTGTGGCCGAATGGCCTACCCTTCTCTTAAAAAATAATAACTTTATAGCTACATACTACTTTTGATAAATATAAAATAAATAATTAGTTACAATACCAGTTGCCTACAACTAAAGGAAATACCAGGGTGATTTTTTCAAAATCTTCCGTTTTATGTTTAAAATGCAAACAACTAAAGTTAATCTATAAGATTTAAATCATAATATGATTTGTATTTAAACCGGTTTAATATGATTTACAAAACGTATATAATTATAACACGATGTTTATAAATGTATGAAATTACCGATTGCAGGTATTTAAAAGCTTGGAGCCTCTTTTCTCGAACAGTTTCACTTTTGATTAAAGCTACTAAAACATCATTATAACCTAGAACCTCAAGTAGCTTGATTAAAAACATGTGTGGTCATTTTAGGGTAATTGTGGAAATAGTTGTGATAAAACTGATTACCTTTTTTCATAAGCTGGGGATGACACTGGACATACCGTATTATTAGTACACTCACAGTAACTGAAAACTACTTAAATCCCGTGGTAAAATAAACACAGAATCTTACTGTTATGTGTTACGCAGTCATTATTAATTTGTTGAGCCTAATTTTGACCTAATCCTAAAAGTGAAAACGATGGTAAGCCAAGCGGATTTCGCTAACTTAGAAACAGATCCACTAATATCTATTTGTATTGTTTTATTATTTAAATGTCTTCGCTGATCGAGTATTTAATTGGAAAAGAATGATAGAGTTACTTAATGCTGCTTAGGACTTTTAAGTATATGTTCTTGAAATTATTCTATTAACCCTAAGCCGTTATACGTTCATGTTAAAATGGGGTATTTATAAGTTTATGTTTCTTATAGAAAAGTTTTGAAATAAACACTGATATTAAATTAATAAGCCTTAACCATTACTGTTTACTAAACCACTAATATTATAAATGGGGTATTTATAAGTTGATGTTTCTTAAAGCGAAGTTCTAGAACAAACACTCTTGTTTAAAACGAAGTGAAACAATATGGAAAATAAACAACCAACTATAAATACACCTCTTAGTATGGAATTACATTCAATATATTACATAGATAGTTCAGCTCATGTAAAATTATATCACGGTTCCTGGCGGCGCGAAGATACTGTTGGAGAATTGTTAGAGTTAGTTCGGTCTTTTCATATTTATCTATATTTTGATAGTCTAAACTAAAATCTATTTTATGAAGCATTACTTTATTTTAATTTGTAATGACTATGGCGTAACCTTGTGACGTTAAAGCATAATCCATAATTGTTGGGTTCGCGATATTATACTGAAGAGAAGTATGGCCATTATTATTTACAAATATGTGATTGATATGATAACATAAACTGTCAACGCTTCTATATCCAGCCCAACGAATTGGTTTATCGGTGCCAACTATTCCTAATCTTTAAATGACGAGAAGCAGTGTTAATGTACTACGGTCATGTATATATAGAATAAATAATACAGACTACCACAACGAATAACGCAGAAGTAAATCTTCGGTTGCATTTTGATGGTGCAATAATACGTCTTGTTTTTCAATTATGGACAGGTTTCCACAATCCTAACTTGCAATACTAATGTTCTATGTGGTTAATATACTAATGTTCTATGTGGTTAATATGTTGGAACATGCAATAGAAACCAATAGTATATTGTTACAATATCGCAGCATTGCATACAAGTACCATTTTAATATGGCCAACGTATGTGTACTAAGTGTTAATTTCTATTTTTGTCCTAAATAGATAAGTAAACAAACATAGGTAATCAGAAGCTGAAGTCGATGATAGAAACAAATAATGTTTTCATCTATATATAGATATTTCAACATTGGGAGAAAATGGTCATAGGAAAAAAATTTAACTATTTTCCTTCACTTGAGAGAAAAGCACATTAAATATTGGACAAAACTGTTGGAGTTATTTTAATATAAATACAACCTTCACAAATCTTTTGGAGGGCTATTCAATACCCACTGCTGCCCTTAGCGATTCACGTTTAACCTACGAATCGAAATAAAGAGATGAAAATGGTTGAATGCAGGTAACTAGATCTGCGTCATACCCAATGAGAATACTTCATGGTGATCATCGCCCGTATATTATATTGTAGAAGCATTTATATCAAAATCGAGCTATGGGGCCCACAAAATGCGGAGATCAGGTTGAGGCCTTCATCTTGAAGAGGCTTGGACTTAAGTTTATTTGTAACAATTCGCTTGACATAAACAATCTTGTACCTTGTTTAGTGGTTTTACTTACGTTCAAAGTAAAATTACTTCATACTAACTATAAAAGATTGTGTTAATTAATGAAAAATCAGTTAACAAAACAAATACACAAATAAAACAATCAAAACCTCGACTACCGAACCCCTTTAAAACCATGCTGTTCTGCTCCTCGACACTATAAATACATCAGGAGGCACTGTGTGATTGATTTTTTTCGAAAGGTATGGAAGCAAAGGCATTTTAAACACTGCGTTTACCTTAGCCTATTTGTCCTTTCAACTCCTGTCTAATTTATTTCACAGATTCACGTCTAAGATACATCGATATGAATTATAACAGTTCACTCTAAAACTCACTACACACTAGTTTGTTAAAATATACAGACTGGTTTCGATGACGATGTTGCCTCCTCAGTAAATGGCCTTCATCAAACTACATCATTATATATTAACGATAGGCTTTGTATCGTGCAAATATAAACAAACAAGATGAAACATTTAAAGCTCAAACAATAAAGACATTCTAACCTACAGAACACTAAACTCCTTACTAAGGAGTGGTATTTATTTTACATTAATATTTCTCGTATTACCAATATATTTAGGCTACTATTAATAAGGCTAAAACAGTTTTAAAACATATTTTAACAAATTATCGCTATAAAGTATTCGTTTATAAAATAAGTTTATTACAAAATTATAAATAAAAACAGAAAATCAAGTAAGGGATTATTATATAATTATTAAAATTTAAACATTACTTAAAACATTTAAATTAGCGGTAGCAACCAGACTCATTGATGACTGAGACATCTCGAAACTAGTTTATTATCCAAGTCTACCAAGCATCATGAGTGTTGTACCTAATCATCTGTTTATTCTAGAATGGTCAGACTTAAAGAAACTCTGATTGTCCAGGCAATGCTTGGTCATCGCTGAGTATACAAGTTAGTAGTTTTTAAAGTTCTTGCCTTAATGCTCATACATACTGGTTTGGCCAATATATATTCCATTGCACATCTCACGCTGTAAATTCCGGATTTCTCACAGGCGGATTTCTTGGCCTTTTTCTTTACGAGCAGGTTTAAGAGCAATGCTAAAGAGACAAAGAAATTTCTTCCTCTGGTTTGGACTCTGTATGTCGACGATGTATTTGGAACTTAATGGATTCATTCCCTTGATAAATTTACCACAGAGGTACACGTGCGGAATAGTATTTCGTGTATATTGATGATACAAAAAATACTAATGTAAAATAGATAACTCATGAGTAAGGAGTTTGGTGTTCTGTAGATTATAATATCTTTATTGTTTGAGTTTTAAATACATTAATTTGTTTGTTTTATAGTTATACGGTACGAAGCTTACACACAATTTATATTGACGTGGCTTGATGAAATTTGTTAGTAGAAGCCTTTTCACTGGTGAAAACGGCATCGTCGTCGAAACTAGTCGATATGTTTTACTAAACTAGTGTGTAATGAGATTTAGAAATGAAATTTCGAGATTTCGAAAACGAAAACAAAAATTTTGAGTTATATTTGGCTATTGTAGTTATAGAAATACTATTATTAAACTTTTATTAGGGAAGATAGTTTAGAATTGTTTGTACATATATACATAAAATAAGCGTAGAATAAGCCTACGTGAACAAGAAAAGGGGATTAGGTTAGGCTCGATCATAATATATGTTTAAGTGGACCAAGTAAAAGCTTTTTCATATTTAGAGTGCATAACGTAGGTATAGTTTTTGTATTATTGTTCCCTTGATTATCTACCTGAAACGTTTTTATACTTATATAAACAAAGAATATGGGAAACAGTTTAAAAATTCTATTTATTGAAAATGCCAATAGCAATAGTTTTTTATTTTAAAGACTTTGGATTTGCTAATCTAATCTTCAAAAATGATTTTAAAATTATCTTAGTAGGTTAAGCAGTGGTATGAATAAGATTTACCTGACTCACTAAACAGTGCCTCTGTACGGTCGTCTTTTGTGATCATTATCTTATTGCATCTAATTTTGTAATCTATAATTTTTTCTCGTTTTGACCTTTCTTTCTCAAAAGAAATTACCTAAATTTTATAAAAATGGGTGGAGTTGCTGAGCATTGTAATATTTTGTACACATTAACATATACTGATATATAAATAATTTCTATAGTGGAACATATTTTTCTATAAATGAGGAAGACAGTTTAGGGAAATGTGTTCCTTTGTCATCTCAAACCGTACAAACGTCTTGGGTTTATTAAAGCATAAAATGGAAGTAGGGATAAGTTTACATATCTATTACTAATGTAAAATAGATGGTTAGTATGTTGCAATATTGAGTTATCGTATATTTTTACAATATTTTAACATTATAAACATGTTTATATATGTATAAATATATGTACACATGTACACACATATGGTCACTAAAATCCAGTATATACACGTTTAGTCTAAAACATTTAATGTATTAAATTAATACTTAATTTTTATATATGTTTATACACTAAATATATAAATAAACAAATATAGAAGCGGTTCAACACGAATATAGAAGCAAATAATATTTGAATTTTTATATCACTATTTTGACAATGGGAGAGAATTGTCATGGTCCAATGTCACAGGATAAATAAGTGACTACTTCTCTTTATTTATAGTGAGAAGAAAAGTACATGATTTTACTTCGGACAAAGCTGCTAATACGATATTATTTGAGGCTCAATACTTTCAAGATTTTTGAGGTTTTGAAGGGCAAACCCTACTGCCCTGAGTTATTTGCTTTCAAGTCACAAATGTAAGTGATTTAAAGAGATAAAAAACGGTTGGATCCAAAAATAAATAGTGAGAACTTGTACTCGCGATTGGATCGGTATTTAACAACAATTTCTAGCCGCTATCACTTACAAAAACACTTCTGTTACAGGTGATCACCGTTCGTAGATAGTTTTGCAGATGTACATTTATATGTAAGCGATAAGACATGATATGCAGACACTGCTGTGTCTCGTCCGCCCTTTATCTTGGAACTACTACGGCTAACGTTTATTTACACATGTCTATCTGATATGATAACATAAACTGTCGACACTCGGACATTCTTTCATCAGTCAGGGTTACAAGGAATATATAGGGAAAAATGAGATTCAAACGTAAATTTTGAAGGTATTTGCCCGGCAGGTTTCCAGATACTGTTAGATTTAGACTTAGCAGTCGAAAAGTAGCCTACATATTGTACAATTTATAAGGTTACAATTATGTTGAAATCGTTATAAGATATTTAGCATCCAGAAAATGTAATAAAAGTTTCTAGCATTCACAAATGTTTACTTTTAACTCAAATTAAACAATTATATTTTCGAATTATTTACATTTTTTTCTTAATTTATGATATCACTACAACTATTTAATTCCGGTTACTCTCTAATACTATTTCTAACTGGGAATTAGAAAATCTTTATTACTTATAATTATATCTAAAATTTCCAGTTTTATCATTTTTACAAACCGTAAATTTCTTCTTACAGTTACCTGTAGAATATATATTTACGCATTATTATTTCTATTGAAATTCTATTCTTCCTATCAATTACGACTTGTTAAAAAGCCAAAACTCTTTTTAAATATCAAAAGGAACGAAATTGTGTAGCCCGTGTACAATGAATAATTATCTTGCAATCTTAAAGTCTAGTTTACTTTAAACATTAGCAAATAAAAACAGATAAAATACATACACTAGACTCACAAATTAGTCATTTATTTCCTCAATGGCAAATTCATCATCAGTGAGTTTTGCTAGTACAAACTCTAATTTACAACTTGTAATATCTCACTCTTAATTGAAAAAACAAACAAATTCATCAATTTATTTTTGTGTTTGGGTCAGCGCTGTTAACGTTTATTTATAACGTTTTTAGATCAGAATAATGACCACTCCTTTAATAGATAGACGAAGTCCGGCTACATTTATTTGTCACTTTAATTTTGTTTAGTGCCCAAAATGTGTGTCACGTTTCGGAATTTGTGACCGTTAACATTCAGACCTAATAGATAAAGATACATGAATATTGTTATTCACGTTTTAAATTTAAAAAAAAAACACATTTGGGATTAAAATTGAATAAAACCACAAACATTATTTGTAAATAGATGTTTCATAGAGTAAAATATTTTTTCAAGTTTATGAAGTTTTAATTCTAAACAGATGTTTAATATTTCCAATAATGGAAAGAGAAGAACCAAGTTATATCACCTCTCATAACATTTCAGTTAGTCTTAATGCAAAAATATATATGCAAAGTAATGTAAAAACAAAATTTTATCTGAGAGATATAAGCATAAAATGCATGCAATGATTACAAATAAACATTAAAATTGTAAACTCTAATTACGAAAAATTCAAACATATTTTAATAATGATAAACTACGTGGTAAAAATGTTTTTAACTAACTAAGACAATCATCTTTAACCTTAAAAATGTAACTAAATAGAAGATATTAAGCGTAAATAATTAAATACATTCAGAAAAATTTAGAAATATATTAAAATAATTAGTCTGGTTTTTGTGATTTTATAAAGAATAAATTAAATAGACTCTTTGGCACTACACGATTTGGAGTTTCAAAACAACTAATTAGTGTACATATATTGACGCCGGCTATGTGTCTGAAGTCGTCACAAGACACTCTCCACAAGTAGTGTGTCATACGAAAAAGCCCCCAAACGTACTAAGAACAAGAAGTGTGTGTAACCTCCAGTTCCTCACAAAAGCTGACCCACAAGTAAAAGTACACACTGTACACACCGTTTGCCGACGCTAGCGCTCTGTGGTGTTAAAACTAGGAAGCGTTCCGAGGTGTGCGAAAAACAGTCATATGCAAAATAATGACGTTGTGGGGTCGTCTTCAAAAATTAATTAAACATGTTTTCTGATGATAAGACACGTAGATAAACTAGTTTCAGCTATTAAAACCATAGGTGGCGTTCTGGGGACTCCCCACAAAAATTGGCGACCCCACAATGCGCTCGCTTTGCAGACGAAACTCCAGACAAGTGTCCACTCACAAACAAACAAACACAAACACACACACACACACACACAAGAAGTTAATATATTACTATTGTAAATACTTTTATCCACCATTAAGTGCAATAATTTTACCTTTTGTGATGACCTTTCGGTCATTTGACCATTGTCGAATCACTCTAATGGTGGATAAAAGTATTTACAATAGTAATATTAACTTCATAAAGTCAGTGCAACGGAAAAATAATGGACAACGTAAAATATCAAGATTTTAACACCTACCAAGGTAAACAACTCTACCGGAAATATCTTAACCTCAAAATCAAACTGCAGAATTGCATCAACAGAATTAATTTTAATAAAAAATGCATAACACTTAATATCACACCACAGTGATTCAACAATGGTCAAATGACCGAAATGTGCCTCATCACACAAGGTAAAATTATTGCACTTAATGGTGGATAAAAGTATTTACAATAGTAATATATTAACTTCATAAAGTCAGTGCAACGGAAAAATACTGGGCAACGTAAAATATCGATATATATATAACTCCAAATATATAGCTTTATATACATATACATAAAGTTAATAAAACCCTAAAAAATTTAACAATACTTACGAAATGTACTTGTGTGCGCAGGACTGGTCATGGTTTGGTTGACTCCAGCCGTTTGCCCTGTATTTACTGATATCTGAATCGAAGGTATGGCAGGATATGTCACAAGATTTCTGTTCTGTGCCCAGCTGCTGTTGGGATCGCAAGAAAAGTACTGTAAGAGGACAGATGAATAAAAAATATACTTGTCTTTTATTTTAAACTATTTGGGATGAGCAAACTTTCAAAGGCACCAAAAAGTATGCTTCTTCTTATGAAATGCTGCAATAAGACTGAACTGTATCTAAAAAATGTTGTTTCAAATTATTTTAAAGATTTTCATGTATACACACACACACACACACACACAATGTGTCTGAGGAACAAGTGGGGAAACTTTCAAGCTCTTGTTCCACAGGTGAAAAGCGTTCTGAAAATGCTTCCTTAATGATTTATAGCTGATGAAAGATTTTGACTGGATTTCAGTTTCCCCGTTACATTGAAATCATACAAAAATCCGTAGGATATTATTTAATGTGTAAAATAAACTGACAAAACAAGTAACATCAGACCTGTAAAAGAAACTGATACACCGAAGAAAAGTCTAAATGTAAAAACTTCTTTTTATATGATTCAATTTTTACAGTCAAATGGGTCATTTCTATCAAATTTGGTTTTGGTTGAATTCCAACTAAATCATCATGTCCATAAAGTACATCAAGTTATTAAACTATGCAATGCATCCCAGACACAAGTATTAGGCAAATTGTGTTTTGCACTGGTTTATCATAAAATAAAATATGCAGCATTCATTTTAAAAATCAATTTTTTTAAAACTACTTGTATCTATTATCGACCAATTTTACATAATTTTTTTTTTAGAATTGAATCCTCACAAGTTTTGTTTACAAACAGTGCAGATTTATTAATCTTTTAACAAATGTACGTATTGTTAATCATGTATATAAAACCTAAATGTAACATGTTTTCTGAAAACATGGTTTGCATACTTCGTCAGACATCTTGAACATTACTGTAGTTACAGGTCTGGGACCTGTTTTATTTCGTATGTCAGTTCATTTTATTTAAAATCCACATTTTACAACTCAATTTAAAGCTCCGCCCACAAATTTTAATATGGTTTCATTGTAACACAGAAACTAAAATCCAGCCGAAATTTGTTAACGAAGTATTTCCACATCTATATTTATATAAAATTTTGTCATTATTTTCACCTGAGGAGCAAGCCTTGAAAGTTTGCCCTTTTTTCCTGCAATACCCTGTGTGTGTATACACATACACGCTTTTGAAAAATGTCTTGAATTAGTTTTTATATTTAAAACATCTACTTTTAAACAGTTTGAAAGCAAAAGAGCCTAAAGCCTTGAGTTGCAATGCCATAAATTTATATTAATAATGCATGAACCTAATAGTAAATAAGTCTAATGAGGTCATTCCCGTTCAAAATCCGTAAATCTTTAAAATAAACACTATCCCATGATGCATCAACTGCATAAAGTGGATCACAGTAATGGTGCACAGCAGAGAGAAAAGTTAATGATCATTTACAATGCAGGAGGAGAGGCTGCAGGAAACTTATCCACATTTTTAGGCGCCCTCTAAATAATGAATATTGTGTGATTCAGAATAGTGTTGGGAGATTTGACCAACGCTTCCAGTATTATAAAGCACTTCATTTCCCCAGTAAGTTAGTAAGAGGATACTTCAACTTATGTTGCCACAATGGACTGGTATTGCTACCGCATCCCAGAACAAACCTAAAATTGATAACATTTAATGTTGAACAGTAGACATTTTCAGGGTGTCTAGTAAAATAGCTTGAAGAAATTCCCTGAGTTTTCTCTGACCTTTCCAGGGTGTCTAGTAAAATAGCTTGAAGAAATTCCCTGAGTTTTCCCTGACTTTTCCTCTTTTAGATGTCTATAGAAAGCCCAGTTTACATTGATATCTGAAGGATCTTGGATAAATCCAGACTTTGAAGAACGAATTGAGTAACTCTTTTGCTTTTGTGTCTGTAAGGAACACAGAACCAAAATATCGAGCTTTCACTTCATCCGTCTCTGCATCCCAATACCTAACGCTCAAATCCATTTGGGCTCTTTGTGATATTTTGTTTAAACTTTCATCAAAGCCAATTACATAGTTAGAATTTGAATTTAATGATGTCAGTAACAGGTCTTTAATATAATTTGATAAACCGATTACAACACTATAGGAAATGTTATCTTTCCCCAATCTCATGTTCTGTGCAATGGTGCTATCAGGGAACATCCTTAGAAAGAGGCACACTACCTTCTGCATTGCGTAAAGAAGTGTTGCATTACTAAATTCACGCACCATATAATCTCTGCTTCAGTCACATTATCTTTTAGTTTATATTTATCCTAAGGAAGGAGGGGAGGTAATGACGAAATCTGCATGACGAGCTTGCCCGCTACGGCAATGAAAACTGGAACCTTCCATGTTGAAATAAACAGTGTACAAATAATCACCGTCAAATAAAACACATACTATCACGAGTCTAGGCAAATAGCTGGCTACGAATGTTTACACAGCGTTCTGTGTGGTCAGAAACAGACTGAGTTATCTGTTATCCCCACCTGTCCATATGATAACAGAACCACTGCGCACCCCAAGGCCACGGTCCAGGCTAAAACCTCCCAGCTGTACCAACTCTACACGTTTAATATTTATTGACATAAGTCCTGAAGTCATAGCATTGGGCTTATAAAATAAATAATGGGCATCTAAATAAAGAAGTGTTATTTCCTGACTGCCCTGCCCCTAAACCGCTGGCTTACAATACCAAATATTCGAGAGCAATGGCCACTAGTTTTGTTTCTAAACAAAATAAATATTTTCCCGATTTTTTAAAATTTTCCCTGACTTTTCCCTGAATTTTCCAGAATCTTAAAATTCCCTGACTTTTCCAGGTTTTCCCTGTCACTAGACACCCTGATTTTATTACCAATATCAGAAATTATAAAAGTGCCATGGCTTTTGCATAATTTTCAGTATGTACTAAAGATATATCTGGCAATGGTTCTTATACTTTTAAGGTGTACGGCCAGTTTTATTGGAATATCTCAGACTACTATTCTCCACATGAGCAAATATCTTCATAAGGTCAGTTATATGTAATCGACTCAACAGTTGCAAACATCATCAGATTGCGAAGGTTAGAAAACCAAAATGAAGACGTTTATCCAACAATGTAAGAGATAATTCTTATGGTTACATGAACCAAATCAAAGTCATCACAACAATTACATTTGCGTTCTGTTATTAGAGTTTCTATGGACAAACGCCGCTGTAATTGACCCACTGCAGATGAGATAGCTGGAGTGTTTACATCTAGAGAAGGGGAACCACCAGAACATCGTCATGTAGTTGTCCACGGACGAATAAGAGTTATCTGTTGTCCATGAACGGAAGAAAATGTTATTTGTCCTTAGTCCTCATTACGATCCAATGCTTTACCTTTTAATTATTCCTTACGGCAAACCACGATGGGATAAGAGCATACTACACAAGAAGACAGCCTATGCTGCAAATAATAATTCTGCAATTTTTCAGTTACAGAATAGCTGTTAGGGATGGCGTTCCTCACTTGCATTCGAGTAAAAAATTCTTTCAGCAGTATTTGGTATTTGGACCCGTACACTAGAGTGGAAGCAACTAGATTTAAGTACATAAAAGTACACCAAAATAAAGATTGGGCGCTATAGTTATGTCAACTAGAAATATGAATGTCTTCGTTTCTCACTTGCATTCGAGTAAAAAATTCTTTCAGCAGTATTTGGTATCAGCAGTATTTGGTATTTGGACCCGTACACTAGAGTGGAAGCAACTAGATTTAAGTACATAAAAGTACACCAAAATAAAGATTGGGGGCTATAGTTATGTTAATGAGCGATATGAAGATGTCTTCTGGACTGGTAAAAGGAGTAAGACTACTTGTAAAAGCTATGTTGGAAAAATCATTATACTTGGAAATAGTTACTGACAAAAACGAAGGCCAAGCGGTATTTCTTCTAAGGATAAAACTAATAACAGTTACAAATATGTTTTGCTTTTAGTAGAGCAAGACCACCTTGAGATATTAGGATTCAAATAGAAAACGTGAACTACACAAGGGAAAATAAACAATGATGAAAATAGTTACACGAAAAACATTGTTTACAAAAAAATTCTAGCATAAAATCTATTGGTATTATTTAAACCACAAATATATTATTCCATTTTACAGTAAAAAGTCTATTTCCTTTAATTTTATTGTAATAAATAAGAAGCAACAATTGCTGCTATAAGCCCCCATCATTTTTAATTGAAACCATAACTTTAAATCCAATACTACATTAAACCCATAGTTTTGCATAGTTTCAAAACAATAAACTTTAAAAGTTCAGTAATCAATGATTACTAATGTGAAGGAACTACTTATAGAGTTCATCCCAGTATAAAATGACACATTCTAGTGTATAGTTAGTGTAACAGACAAAACTCTTACCTTCTGGGTAAGAAACAAGAATTAGATTGCCGAAGAATGTTAAGAATTTATTTCAGAGAAGGTTTATAAATCTTTATACAGCAAAATTATATGTTTTCAATGTAGTGTAATCAATACTAAGCTGAGCCAATACATTCCCATTTTAAAAAAAATCAAAAGAGTTTAAAAGAAATTGGAAATCATCCTAATATTTAAAACCAAATTGATAAAAACTTTAGACATAACAAAACTTTTAAATTTACATAACTTCAAGTAGCTACAGATATTAACTTTCATAACTAAATTGTAGTAGAAACAAATATAGTTGAAAAGAATTAAATGTATCTGCAAACTTTGTAAACTTGGATCTGCATGAAGAAATAATTCAACATTGATTTTAAACCTCGGTTTGAATCAAACCTTGACAAAAATTTTGTAGCATCGTTTTAAAATTTTAAAAAAATTTGTTAATAATTAAAATAAAATGCAAGAAAAAAAATTTAATTGTAATAATGAAAAGCTATTAAACCTCATTGTTTAGAGGACTTATTATTTTGACCAGTAGTAAATTATTACTGATATTTGTTAGACGTAGGGATGGGTCAATAACTAACATTTTTTATACTCATTCCAATTCTCGATTCTATCAAGTTATATAGGTCTAAATGATATTCTCTAATAATGATTTCAGTTAACATTTTGGTCATATGAAGAAGCTGTTTAAATATTGTTTTAATGTAATAAGCTACACAAAACGTCCATGCTTGATTTATGAATAGGAATTTCTGTTAGCATGACAAAAATATCAAATAAAAGTAATGATTTATTTAAAATTACAAATCTGAACTTCAGTTCACAATTACGATATAACTTCAGTAATAGTAATTTCAGTGTATAACTGGAGAAATTGGAACGATTTTTTCTTTGTATTTAGTTTTGACATCTATGAATCGGTTGCGGCCAGAGATTTGGGAGAAAGTGCGAGAGCCTGCCTGGGTGAAAGATTACAGAGCGAGACGTGCGGTGACAAACGGACTGGAAATGCTTAAGACCATCTTTGTTGTTGCATCATAAATAATCAAAATATTTTCGTTATCTCAAATCAGCGTTGAATCATTGTTTAATTCATTCACAACAACTAATACATAAATAAGACAAAGTCAATCATTAAATTATTTTCCAATAAATTACACCGCACATGTTTTTTAACAGTTGAAAAATAAGAATCAGCATTTTAATCTATGGAGAATCGACTATCAGCGATTGCTCGGCATCACTTGAATCGACGATTTCTGAAATCGAGAATGAGAATTGGCCCATCCCTAGTTAGAAGATTATTGAGGGTGTGAATTTATTCTTTGAAAATATTAGAAAATAAAACAATTATAGTGAAAAGAAAATATTAAAAGTTATTTCTACTATTTATTAGGAATACACTGTGGTTGTATATTAATAATAAATACACAAAAACCTCTTAACTACAACACTTTTTTATTTTCCCCTTATGTACATTTCAGTTACCAACTAACCATCCTCAGAGGGATAACATACAAAGAGTGAACAGCTTGTTTGGTAACTAAAATGTACATAAGGGCAAAATAAAAAAGTGTTGTGGTTAAGAGGTTTTTGAATATTTATTATTAAAAGTTATTGTTGAGAATGTTCGAACTACTTACTTCTTGGAACAGGTCTCCGGGGCCAACAGGAATGATAGTTCAATGTCCATTATATGCCATACATATATATATATGAATCCACAAGTTTCTCCAAGCCAGTATTTCATACAGTGACTCAATGGCTTTTAGTTTACCTCTTGCCAAGCTGGTACATGGAAGTTTCAATTGTTAATGCTGTGTATGCTATGATTAGGAGCAAAATGTGAAGCCCGTCTTAGTTTAGCATTATGTTTCATTTTATCCATTCCGATATCTCCATTATGCATTTGAGAGAAGCACCACTTTATTCTTCCTCAACTCTTTCAGTCACTCAAATTAGCTGGCCTTGATTCTTTGTCTATTTATTATTTTTATATTATTCTATATTATTATAATGAAACTGTCTCCAAATTAGCATATCCAACTACATATATTAACACGTAACTACATATAACCATCTGCAGTATTGTCTGTTACTTGAAACATCTGATTTGATCAGCCCAAATAGAAAATTGCCATGCTTCAATTTCAATTGGTTCTTCGATAATCGGTAATTCTGGCTTGAGATATGGCATATGGTCTCCATATGGAAAGTTTCTATCCTGTTTGTAAATGTAAAGATATTTAATACAATGTGGATCTAACAGAAAACAAAGTGTTGATCTCTTTAATAGACCTCTTTATCTTAACAAGCTTTCAAATTCATTGTAACCCCCATTGTGATCACCAAGACAAGCCCCTGTTGCTGCAGAGTTTATCCCTCAAAGGTTTCTTATGATATGTGCCATATCATAATTGGCCATCTTTCTTCTATCTAGTTGTCATCTCTTCCCTTCTTCCAGCTACCATCTCTCATGCATTCTTAGCACAATTATCAACAACATTATTAACTTTATCCTTTCATCTTAGGTTTCAATCAAGGAACATTTCAAAAATATTTATGCTATCCATTTTCATTCATTGTTTGAACATTGAAAGCATTTTTGTAGTTTACTCAGTCCATACTGATTATTAGAGAGCATTCTTACACACTTTGCGATCAAATTAACTGTATATCTCTATAGTTTCATTTGCTTTGTAAGGATTGTTATATATTGTACACAACTCAAAAACTTCATCAAAGGAATCACTAGGACGTTTTATATTTATCTAAGTCTCACTCTCATTTAAGCTCCATACACTAAAAAAAGATAATAGCTCATCAAATATTCTTTTAAAACCTAATACTAATGCCACTATAACATTTATGAATTTATTTATTAGAAAGAGCAATGCATCCCCCTTGTACTCCCTTATCTTCTATATAATTTGTAATAAGATTTTTAGCTTAAAATCTTTCAGATGCACAGGGACCATCGTTTTTATTAGCTTAGCTCTACAAATGACATTGTTGGAATCGCTGGTAGGATATGGTGAGAGCAATTTCTTCTGTGTTTCAGCAATGTATTGTCCTTGCTGTTTCCAAGTGTATAAAATTTTACCTGCAGTTTACACGTTATTATGAGGAAGGGTAAAAGTACAAGAAGAGATTACAATTAGTGAAAATGTTTCCTGGAGAAAAATATTTGTTTGTAAGATTGATACCATACTAGAAGCGCCAAGCCACCTGGAAACCATTTCATTTACTGTAAACCAAAACTAAATGTTATTACAGACAAAGCAGGGTTTTTGTTTGAGAAATATTGAAATTTAGTAACCAGAGGAACATCCCAAAAACCATTTTAGCAATTTATTTCAATGAGAACTCATAAGATCTTAAAAAAAGATAAGCAAGTGATACAAGTGCAAATATTTCAACCAGCTGAATGGAAAACATACAAAGAAAAATTTTTTATTTGATGACTTTGGTACCAATTCACCTCAAATTTGTACTTCAAGGCCCAGCTATTATAAACAAACTTCAAATGAAGATCTTTGACAGTCAAGCCCTGAAATCGTAAAAACTATACAAAAAAAAATATTTTTGATGACAACACCTAAGCATAATGGTCTCAAATATTGCAAGGATAGTGTTCACTTTAAAACCATTCTCCTAACCTAAATAATAACTGAAAATTTTTATCTAATTTTGTAGCTGAAATTGAATTTTTAGGGAACACTATTTTGAAAGTTTAAAAGGTTAGAAAATCTCAAACAGAAGTTAAGGAAATCTATTGAGTTCTATGACAAAGGCGCTTTCTGAAACTGGATTCGGGAATGTTTTGAAAACCTAAATGAATGGTGAAATATGTTTGTAAATAGTCTGGAAAAGGTAAGCATACTTTACATATCTTTAATAAGTTACTATTCTCTAACTCCAGGAACTTTTGTATCCTACCTCAAAAACATATACAGTAGAATCTCGAAATTCAAAGTCCCGATTTTTTGAGCTTCTGTCAAATTTGAGCCTATTTCTATTTCTCACTATTTTATCCATTTGAAAAAAAATTCAAATTATTTGACGGGTAAATCCTGACGAAGATCAACAGTAGTCTAATACCTGTGCTTTATTTCTTCTAGCAAATGTTATGAGCCTAACCCAGCCGATGGATCAGGGTGATCTGGAATGTCTCTCTTGGAAGCGACTGAAGGGGAAGGAAGCATTGTAGGCTTTCTAAATAAAATTACAGTTAAGGAAGTTGTGTACTGGATAGTTGAATCATAGAACGAAATAAAAACTAAGTAAGTCGTGGGAAAACTCTTCCGAAAACTGTTCCACAGTTATTGTGGAGTATTATTGATCCACAAGAAAAAACATTTGACATTAATTATCAAGTAACTTCAAGGTTGTGAAAATATCGAAGATACGGACGTACGTCAATGAGTGAGTAAGGACAAACGTAAGTAGTCATGCCATGAGACATGTTTTGACTACTGAAATGTTACAAGAAACTACTGAAGGCAGTGATGGCAAGAATATAGATGAAGGTCAACCGAGACAGTACAAGAAGGGAAAACTAGTCTTTGTGAAAGAACGGTCCCCTTGGAAACTGCACTGAGTTATACTGAACAGACACCACAGACAGAGATGTGCTTCTGCTAAGGCATCTACTAGACCCGTAGCACAGATAACGATCTGATTAGCACATAAAAACTGTTTCAAAATGTGTAGCAACCGCAATGAACAATGTATTCTAAAGCAACATTAAATTTATGTAATTACTATAATCATGTACTTAGTTATAGTATTAAGGTTCATTTAAAGGAGCCCTATTGGAACCCCTATTTTTCCTGATTTACAGGAACGTATTTTTGTGTAATCCAAGAGGTCTCAAATTATCAAGACTCTACTGTATTTTCAAAAAATATTTTTTTAAAAAAGAGAGGAGTACTATGGCATATCACTGGTTATATAACTGATCTTACATCAATGTTGTGTAAACTCATTACAGTATACTCTACCTCATAAATTGTAAAATGCAAGTTGTCTGGATCTTCAGAAGAATTGAATGATAATTCAAAATAGCAGGATATTGATTACTCTAAAGGAGTTCACTTCTTATTTTACTCCAAAAGACTAAATCAATCCCCTCATGGTTAAATTCTTACGTCATTTCAATCGTCAAGCATCAACTTCCTGAATAATTTCTATACAACAAACCTTGTGATCAGTTTTATCTTCAGTCGCTCGGAATCTCCAACGTACACTTATGCATGGGCATCTTTAAAGATAGTCCATCTTATGCATTTCCTACTCTATCTTGATCTGTTCCCAAAAATTCTTCTTTGCTTCCAAAACAGTTTTTCTGAGTTTAAAGTTCCACTTGTTACAAAATGTTTTAAATACACCGACTTGCTTGGATTTTCATTCTGTTTTCAAATTGTTTTTTATTCTTTTTTTTTTTAATAACAGTTTAATTTCATGGTGTCATAACCTCTATTCCTTATTGCACTTTGCTACCATTTTATCAACAGCCTTGTAAACGACTGTTTCCAAACCCTCAAAAGTACGTATGTGGTAATTTCTAAAGCAATTTCTATTCAGAATTAGGTTCAATCAGCTTGGTTCATACCTTATATCTACATTTTAATTCTGGAGTCAAGAATTAACTTTACAGAAGGAAAAAATTCCAAGCGGTCCCTTTGAAGGTCCTTGCTGATGTATCATTCAATTAAACTATTCAAAATTATCTGTCGCCAAAATATGATCAAGAGTACTCAATGACATTGCAGGTATGTGTTCCTTTACACAGTTTAGAAGAACTAAATTGTCACTGTGCATCTGATTGTAGACATTTTTATATAACTTCTTCACAGTCCTCAAATGGAATGAAAGGTGTTTGTTAATAAAGTCACTTAGTATAAATAGCCTCCCATAATACAAGAACCAAGTCCAAATTTCAGTTCATTCTCTACGACTCTTTAAGCAGATAAATAAACTTTGTCCACAATAATAAGTTCCCTTATTATAAAAATAAGGTATTCCGAGTAGTGCACAATACTTTCTATACAAATGTAATAAATAAAACATGGGAAGGATCGGTACTCTCCTTCAGCTCCTTGATAGATCGTGACTTTCTTTGTCTTTGGATGAAATGAAGTGGCCATAACCCCTGAAGACGTTTGTGTTACTTCCTGGCAAAGGAAGTGCTATCCGAATCATCTCAACTAGATGGTGCCATCTCATCGGCTTCTCTATTCTTCCTTCAAGTCTAGTCTACAAGCCAGTGTGCAGCATACGTTTTTTTATACCCGTTCTTTTGAATTAAATTTATAAAATTTCTTAGCAATTGTCTAAGGGCACAGTATTTCTATTTACTCATTAAAACTGTCCCTTTCCCAATTCTTGTTGATTTCATAGAATTTACATTGATTGACATTTACATTGTATCCTTCATTCTTTGTTTCAAAAGACAATACTACCTCTAACAAAATGATCTTGTTTCTTCAACAAAGAAACAAATTCATAGTCCTGAGCAAAACGAATACGGTTTTGTCATAATTATAATGTGTTAAATTGTTATACAAAATTTATATACCATTTATTAGGAATTTTTTTAATTGCCAACAAAATTTAAGGAAAGCGGTTTTACTCTATTCACAGAGAGAACTCCTGATAAAAAAATGATAAAGAAACTGTTAGTGAGCTAAGTAGTAAAGACAATTAGTAGGAAGAAAACTTTCAAACAGTTGTATTTATTAATTAAATAAATACAATTAGTAGGCGTATGAATAATCAATAGTAATGTAAATCCAAGCAGACTGTTAGAATGTGCCATGAGTAAAATACAGAAACAAGAAATTTTAAGAGAAGTGCAGATTTACAAAAGGATGTGCCATAAATTTTTTATGCTGAATTTCATTGTATAAACAAATTAAAATTACAATTTTGTTTAAAATAAATTGCCTGACTTTGTAAATTATGTTACTAATGAAATTTACAATATATTGGAATTTACTAATATCACTGGAAAGTAGGTTGATAAAAACTAGAATATACTAGGGGGTACCCAAAAACACCAGAATTTTTTTAAAAAGCTATTCATTTTCAATTTTTTTACAAGAACAACCTTATTCTCTTCAAAGTAATCACCGTTAAAATTAATGCATATGTTTCACCAATGCTTCAACTTTTCGAAAAATTGTTTGTAATCATCTTTAGAAATGACTGACAGCTTCTGTTTCTTCTCTACCTCTTCAATGTTGTCAAATCGATGGGTTTTCATTCTTGGGGCAGCTTAACCATGCCATTTTAGCCCCAAACTATGTAACGGAGATGAATATGTGAGCAGGTGCATTCTTGTGGTGGAAAAACCCAGTCTCCTGTCTGCCACAAATCGGATTTTTTTAAACAAACACTGCTGCACAATCTTTTTAAAACCTCCTCCAAATAAAAGGTTTGACAGTCTGACTTGAGCGAACTAACTCTGAATGAACTATTCCCCTAGCATCGAAAAAGCACAACAGCATTGTTTTGACGTTTGATTTGAATTGACCTTTTTATTGACAGGGTGGCGTCTTCCATTGACTTGACTGTTGCATTGTTTCTCGTCATAACCACAGCACTACGACTCATCACTAATAATGACCTTTGACAGAAAATGGATCAGTTTCAAGCTGTTTCAAAGTACAACATGTTTCAACTTGATGGTCTTTTTTATTGTCAGTCAGAGCCCTACGAACAACTTGGTACCAACCCTTTGATTAATTGTCAATGTAAAGTACAGTTGCTTGTCTGTGAGATAGAGCTCTCGAGATTTTTCAAAACTTTTGTTCATTCGGCCAGTTGATGGACGTTCAGAACGAGGTTTGTCATCAATCAGCATGTCACCATTTATAAACCAAGCAAACCACTTGTACACTTGTTTTTCTCATAGCATCATCTTTGTAAGCTGTTTCAACATTCAACACTTTTAGCAGGATTTTTACTGAGTACAAAACAATTTCACAGCTACAGTTGTTCATTTAAATTTGCCACCATAGAAAACAAAACAGCGCCTGCAAAAACAATCACCGCAGGTGAACAGAACGAGCCATGTTGACAACAGGCAGCATTGAACTTGCAATATCCATATGTACAGAAACTCCACCCATGGCAATACTATAGTACCCTCTGATACACTAACTTCTGGCTTCAGCCCAACATTATTTCAAATATCTACTAAAAATTCTTCATCTGTCTAAAAGCTATGAGCTTAAATTTAAAACAATCTGAACCTTTTTATAAGAGGCCTGTTGAAAAAGTAATGATTATAAGGACCTAAAGGGAAAACGTTGCGAAGGGTGACAAAATTGAATTTGTTATCTGACAAAAATAGCATTAATTTCAAATCGACTGATGTAGTGAGTGAATGTATATGACGCTTCACATAACAAGTACTGGATCTTCGCATACCACGTGCATAGATTTAGAGCAGTATTGTAACATGAAATTTTTAATGATACTCGGGAAGAACTGTAAACATACAGACTGATGATTGACCGAGATTAAAGATGACGAGGTTATTAAACCAGGTGATATTTTGAAAAGATATAAAATATTTGAAGAGTTTAGAGAGGGAAGAATGTTAATGAGTTTCCCTGTGAGCTACTTTAGGCACATTGGACTGAAGTTCTACAGAATATAACTATTGTTCAAAGATCAAATGATGACTATACAAGGGCTTGCTGCATAATTATACATTTCAATTAACAGTTCATTTGGCCATGCACCATGTCTTGCAGATAAGTGCCTCACTTGCGGACAGTGAACAAAATGAAGCATTGTGTCTCCATAGTCAAGACCTAATAGCGAGGTTTGAACTTATATTATAGCTATAGATGAATCCTGGATGTATCACTATGATTCTGAATTTAAACAAGATCACAATATAAAACAGTGTATTTTCCCTTTCTGAAAAAACCAAAGCTGAGTTACAGTGGTGTTAAGGTTATGATAATAATCTTCTTTTATTTGGAAAGTTTTTTGAACAAACATGCTCTCCCTCAAGGCAATATGGCCCCCTCATAAGGCTGTATGATACCTGGTTATTAAATAACAAGACTGCATGCGCAGAAGGCGTACTATAGGGGAAGGGGGCTAAAGAATGCGGTGTTGGATACCTGGAAGTGTCTAACGTATTTTTTTCTCATGTCTATAACTTTGTAATGAAAAACATTAGCAACAGATCAATGTTAAATTTTAAAAAACTTTGACTGTTATAAGATATTGAGAGAATCTACGACAAGAGTTCTCTATCTCATGCAGATATTTTTGAGTGGTATAAACTGTTTTTTGAAGGCTGAGAGAGTTCTGGTTTTACCAAGATTTTAATATGGAGGTCCTGATACACTTGATCACTATTTTCTAAGAAACTCCAACTTTTAATCTGATAGATTTAGAAATAAAATAATAATTTATTTTCAAAAATTAGAACTTCAAGATACTAAAACTATGCAATAACTATAGGAAAACAAAGCAAAAATTAGAACTTCAAGATATTAAAACTATGCAATAACTATAGGAAAACAAAAGTATTAAAAGATAAGAAACTCATAAATTATGAAAAAATAAATTCAATTTTAACAGAAAAACACAAATTTAGTCAATGCTATAATTTAAAGCAAGGCTAATATAATTAGTATTAGAAACAACTTACATTTTTAACTTTCTGGTAACAATTGCCTTTATTTTCATCCTTTTGAAAGCATGTCAAAATGACAAAAAGAATTTATTGCACAATAAAAATAAGGGAAACATTTATAGAAAGTAGAACAATTATTTTAAAAATATATATCAAGCCAACATCCCATTAAAATAATTTATTACAACTTACTTATATTTAAATGATCACTAAGGACTATAACACAAATTTTACCAGGTTATTATTGCATTTAATAACACATACTATTAAAGTGACAAAAAGGATACCATTGGTCAATACTGTTCTAGGATCTAGTAAAAACTGGATCCTCATCATCTTAAATAAATGTTGACTTGAAAGTGCATTGCCAATCAACAGTATTACATAAACCTAAATTTATTTCTTGAGGTAAGTCCCCCAATATTTTGACAGAGATTTGTTTCTATATGTTTTTGTACAATGAATGGAAGTAGAACAAAATATAATCTAAAGAATGTTGGAGTTTTCACCAATTTAAAATCAGCTAGTCACAAAATACACCTGTGGAAAACAACCTTTTTATACTTCCCACTTTTATACATTTCCACTGTCATTAATTTTTCTACTATTAGCTTTAGTAACATCCTATACCTCAGAACCGTAGAGTATAACTCTCTGAACAATACTTTTGTTTCTCTCGTGATCGTCTTTTGCCACAGAAGAGAGGCCCGTGTTACTGCACAGCGGTTTATTCTCTCCCTGATTTCTTCTTCACTATCACATTTCTTATTAAAGATCCCCTTTTTAGATATTGTACCTCCTTGATTTTGCTGTTTTCTAATCCAAGCTTGCTGTATTACCATATAATCTGATAAAATTAGTGGACCGAAATACCAGGTATAAGACTCTGTGTTAAATCTCGGGTACACTGTGTGGAAACTACTCCATGGATGGAATTGAAGAAAATTTAACAGCTAACGATCTTCTCCTCCAATTGTGTCAACCGATGTTCTTGCTGTTTAGTTGTTACTTGGTGTCGGCCAGTAGCTGATGTTCATTGTCATACTGACAACATGAAGAGTTAGTGTATTTTTGTGTGTATCCAAAATGAACGATAATAGTGGAAGGAATTTATTTGCACTCACAGGATTGCTCGGATTATGAACCACAACGGATTTACCTCTAATACCTCTAGTTTGAAAACTATCCAACACAGAAAGTTGAAATTTATATTCTACTTTTGGGTGTCTTTTAGATATTATTCCTACTAATATAGTGACTACAAGAGTATTAAGTGGTAATCTCCAAGCCTCCCAATTTTCTAAGTTTTCAAATTAATTTGATGTTATTTTATTACGGTCAATAAAAAACACGAATCTTGTATGGTTGCAAATCGACTTTCGAGAGCTTATTAATTACAGTGCTCTCATTTTCGAGCTGTAGAAGACTGCAGGTCCTATTGAATTTTGCGTGAAAATTCTGTTGCTACGTGTTGCTTCTTGTTTTACTACACTGTAGGTTTGTTTTGGTCCGAATTGGGGTTAATTTTCTCTATCAAATTGAATAATTTATCTTTTATTTGTACTTGTTTGTTAATTATATTATTTTTATATTAATAAAATATAACATATAATGACCTCTACCATTATAAAAGGGATTGTTTGTGTCCTCTTACATAACTATCTACTAACTACTGCAATATAAATATACATACTTGCTGTATTTACTTACTTGTGATTGATTATACTGAATATAATCTTGGGGAACACTCCGATAGACGGTTGAGCCTTGAGGCAATTCTTTGACAGGTTGCTGGTCGAGTACGTACGTATTGTTGTACAAGTTTTGCGAAGTAAATGACGGAGAAGGCATACATGTGTAGTTTTGCATAACCGGACTAGTATTGTTTTGTAAGTTCAAATTTGACTGAATACTTGAATTATCAAAAAAATTATTACTTAATCCGGCATCTATTCTTATTTTAGATGAATTAGAGTGATTGACCATTTTTATTTGTACTGGGACTTCAATTTCATTTTTCCCAACTGGGTTACTTTCATTCTTCAAAGTCACAACAGGAATTTTTCTTCCTTCGTTGGTGATTATGGCTTTTTTTATAGGAATATCACTACTGACAATCTGGTAACACAAGATAACAGACATTAGAATTACATAATTGACAAAAATCAGTATTTCATTTGAAAATATTTAATGGAATGTAACAGAGTACACATTAAATTAAATAGTTTACTACTATGACAATATATAGTTAAATCAAATAGCTACAGCAAATAGTTAAAACAAAACAATATTTTCCACTGACTAGAAATAATGATTTAAAAGAAGAATGAAAAAAACAGATTAATCAATGTTTATAGTTTACAAATTTCTAAGTATTTTAATTTAAATATATTGCACAAACATTGTAGCAAAAACCAAAGATAGTTTGTTTACAAAACATTATTATCACCAGTGTTTGTCTCAAGGATGTGTGGCCGAAGAGAGATTAGTAGTTTGACTGCCTGCCAACAGGATTCTAGGAACTTTCCTTTCTAATACAAAACCTAAAACTCAATGAATGATCCATAATAACAAACACAACTGTCGTGTTGCAACTGTTCAAAGATTACTTGTAAATAACTTTACTCTCTCCAGATTGTTGACACATTTATCAATATAATTTTCATTGTGATTAAATGAAATTTAAGAAAACGTACAAATATTTCATTTGGCATATTACACAAATTGCATTATAGATTTTAAAAACAAACTTGAAATAGAAAATATTGTTATAACATATATATACCACTCTTTAATTATTTAAAAAGATTTTGTCTCCCTTTGGCTAAATTATTATTTCTCTTCATGTATGTGTGTAAGAGAGATTGTTAAAACTATATTGCTCAAACTCTTGAATGATTAAATGTAGAGCCTTAAGGTGAGTCTTTGACAGTGTGCAAGTCAAGAGCAGATACATTTCAAAATGTAGGGAAAACTTATTTAAAAACTAATTCAGAATTACTGAATAAAAAAAATTATTAACAAAAAAACAAAATACAGAAAAATTATGAGTCAGCACAATCAACATATTATTTAAATATACTTTAAAATGTGAAATCTTAATTTGATTACTGAAATAAGCACTTATACCAAAAGCAACATGAAATAATTAGGCAAATGTTTTTTATCTTCAATATAGATGTTAGTTTATAGAGGTAAGATACTAACCATTACATCATCGTCATCGTCGTCGTCATCATCATCATCATCCTCATCATCACTAATTAATATAGGAGAACTTCTATTACTCAGGCTTTCAGAAGCAACATTCCTATGATCTAAATTAGATGTACTTGGAAAACTTTTCCTTGATAATCCTCTTCTATGTCTTTTTCTGGACCTGATCTGCTCTTGGTTTGTTCCTTCTTTATCAATCTCTCTAAAAATGTTATGACAAAAACGTTGTTTTGGTAAAAAAAAATCATGAAAATAACTGCTAAAACCTCCATTATTTATATACTTTGAAACAACTAATGTTGCAAAGAGACACCATATTTAATAAAACTCTGTAGAATATAATCATATGAGTTAGGTATACTCTTATAAATGAACATAAAACTAAGTTAAAAGTCATAAAATGTCGTTGCCTATAACTGAATATTATTAATTCAACCAAATAAAAGTAAAGAAGTTAAAAGAAATAGCTATCGTTATCAGATGCAGTAGCTGTCAAATCTTGTACAACATTGTCAATTCTTGCATAAAAGGTTAAGCTATTGTTATCAGATGCAACAGCTGTCAAATCTTGAACATTATTGTCAACTCTTGCAAAGAAAGTAAAGAAATAGCTATTGTTATCAGATGCAACAGCTGTCAAATCTTGTACAACATTGTCAACTCTTGCAAAGAAAATAAAGAAATAGCTATCGTTTTCAGATGCAGCAGCTGTCAAATCTTGTACAACATTGTCAATTCTTGCATAAAAGGTTAAGCTATTGTTATCAGATGCAACAGCTGTCAAATCTTGAACATTATTGTCAACTCTTGCAAAGAAAGTAAAGAAATAGCTATTGTTATCAGATGCAACAGCTGTCAAATCTTGTACAACATTGTCAACTCTTGCAAAGAAAATAAAGAAATAGCTATCGTTTTCAGATGCAGCAGCTGTCAAATCTTGTACAATATTGTCAACTCTTGCAAAGAAAGTAAAGAAATAGCTATCTTTTTCAGATGCAGCAGCTGTGAAATCTTGTACAATATTGTCAACTCTTGCAAAGAAAGTAAAGAAATAGCTATTGTTATCAGATGCAGCAGCTGTCAAATCTTGTACAACATTGTCAACTCTTGCAAAGAAAGTAAAGAAATAGCTGTTGTTATCAGATGCAGCAGCTGTCAAATCTTGTACAACATTGTCAACTCTTGCAAAAAAAGTAAAGAAATAGCTATTGTTATCAGATGCAACAGCTGTCAAATCTTGAACATTATTGTCAACTCTTGCAAAGAAAGTAAAGAAATAGCTATCATTTTCAGATGCAGCAGCTGTCAAATCTTGTACAATATTGTCAACTCTTGCAAAGAAAGTAAAGAAATAGCTATTGTTATCAGATGCAGCAGCTGTCAAATCTTGTACAACATTGTCAACTCTTGCAAAGAAAGTAAAGAAATAGCTATCGTTTTCAGATGCAGCAGCTGTCAAATCTTGTACAACATTGTCACCTCTTTCAAAGAAAGGAAAGAAATAGCTATCGTTTTCAGATGCAGCAGCTGTCAAATCTTGTACAATATTGTCAACTCTTGCAAAGAAAGTAAAGAGATAGCTATTGTTATCAGATGCAGCAGCTGTCAAATCTTGTACAACATTGTCAACTCTTGCAAAGAAAGTAAAGAAATAGCTATCGTTTTCAGATGCAGCAGCTGTCAAATCTTGTACAATATTGTCAACTCTTGCAAAGAAAGTAAAGAAATAGCTAGTGTTATCAGATGCAGCAGCTGTCAAATCTTGTACAATATTGTCAACTCTTGCAAAGAAAGTAAAGAAATAGCTATTGTTATCAGATGCAGCAGCTGTCAAATCTTGTACAACATTGTCAACTCTTGCAAAGAAAGTAAAGAAATAGCTATCGTTTTCAGATGCAGCAGCTGTCAAATCTTGTACAATATTGTCAACTCTTGCAAAGAAAGTAAAGAAATTGCTATTGTTATCAGATGCAACAGCTGTCAAATCTTGTACAACATTGTCAACTCTTGCAAAGAAAGTAAAGAAATAGCTATCGTTTTCAGATGCAGCAGCTGTCAAATCTTGTACAATATTGTCAACTCTTGCAAAGAAAGTAAAGAAATAGCTATCTTTTTCAGATGCAGCAGCTGTCAAATCTTGTACAACATTGTCAACTCTTGCAAAGAAAGTAAAGAAATAGCTATTGTTATCAGATGCAGCAGCTGTCAAATCTTGTACAACATTGTCAACTCTTGCAAAAAAAGTAAAGAAATAGCTATTGTTATCAGATGCAACAGCTGTCAAATCTTGAACATTATTGTCAACTCTTGCAAAGAAAGTAAAGAAACAGCTATCATTTTCAGATGCAGCAGCTGTCAAATCTTGTACAATATTGTCAACTCTTGCAAAGAAAGTAAAGAAATAGCTAGTGTTATCAGATGCAGCAGCTGTCAAATCTTGTACAACATTGTCACCTCTTTCAAAGAAAGGAAAGAAATAGAAAAACGAAACCAACAAAACACTATGGAATTGAGGGTGTGGTGCCACTTTAAGAATTTGCAGTTTGTTTGGTATCAACTACAAAAAAGTATGAAACTACAAGTATTAGACATCAATGCCATATCGAAATAGAAGACTATCAGTATAAATTTTTCTCTCTGTCGATTTTGTGACTTCCATACTAAATGTGAAATGAATTAATTAACATAACAGACAATGCTACGATATATAACAACCGCTCTATATGTTGATGCAAACTATATTGAAACATTGCCGCTTCAATACGTAAAGCCAATACCACAGATGTTATATTCATTTTAGCATAATAATAATGCCAATGTGTCAAGTGGATGTGTATATCACTCCCCACTAGGAGTGACAACTATTTTATATAATACGTAGCCTTGTTCACAAATCATGCAGCCTCGTTAACATATCAAATGGCCTCAATTACATTTCATGTATTGTGTATACACTAACCAGAATCAGAATTGCCACATTAATCTATAAAGAATCGAGTATTTAATGACGATTCCTCGGTACCATTAGAATTGACGAATACCAGGAATTGACCCATCCCCAGTGTAAACGCCACTGTGTTTAAGATCACTTTCATTGGGATAGGCTGGATTATTATCATTTAACAACACAGCTTTGTGACAGTTCAGATAAATAGGTGTTAGCAACTATAAATTCTTTAACAAAATGGTTGTGAAACCTGTCTCTAAATAATAACCAGTAATCCAAATAGAAATTTCATTATAAAAATATAAAGGGACTATGTTATTATTAAAACACCTAGGTTTTTAAAATTCGAAAAATAATTATTTTAATTTAGATTTCCCAGTTGCATTGAAACAAAACAGACTTGTATTTCAATATTGAATTGAACACGGTATATTGAATTGAATATATGTTCAATTGAATTGAAATCAATATTAAATTTAACTGTCTTTTTTACTTACACTTTTAAAATGTTTTAAACTTGCCTATAGTAGCACTTACTTTGCTTGTTGACTTTGGGAGATGTGTCCCTTTGTCAACTCAGACTGTAACTGATCTCAAGGTTTACGTAGGTTAGGGTGGGGGTGGGATATTTTGGTGGTGTGGGTGTATTTTGTGTGTATTAGGAGTTATGATGTCAAAAAGTGCTGTGAGTTATAATGTAATTGTGTATTGAGTATGTGTGTAGGGTGTAGTTTGAAGTGCCTATATATTTCGTATTGTTCGGTTGTGTAGTGTTGGTTATTTCTGTGTTGTTTATGAAGAATTTGTAGGTTAGATGTTATATCTATGTAGTCATGTTTTGTGGAGTTGAGATGATCGGCGAAGTTTGATTGGTAGTTATTGTTTTTTAGTGCTTTTATATGTTCTTGGTAACGTGTGTAGAATGACCTCCCTGTCTGGCCTATGTAAAAACTGGGGCATGAACTGCAAGTTAGTTTGTAAACTCCAGTGGTGTTCTAAATGTCGTTGATTTTGCTGTTGGGTTTAAATTGTTTGTTGAGAGTGTTGTGTGTGGAGTAAGCTATTTTGTAGTTGTATTTTCGTAATGTGTTGGTTAGATTGTGGGTTTTGGATGATCTGTATGGTATTGATAAGTATTCTATGGGACTGTCATCTTGTGTTTGTATTTGGGTTATTATGTTTATTTTTCAAGCGGTTGTATAATTTGTCTATCATTGTTGGGTTGTATCCGTTTGTTTGTGCTATATATTTTATGGTGTTTAACTCCTGGTAGTGTTCATCTTTGTCTAGTGGTGTTTTAAGGAGGCGATATATCATGGTGTTGTAAGCAGCTAGTTTATGTTGGTGTGGGTGGTTTGAGGAACTGTGTATGGTCGTATTGGTGCTGGTGGGTTTTCGGTATATGTTGAATTTATGTGTTTGTTTGTCTGTTCGTTTAATTGTGAGGTCTAAGAAGTTGAGGGAGTTTTGTTGTTCTGTTTCGATGGTGTATGTTAGTTTAGGGTGTATGGAATTTAGGTGTTTTAGAAATATGTGTGCTCTGCGTGTGTTGCCTTTATATAATGTTATGATGTCGTCGACGTATCTGTACCAGTAAATTATGTTATCTGAGTATTTGTTGTTGTGTAAAATGTGGTTTTCTTCAATATGGTGTATGAATATTTCTGCTAAGATGCTGGCTATGGGGGGAGACCATAGGTAGTCAATCTTTCTGGTTGTAGTATGTGTTATTGTAGGTGAAGTAATTTTGAGATGTGATTAATCTTGTGAGGTGGATGATTTCGTCAATGTGTGTATTTGGTGTATTTGTGTCTATTAGCATGTTTTTGAGGATTTCGATGGTTTCTGGAATGGGGATGTTTGTATATAGATTTGATATATCAAAAGAGACTAAGATGGAATTGTGTGGGATATTTACGTTTTTAATTTTGTCTATTAGATTTAGTCTATTTTTTATGCTACAATGATTATTAAATTTTATATGGTTTCGGATAGTTTTGTCAAGGAATTTGGCTAGAAGATGAGAAGGGGCGCTTGTATGGTTGATTAGTGGACGTATTGGGATGTCTGTTTTGTGAAGTTTGGGCAGGGCGTTTAGTTTAGGGGCTATTGGCTTTATTTGTTTTAGGTGCTTTTTGGTGTGGTGTGGGATTATAAGTTTTGTTTTGTTAATTGCTTCTTTGATTTGAGCGTTGTATTTTGTTGTTGGGTCTTCTTTTAGTGTAATGATGTTGTTATTTTGGATGAAGCTGTGTACTTTTGTGTTGAGGTCGCTATTGTTAATAATTACCGTTGTGTTGCTTTTGTCAGCTTTGGTAATGGTTAAATTTTGTTTTTTAAATTTGTTTTTGATGGATTCGGCTACTTTTAATTCTTGGGTGTTTGTTTTGGGGGGTTTAATTTGGGTTATTTTTGTTTTATTTGGTGTCTGATTGCATCTTGTTGTTCTAACGGTATGTTGTGTTGGATTGTATTTTCAAGATCTAATATTAGGGTTTTGGTCCTAAATACAGCCAACAAAATTTCACCAACAAGAGGCTTACAACACCATGATATATCGCCTCCTTAAAACACCACTAGACAAAGATGAACACTACCAGGAGTTAAACACCATAAAATATATAGCACAAACAAACGGATACATACAACCCAACAATGATTGACAAATTATACAACCGCTTGAAAAATAAACATAATAACCCAAATACAAACACAAGATGACAATCCCATAAAATACTTATCAATACCATACAGATCATCCAAAACCGACAATCTAACCAACACATTACGAAAATACAACTACAAAATAGCTTACTCCACACACAACACTCTCAACAAACAATTTAAACCCAACAGCAAAATCAACGACATTTACAACACCACTGGAGTTTACAAACTAACTTGCAGTTCATGCCCCAGTTTTTTACATAGGCCAGACAGGGAGGTCATTCTACACACGTTACCAAGAACATATAAAAGCACTAAAAAACAATAACTACCAATCAAACTTCGCCGATCATCTCAACTCCACAAAACATGACTACATAGATATAACATCTAACCTACAAATTCTTCATAAACAACACAGAAATAACCAACGCTACACAACCGAACAATACGAAATATATAGGCACTTCAAACTACACCCTACACACATACTCAATACACAATTACATTATAACTCACACGCACTTTTTGACATCATAACTCCTAATACACACAAAATACACCCACACCACCAAAATATCCCACCCCCACCCTAACCTACGTAAACCTTGAGATCAGTTACGTCTGAGTTGACAAAGGGACACATCTCCCAAAGTCAACAAGCAAAGTAAGTGCTACTATAGGCAAGTTTAAAACATTTTAGAAGTGTAAGTGATTACTAGTAGCTCACGCGAAGATGTAATCAACAAATGTCTTTTTTAATATTTTTTCAGACTTGCTGAGTGCAATGTGGTAAACACTTCAGGCACAAGCCTGTTTTATCAGCATTATAGATTTACCTTTGATCAAGCTTTTACGATAAACAATTAAAAATCATAAGCAAATATTTTACTGGCTTCTATATCAACACTAAGTTATGATATAGCTTATGTCATAACTATATGGGGAATTCTCTGATGCCATAATAGTCTTTAAAATCGTAAACTAGCTAGAAGAAGTTTTATAATGTACTTTTCCGCCAAGTGCTGTATGAAAAATTTGTGCTTGTTCATCAAATATTGACCCAATTTATGGAAAGTAAGTGTACTGAGGTGAGACTCTCCTGTCTGAAGGGATTTTATTTTCAAGTTAGCTATATTTCCGTTTAGGTTGCTTCCTCCCCTCCACATGAGAACTGTTTGAGATCAGTAAATTGAAAACTGCTGACACAAAAATGCGCTTTGTGAAAAATGTCAATGCAATCTCCTACCAAGTGCAAAATATATGGCATCATCTGTTATCATATTTGGAAGGGAAAACCTCTGGATTATGTTTAAAATGAGGTGAAAATACATATGAATTGTAGGTATGAATTGTATGAGTGTGCATAAGTGGTGTTGCGAGTTTAAAAACTGTTGTACGTCTGTGCATGATGACCAGAGGAACGGAAAACCTTCAATTGTGGAAATGGTGGTAAAAATTAAAATGTGTACTGTGACCATCGCGGATTGACTGTGGATGAACTTTCTGTGATGTTTTCATAAGTCTCCATATCTCTACTACACAAAACTATCACAGAAACCCTCAGATATCGGAAAATATTTGTGAGGTGAGTCCGAAAACAGCTGACAGACTAATAAGTTGAATCGAGTGGAGCCAGACAGGTTTTTGAGGCGCTGCAAACTCCATGGAGATAGATTTTTCCACTTCATCGTTACTAAAGATGAAACTTGGGTTACACGCTGCAAGCCTCAACCGAAGGTTTACCCTTCCAAACAAGGCAATGGATGATGCAGCGTTTTTCCCAATTGGTTGGATATTGGATTGACATTTTTCACAAAACGCAGTATAGCATTGATAATTATCAACATACTGACCTCAAACCACTCTCGTTGTGGAGGAGAGAAGTTACGGAATTGTAGCCAACATGTTGAAAATAAAATTTCTCCGGCCTTCAGATCCTCAGAACACTTTCTTTCCAGATACACCTTGTATTTCTACATTATGTATATAATAACTCATATATTAAAAGATTATTAAACAAATATATTAAAAACAGATGTGATAAGCACATATAATAACCTTACCTAGCAGCAGATGCTGTACTATTTCTTGTAATAGGTGGCTCTTCAGTCCTTTGAGCACTTCTGGTAACTTCACTATTTGTTTCTGGATTTTGTTTTGCTAGAACACAAAATAGCTTTTAAATTTTTTTTTTTTTTTTTTTAATTTACAGTGTAAATCTAAACTTCTTGTTACTACTTTGCCCTACTACTGCCCTATAATAAATATTATGTTTTGGTTTACACATAATACATCAAAGGTGGCAGATTCAAGATGCCATATACGAAATGATTTAATAGTTTTTTTTTGTTTCTCTTTAGTCTTAAAATGATAGGTTTACTAGTGTGCTGTTTTCCAACTGAATTTAGTTTCCAGTGTGAATGTTTACATAGTAGTAAAACTGTAAAAAATATTTGATTTAAAGTATACAATGTAAATTGTAACAAAAATACAAACCCAATTCCTAGTAATTTCATATTGCATTGATTTAGCGCAGAATACTATTGACAAATACAACTACCCAATTTATTTTTAGAATTAAAATTTATTTCCTGGTGACAAAACTTACTGTCTAAGGTATTTTTACTAGCTTTTTTCGGTCATATATCAGACATTTTTGTGTTAATAAAATTCACTTTTTGTAAAATGTTTAGAGTATTTGACTTTCTAATCACATTTTTCTTGAAGGTTAATCCACAAGTTTGATTAAAAAACATTGTATTTATTACCTGTTTATTTCGCATATGGAAATTATATGTCAAATATAAAAAACACAGTTTCTTGCATAATAAATTTCCAGATTCCAGTCTATTCCAGATTCGGCATGAACTACTGCGCCTTAGTTCTGTAATATGTTTTTTTTTAAAGTGTATATCTGGAAGGCCTCGAACAACTGAAAATTTAAAGCTAGCCATTTGTAATGAAAAAGCGGCTATACCGATTAACCTGATGGTGAAGGCAATGGATAATTTCAATGCATAATTAGATGAATATGTGCACAATGAAAGTCGTCACTTGACTGATTTAATTTATAAAACAAAATAAGCGAATTTTGTAATTTAAGTCCTTTAATAAAAAATGCCTAGAAATTATGTTTAAAATCTTCTAATAATTTTTTTACATCTTATCTTTATTACAGAATAATAATATTATTATTATCTTTTTACATCTGCAAAACCATCCACTATTTCTGCTGGTCCCTGTACTTTTAATTGGACAACTATCCAGTTCCCCTCCCAAAAAACTTCATGATGTAACTTTGTACCTGGCCTGAATCCTTACATCTACTACTCTAAAAAGTCTTCAAGTATGAATATTTTTTTTGTATGATATACAGCTATCAAACAAGAATGTCTGTTTGTAATTTGAAAATAAAAATACTATTATCATTTTATAAACAGGTTTTCATTACTTTACCTTTTTGTTATTACCAATTTTTTTAAAGTTTGTTTATATCAAAAAAGTGGTTACATGATATTTGTATCACAAAATTTTGTCATTTGTAAAGTAACACAACATAAAACAATATGATATAACAATATAATAAAGCGATTATGTATGCACATTTTTTTTTTTAATAATTTTTGGGGGCTGTATGATGTTTGGAAAATTACTGATCAAAAGGCTAACCATGCGTCCAAAATTGCAGAACTACGTGCAACTGGTAAAGCAATTTCTATTATCAAAAGGCATAAGCATAATTGTTAAAAAGCCATCAGCCTATTTAGTTTCAGATTAAAAGTGTACAATTAAAGTAAATGACAAATGAATTACTCTAAAATATTATAGAAAGCATTTCAACTAAATAAATAATAAAACCCACTAACCACAATACAAAAATCTTTATTTCACTAAAACTACTTTATGTACTGATGTCTCTAAAGTACTTCTGAAGATGATTACGATGTAATCAAAATATACATAAAGTAATTTTATTAAAATGAAGATTTTTTTATTGTGGTTAGAGGGGTTTTATTTATTTAGTTAAAACTAGTATACAGTGCTCAAAAAAAATGTACTAAGAAAGCATTTTGTAAGACAGTCAAGTAGGTTTCTATATAACGATATTGCTTGGATAAACTTATTTGGAAAGTGAGTTAGGAACTATGTTGTAATAGTTGACACACTAACACCCTTATTGACTATCATTTCATACATTCACAAAAATCAAATCAAAATGATCATATAAACAGCAAATACAAATGTACTATGCATTGACTACTCAAATTGAAAAATTTCATTGTATACATTTCTATTAATTAAGTTTTTATCTTTAAATATTGACCAACATACCCTGATCAAGCATCTGTGTACATTCTCTACACTCAAATTGAGGGTCTTTCCACCTAAGTTTGCCGCAACCGATGTGCATGCCCTGAGATCCACATAATTTACATAGTACAAGCTCCCACCTCCTAAGATAAATAATAACAAATGTTAATATTATCTATATTTCTAAACATTTAAAATAGTTTCAAAAGGTTATTAGTGAATGTTAAGAGCATTATTGATGATGATCATTAATTTGTAACCCTTTAAATTACTTCATAATCTAGATTACAGAACAATCTACTAGATAATTTTAAAATCCTGAATACTTCCCAATTTTCGCAGTCAAAAATAATAAGATCATTGTACCTTTTTCAACTTAGATACACTAACAATATTGCACAGTCTATACCCAATGTTAACTTGTGAGTGTAATGTAATTAAAATTCTTCACAAGCAAAAATTTCTCAAGAATTCAGGCAATGTGATACAACACCTGAGTTGATCAGTCCCCCATTTTCATTTCAAGGATGTACCCTAGAAAGCTTTTATATAAATGATTTAATTATTAATTGTTACAACTCTTATACTGAAAGTAATCAAATTTCTGTATTTTTCACTCAATTTAGGAAATTTCTTTTCAACAAGAATGAAATGTCAATGACCTTTTTGTTCTTCTCACTTTACTTCCCTTTGTTGCCATCCAAATAATTTCATACCTCATTTTAATAATGGCTCTACTTTACTTACAGTCTGTCAAAATTATTTCAATTTGTTTTGTAATAGTTTTTCTTTATATTACCGCCAAATAGTCCTGAGAGCAAACTGTTCTAGTTGTCGCCACGAGAGACAGACAGCTGATCGATAGCAACACAGCTGTGCGGGCAAAAAGCTTGATTTTTCTGGTATAGTTTTGTTAAAAAATAAAAGCCAGTCATCTATTAGTGTTATAAGACACATCTTCCTGGTGACCAAAGGAGAACATCCTGCGGCATGCTATCTTCCCGAGGAAACCAGTGAGGTAACTTATAATCCTAATGACGACTCCCAACAGGTAAACTACTAATTTAATATTTCTTTTATGTCTATTAGTATACAATTTTATTTGAACTCACTGTCCATGGCCCATGGAGAATTATTTGTGTTGATTATTTGTTCTAAATGCTATTTCAAAATTAATATTAATGATTTCTTGTTTTATCAAATCCTCTGACGATAGTGAGATTTCAGTTTTATAATTTTCCAAATTTGTTTTCTAAAATGAAAAATTTTAATTATAGCATTGAAATATTCGATTTCGCCCTGTTATAGTGTCTGACACTTCCAATTCAAATTAAATTTGTTAAATAAAATTTTGATTCAGTAAACTTTTCAACTTCTAATAAAGGTATTAACTACATTTGCATTGAAACATCTTGTGGGCTGTGTAATGTTGCATACATTTCATAGGCCTTTTTGCACAGCATTGGCCCTGAAATTTTTACTGTAGAAAAAAATCGAGTTGAGATGAATAAGTCATAATTTCCACTTTTTAAATTTAAGTAGCTGATATTTTAGCTTTTCCGATGCTGTAATTTTTCTTTGGAAGGTTCACTTTCCCATTTGTAAAGTTAATTTTTCTAAATTATAAACGTGTTGTGTTCATTTTGATAAAGTTAACAAAATTGAATTTTTAATAAGGAAATGCATTTATCCATACATAAATAACCATGCTGCACAACAGACTATGGTAAATCCATGTTTTTTTAACCATATTGTCCCTATTATCATTTGTCAATTAAAGTAAATTGCTTTAATATACATCAATATTTTTTACTTCCCCTTCCTTTTTATTATCCTGCTTTTATTAACAATTAGTGTCATCATTTGTTTTAATAATTGAATCTTAGATCTTCAATGGTACTTGGATTAGCTTCTGCGTCTGGGTATTTTCCTTTTCACAACTACAGTCAGAAGTAATGGGTCAGTCATAACTGTTTTTGTTTCCTAGTTTAGATTTTCTGACATAAAGAGTCGCCCAATCTTTGGACACTATTCATGTGTTGGTTCCAACATGTTTATTGCACAACATGTTTGGGACACACTGTTGGTATGGGGCTTTAGAACAAACATATTTATGTGAAAATGGACTTTTTCTAGAATTAGAAGCTATTAACAACTTTATTCTAAGTAGCCAAGCAGTAAGTATGAATACATAGGTAAAATATTATTAGCCATTTGTTTTAGAAAACCAAATAAAGATTCTAATAACATTGTTAAGTATCTAGCGACAACTATGCCCTTTTGGTTTGTCATGTCAAAAAACCGTTAAGCTTAACATCGTATTAGCTTACAAAAAGACTAATTTTACACTACTTAACTAAGTGGATACAAAATTGCTTACTTGCTGACGCGTTTCAAATCATTTGTTCCTTTTACGAAGCAATGCCTCTACTAGCGGCTTTTTGCTGTTTACAAACGGTATGACGGGGTTGGATTTATGACAGTGAGTGAGGTGTTGGCATTTTGTATAATGCATTGGAAGAGGCTATTGGCTTCAAAGTGTGTGTGATCGTTTAGTATATTTTCCCTGTCTGTTGCGTAATGTTTGTAGATTTCATATCTAAGGTTGTTAGTTTTTATGTGTGTAGAATATTTAAATTAGTGTGTATGTCGGTATGTGTGTGTTGGGTGTTATTTAGGTATTTTGCGTAGCTGGATTTAGGGTTTGTTTGTTTTGTTTGTGTAATGTATTCATCGAAGCGTGTATAGAATGACCTGCCGGTTTGACCGATGTAATAGTTGGGGCAATCGTTGCAAGTTAATTTGTAAATACCTGAGAGTTTGTATGTGTCATTTTCTTTTTGAAAGGGTTGTATATGTTTTCTTAGATTGTTTGTTGTTTTGTAGGATATTTGGTAATGGAGTTTTTTGAATGTGGAGGCTATTTTGTGTGTTTTTATTGTGGTAGGCGAGGGATATGTATTTGTTGTTATTTGTGTAGTGTGTTTGTGTGGCTGTTTGATGGTGTTTATGCTTTATTTTCCTGAGTATGTTGTCTATGAGTGTGTGTGTTGGTAGCCGTTTTGTTGAGTGATGTATTTTATGGTATTAAGTTCTTTGTCATAGTCTTTCTGTATGTCTTACACTCTGTATGGTTCTACACGTTTCTAAACGTGCCTACATGTTTCTACACATTAAAACAGTAAAAAACTAACAACCTTAGAAAAATATGAAATCTACAAACACTGCTCAACAGGCAAGGAAAATATATTAAACGACCACACACACTTTGAAGCCAATAACCTCTTCCAATACATCACACAAAATGCCGACACCTCACCCACTGTCATAAATCCAACCCTGTCATACCGTTTGTAAACAGCCAAAAGCCGCTAGTAGAGGGTTAGCTTCGTAAAAAAAACGAGCGTTTTGAAACGCGTCAGCAAGTAAGCAATTACGTGTTCACTTGGTTAAGTAGTTTAAAATGAGTTTAATCAGTGAATTCAAGATGATTACATCAAAAAATTACAAAAAGACTTGAGAAACAGAAACATTTATGTTCAACTGGAATGAAACACAAATTCACTATATAACTGTTTCAAAACCACATGGCCCCAGTCAAACTGTAGGCAAAAGAAATAGGAAATTGTGGGACTAACAGAAATTACTTATTTCCTAAGTTTTTTTTCCATACTAAGTACTCACCATCAGTGTGAAATTTTAAGTAGTGTGATTAAAAACTATTTGTTTTAGTAAATTTTTTTTAAATAATTTAAATATAGTATAAGTTCTAAAGTAGTTAACTGGTAGAAATGTAATATGACTACAACATTCTTCTAATGATTCTTTTTTGTTTCCAAATATGGAAAAATAGCTTGTCAGAAAGTGGTGATCACTAACAAAGAAGTGATCTGTATTTTACAGAGTTTGAGATATTGTATTATTTTAATGACTTATAAAGGAAAGATCATTGTTGGAATAAGTGTGTAGAGCTAAAATCTAATTGTTATAAAAGAAATATTAAAAAATACCTTAATTTTCTAGCCCAGGTATGTTTTGTATACAGTACAGTCTCGCTAATCCGGTCTCCGATGATCCGGACGTCCGGCTAATCCGGACGGCCCAAAATTTTTGTTTAGTTATAGTATTTTACAGTGCACAATCAGTCTGCCGTCCACAAAAATATTTACTTTTATACTACTATATCTGTTATTTTTCAAAGGGGTTTTCCTACTCTAATAGACAAATAATATGTTTATTCATTAAAATATGAATTTACCCTATTATTTGTTTCTTTTGCCTGTTAAAGTAGGAAAAACTTCTTTGAAAAAATATATTCACATTAGATCTCCCAACACTACAACGCACGTGATATCAAGAGATATCTTGCGATAAACGAAAGATAAAGGACCGCTGACTAAACGGATAGACAGTCTATCCGTCTGGCGTCAGGTCAGTTAGGTTGTCGGACGGACGCCACCGTTACTGCTTCTCGCAAGATATCTGCTTAGTTGTCATTTAATTCTAGTGCAATATTGATCTGTGTTTTTTATTTACGTCTCGTTCAGTGTTCAGTGAAAATGGCGACTAAACGTAAGTCAGTGACAGTGACATTGGAACAAAAACTCCAATCTTTGTTTCGTATTGATGGAGGTGAATCGCATACTAAAATTGCAAAAGAGTTAGGCGTGGGAAAACAAACTGTTTCCGATCGGAAAAAAGTAACAGGAAATTGAAGATTTTTGTGCAAAAATTGTTAGTAAAGACATTTTAGGCGGCAGAAGCAAAAAAAAAAAAAAAAAAAAATTAAACCCTAGATGATGCTTTGTATGTATGGTTTTGCCAACAACGGGACAGGGTGTTCCATTATCGGGTGTAAATTTGCAAAGATCGCGCTGAAACTGAATGAAAAGTTAAAAGGAGACCCTAATTTTAATGCCAGTGTGGATTGGCTATCACGGTGGAAGGAACGACACGGCATCCGTCAACTCGGAATAAGTGGTGAAATTTTGTCAGGTGACAGTGATGCCAGTGAAAATTTCAAAGACAAATTTGGCAAGTTTCTCAGAGATGAAAACTTACAACCTGGTCACGTGTTCAACGCTGACGAAACCGGATTAAATTATAAAATGTTACCAAGAAAAACTTTAGCTTCCAAATTAGATTCAGTAGCAAAAGGGCATTAAGTTAAGAAAGAACGTATGACTTTGTTGCCCTGCAGTAATGCTTCTGGCGATCTAAAATTTCCACTTTTGGTGATAGGGAAATCCGCAAAGCCGAGGGTTTTTAAAAATGTAAATTTAAGTGTTCTACCGGCCCAATACAAGTTCCAAAAATCAGCGTGGATGAACAGTCAAATTTTTAAGGACTGGTTTTTTGAAAACTTTGTTCCAACAACAGACAAGTTTTTAAAAGAGAAAAAACTCACTTGAAAAGCGGTTTTACTAATTGATAATGCCCCATGCCACCCAAATGAAGAACAATTGCGTCATGGTGACATTTTTGTTAAATTTCTTTCTCCTAACGTCACGGCTCTCATTCAGCCGACGGACCAGGGTGTGATAGAGGCGATAAAACTGCCATATAGAAAAAAGTTAATTTTATCGCTTTTGTAACAACAAGAAGCAGATCCAGCTACACAATTTATTGAAATTCTTAAAAAAGTTACTATAAAGGATGTCATTTATATGGCTGCAGACCTACTAATGACGGCGCCGAATTTGTTCAGATTTTTTAACAATTGGAGGGTTGTGCCGTGTTGAAAGACACTGATATTTCCGAGTGGATTATCAGTGATAATGACATTGGTCATCAAGTGCTCAACGAGGACGAAATCGTCGCTGTGTGCATTGCAAACGCAGAAAATGACAGCTCGGAAGAGGAAGACTACACAGACGAACCGGTCAGCCCAACTCATGATGGGGCGGCTGCAATGCTGGAGGGGTTGATAGCCTACTTTGAGAAACAAAGTGATACGTCAACTGCGGAGCTACTGACCTTGAAACGCCTACGAGATCTTACTCTGAAACGACGCCATTTATCGTTAAAACAAAAGAACTTACAGACTTTTTTCACTAAGTTTTTTAAAGTTTATTTTTGTTTCAGTTTCATTTTTGTTTGAGTTTCTTTGTGCGTTTATACAGTATAGTGTAAATAACTTTATGTGAATACATTTATTCAACGAGAAAGATGCTTTGATATTTATTCATGTCATACCTTTTCTGTTACAATTACAGTATTTTTTGCTAAATAAGCTATGAAATACTGTACTGTATAGCTATAATTAGGCCTCAATTTCACTAAAACTACAATTTCAATGTTTCCCCGACTAAAACACATATTGTATGCATTTGTCTGGCTTTTTCCGTCTAATCCGGACTTTCGTTGATCCGGACAGGGTCCGGTCCCATCAAGTCCGGATTAGTGAGACTGTACTGTAATTAAATTAGGATAACAAAGCAAATACAGTAGAGTCTGGAAAATCCTAGTCCCAATTTTCTGAGCTTTGAGTATATTTAATCTATTTGAAAGGAAGTGAGTGGGGGGGGGGTCCAAGTAATGTTTATAGCCATAAAGAAAATGAATGGGATGTCCAAGAAATATTTATATCAATACATCAATCACAGCAAATGAGGCAGGCTTCCAAGAAATGTTTATATCAATACATCAATCACAGCAAATGAGGCAGGCTTCCAAGAAATATTTATATCAATACATCAATCACAGCAAATGAGGCAGGCTTCCAAGAAATATTTATATCAATACATCAATCACAGCAAATGAGGCAGGCTTCCAAGAAATGTTTATATCAATACATCAATCACAGCAAATGAGGCAGGCTTCCAAGAAATATTTATATCAATACATCAATCACAGCAAATGAGGCAGGCTTCCAAGAAATGTTTATATCAATATGTATTTTTCTTTTTCCCCATTCTGTTGTATCATTCAGTTCACTAGTGTTCTACAGATTGGTGTATTACCCAACTTCATCAGTTATGTTTGGATGTCCTTATCAGTTATGTTTAGATGTCAGACAGAAAGTCAATTAGCCATACCATCTTTATTTATTTATGCTCTGAGTTTCAACAGTGAAGATATCCCTTAGAAAGCACAAATGTCTAGTCTTATGCTGACATATCAGAAAATAAACTCTCAAGGCAAACGAATCAATCAAACAATGGCATTTATGATTAGCTGAACTGGTCTTTATTCCTGGTATTAATAAATCCCGATCTGTCTGTGGCTACATTGATCTGGATATGAAGGGTTTTACTGTATTAGGATTCATTAAAAGTCCTAATTTTTCTAATACACAGGAACTTATTTCCATGTAATCCAAGGTTGGTCCAATTCCCCTCGAATTATCGAGACTCTACTGTAGTTCAGAAGGTTAGTAACAATATGCACATTATATAGAGCAGGCTAAATACAATTTCTAAAACACGACACTAATATAAAGACATTGCATAGAGTACTTCCTATAGTATAATGCATTTTATTACAATTTTTATTCAGATTATGAATTAATTTTTGTAGAGGTCTGACACTTGTTTAATTTGAAATTAGATAATATGTACTTACGTTCCTTCTACATTATCCTTTCTCCCTTGAGGACAAAGACATCTAACTGCATTGCACGAATCATGTACATACAGTAATTCTTCAAAGGCATTTGGAACAGACTCCCACGACGCATCTCTGTAAATGTAAACACTTTTAAAGCAAAAAATGAAGTGTATTCGTAACAGAATATGTAGTTTGTTGCCAATCATAAAGTAATCAAATCAAAGCATAATAAAAATTAAAAAATTAAAAACACATCACCGAACAATGAGTGTGAAAAAAATTGTTGCTTAACAAATCATTTATTTAAAAAGCTTCAATTCGATCTCAGATAAAAAGAAAAACACTGGAACTCTCTGTTTAAATGTTTATGATGCTTTGAGGTTGACCAAATAATAACTAAAACACTTAATACAGCTCTGTAAAATGTTTTGTTGGCAGTTTTTTTATTATTATTAACTACTATATCATAGAGTTTTTTAATGAAACTGGTTCAAAATGTGAAACATTGAAAAAAAACCTTCAGGAACTTGCTAATTGTCACATTTAAAGGAAAATGAGGAAATTAGTGGCACATGACAAAGATAATTTAGTAAAAAAATAACAAATTACCGACTAAGTTTTAAAATTTAAACAGAATAAAAAGTTTAAATTATCAAGATAAAGCACTTTTATTTACTGAACACTTTTATTTACTTAAAGCCATTCACGCAGTCAATCCTTCAATTCCACAATTTAAAAATTGGAAATGCAACATGACCTTCCCCCAAATTTATATAGAGCTCCTGAAGTTTATAAAAAATATCGCCACATTAAGGATAATATTTTTTTTTTGTAACGTCATTAATAACTAAAATTTCTTGACTATTTATCTATTAATAGGCGATTGTTCCTTTATTTGTATTAAACTTAGGATGATAATATCACCTACAATAATTACTACTTAGTAAAAAAATAAAATACAATTTCCACAACAAAAAAAAAAATATATTTAAATGTATTCCAATTAGGGTATGTTGGTTTTCAACAATATGTCATGATGTTTGTATATCAAGAAGTTTTATTTTATGAGTAAACGAGTCCATTTTGTTTATATTATTGTGAGTTGTATTATTTATAACAACCGAAGTCCCATTCAGACACTTATGTGCCAATCAACACATAATCCAGATAAGAGACTTCAAAAACACTCTCAGAAGAGTTTATTCGATTCTGTCCATTGTTCCAAAAAATAATAGCTCTAAATCCATGTTAAAAAAAAGGTAACATCATAAATGAAAAGAAAAAACCTGCAGTTATAGAAATAGAAAGAAATTGGAAAGGGAGAAATTAGGAAGAGAAGGAATTAAATTTAATGAGCTATGCTGAGATAACTAGAAAATAAAAAGATGATGAGCCAGGTCAACGATTGTGGCGCTTTCTTCTAACTCCGCCTTTACACTTCCTGAACATCTCTTTTGTGAACTGAACTCAAAATATTACAAACATTATATGTTTGATTATGATTATAGTTCGATAGAACTGACAAAAACCCAACAGTTCATGTCATATAAAAATCCATGATAAAAAAAATAACTGATTCAAATAGCTGACACAGCCACGACTTTCTCGTAACAACTCAAACAACTAACAGACGTCATATTGTATCCTTGATTTCCATCAGTTTGTTGTGATACACAGTTCTCTACACCCCTTCCATTTACAGATAAGTAAATATTTTATACTTTTATAGACAATCAGATGCAAAGGCATGTAGCTTCATACCAGAAATGTTATCAGTTTTTGTATTTCTGATTATTCTCAGTGACTAAATACCAGAAAAATGTTACAACATAAAACAATCCATATATATGAAGACAAAATATCTCTAACGAAAGACCTTTCTGCAGTATGCCTCCTGAATAGAATTTTTATAGTAGACACACAAAATAATACATCGCTATAGACTAAATCTAATTAACATGTTGAGATAGATACATTATATAACAGTAATAATTCAGACTTCTAAAATCCTAGAACTTTCATAATCCGGACGTTACTTTTGATCTCTATTGAATTGTAGTTTTACCAGTAATCATAATTTTTACTTCGATTTACACAGAAAATCAACTGTATACAATCTAATTAAACAGAAAAAAAATTTGTTGAGTTATTCCACAAGTGATTTTTTTATTGGCAATGAACAACAGAAAAACTATTTTAAACCCAAACAAATAAGAGCTAGACAAAGTGATGATTGAATAGGTTCAGTAATGGGGCAGTGAGAAAGTGGCTTTGATCAGTAGAATGATGTCAAAGACAATAATAATCATGAAGATTGAAATACCTTGTACATATTTAGAAGGTCCTAAAGGGCTTAGAACAGCAAAATATCTTCAGTGAAATTGTATTAATGACAATGTACACAATGAGAGAGAAGATTGAAATACCTTGTACATATTTAGAAGGTCCTAAAGGGCTTAGAACAGCAAAATATCTTCAGTGAAATTGTATTAATGACAATGTACACAATGAGAGAGAAGATTGAAATACCTTGTACATATTTAGAAGGTCCTAAAGGGCTTAGAACAGCAAAATATCTTCAGTGAAATTGTATTAATGACAATGTACACAATGAGAGAGAAGATTGAAATACCTTGTACATATTTAGAAGGTCCTAAAGGGCTTAGAACAGCAAAATATCTTCAGTGAAATTGTATTAATGACAATGTACACAATGAGAGAGAAGATTGAAATACCTTGTACATATTTAGAAGGTCCTAAAGGGCTTAGAACAGCAAAATATCTTCAGTGAAATTGTATTAATGACAATGTACACAATGAGAGAGAAGATTGAAATACCTTGTACATATTTAGAAGGTCCTAAAGGGCTTAGAACAGCAAAATATCTTCAGTGAAATTGTATTAATGACAATGTACACAATGAGAGAGAAGATTGAAATACCTTGTACATATTTAGAAGGTCCTAAAGGGCTTAGAACAGCAAAATATCTTCAGTGAAATTGTATTAATGACAATGTACACAATGAGAGAGAAGATTGAAATACCTTGTACATATTTAGAAGGTCCTAAAGGGCTTAGAACAGCAAAATATCTTCAGTGAAATTGTATTAATGACAATGTACACAATGAGAGAGAAGATTGAAATACCTTGTACATATTTAGAAGGTCCTAAAGGGCTTAGAACAGCAAAATATCTTCAGTGAAATTGTATTAATGACAATGTACACAATGAGAGAGAAGATTAATGAATAAAAATAAAACCAATGAATCATGTATGTATTTTAGATATGTTTAAAAAATAAATTTATTTTGGATTGTTAAATGTTTTTTTCATTTTCATCTGTTTATTGTCATTTTTACTATTATGTAAATGAAACCAGTATATTTGTTTAAGATGTCTATGCCAACACAGAATATCGTATGGTAATTTATCATCGTTCGATACATAAATGTAGTTAATGATTACTAACCTAAGCTGATTCATAGGTGATTGAATAAATCTGTATGATCTAGTAGGCTGTCTCAATCAAGGAGGCAGGGGTACCACACACAAAGTTAGTAAAGAATAGAGGAACCTAACCAGCAGATTAAACATACTTTTTATCGCCAGCACATCCAAAATTGAACAAGAGTTCTGCTGCTCTTTTTAAAACATATAACTATATTTTAAACTAACTTGTATAGACTTATCTAAAGAGAAATGCTCTGTGATAATAGTATATCCACTTTAATTGTTTTTAATATATCCAACCTGATTATATGAATGTTACGTGTAGTCACCGTCAACAAGGTCACATACTGCATGGAAGTTGGAATGTACAAGGCATGGCATAGATGTGTAGTCACCGTCAACAAGGTCACATACTGCATGGAAGTTGGAATGTACAAGGCATGGCATAGATGTGTAGTCACCGTCAACAAGGTCACATACTGCATGGAAGTTGGAATGTACAAGGCATGGCATAGACGTGTAGTCACCTTCAGTAAGGTCACATACTCCATGGAAGTTGGAATGTACAAGGCATGGCATAAATGTGTAGTCACCGTCAACAAGGTCACATACTGCATGGAAGTTGGAATGTACAAGGCATGGCATAGACGTGTAGTCACCTTCAAGAAGGTCACATACTGTATTTAAGTTGGAATGTACGAGGCATGGCAAAGACGTGTAGTCACCTTCAGTAAGGTCACATACTGCATGGAAGTTGGAATGTACAAGGCATGGCATAGACGTGTAATCAACTTCAGTAAGGTCACATACTCCATGGAAGTTAAAATGTACCAGGCATGGCATAGACGTGTAGTCACCTTCACTAAGGACACATACTGCATGGAGGTTGGAATGTACGAGGCATGACATAGACGTGTAGTCACCTTCAGAAAGGTCACATACTGCATGGATTTTGGAATGTACAAGGCATGGCATAGAAGTGTAGTCACCATCAGTAAGGTCACATACTGCATGGAAGTTGGAATGTACAAGGCATGGCATAGAAGTGTAGTCATCTTCAGTAAGGTCACATACTGCATGGAGGTTGGAATGTACGAGGCATGGCATAGACGTGTAGTCACCTTCAGAAAGGTCACATACTGCATGGATTTTGAAATGTACAAGGCATGGCATAGACGTGTAGTCACCTTCAACAAGGTCATATACTGCATGGAAGTTGGAATTTACAAGGCATGGCATAGACATGTAGTCACCTTCAACAAGGTCACATATTGCATGGAAGTTGGAATGTACAAGGCATGGCATAGACATGTAGTCACCTTCAACAAGGTCACATATTGCATGGAAGTTGGAATGTACAAGGCATGGCATAGACATGTAGTCACCTTCAACAAGGTCACATACTGCATGGAAGTTGGAATGTACAAGGCATGGCATAGACGTGTAGTCACCTTCAACTAGGTCACATACTGCATGGAAGTTGGAATGTACAAGGCATGGCATAAACGTGTAGTCTCTTTCAGTAAGGTCACATACTGCATGGAAGTTGGAATGTACAAGGCATGGCATAGACATGTAGTCACCTTCAACAAGGTCACATACTGCATTTAAGTTGGAATGTACGAGGCATGGCAAAGACGTGTAGTCACCTTCAGTAAGGTCACATACTGCATGGAAGTTGGAATGTACAAGGCATGGCATAGACGTGTAATCACCTTCAGTAAGGTCACATACTCCATGGAAGTTGAAATGTACCAGGCATAGCATAGATGTGTAGTCACCATCAGTAAGGTCACATACTGCATGGATTTTGGAATGTACAAGGCATGGCATAGAAGTGTAGTCACCATCAGTAAGGTCACATACTGCATGGAAGTTGGAATGTACAAGGCATGGCATAGACATGTAGTCACCTTCAACAAGGTCACATATTGCATGGAAGTTGGAATGTACAAGGCATGGCATAGACATGTAGTCACCTTCAACAAGGTCACATATTGCATGGAAGTTGGAATGTACAAGGCATGGCATAGACGTGTAGTCACCTTCAACAAGGTCACATACTGCATGGAAGTTGGAATGTACAAGGCATGGCATAGACGTGTAGTCACCTTCAACTAGGTCACATACTGCATGGAAGTTGGAATGTACAAGGCATGGCATAAACGTGTAGTCTCTTTCAGTAAGGTCACATACTGCATGGAAGTTGGAATGTACGAGGCATGGCATAGACGTGTAGTCACCTTCAACAAGGTCACATACTGCATGGAAGTTGGAATGTACGAGGCATGGCATAGACGTGTAGTCACCTTCAACAAGGTCACAGACTGCATGGAAGTTGGAATGTACAAGGCATGGCATAAACGTGTAGTCTCTTTCAGTAAGGTCACATACTGCATGGAAGTTGGAATGTACGAGGCATGGCATAGACGTGTAGTCACCTTCAACAAGGTCACATACTGCATGGAAGTTGGAATGTACAAGGCATGGCATAGGAAGTCTATAGCAACCTTCATTTTTTATAGTTCTTAAGTGTATGTTTAAACCTCCAATCAAACGAAACATGGCTTAGAAAAAATAGTACCCTTTAAAAAAACTGGGCTTGTAACCAAGACAAATGTCTGTAGATTTAAACCTTTGTTGCTTAACGACGTAACAATAATGCGACATGCAACAGAAACATTTTCTCAGTCATGACTATACTGGGAACATAGGGAAAAATCCGATTTATATTTCACTCACTGTAGTAGATTGTATGATAAGACAAAGGTCGGATGAAAGAAGAATAATCATGGGGCAAACATTTGGATTCATACAACATATGTTGCTCCGTTATATAAAATATATCAGGAATTGATTTACAGTGTTATTGGGAGCAAGCAATTTGTTTTTATATCACAATAAATTCCTTATAATATATAATTTAATCCAAATTTTTTGAGGAAATAGTATTAAACCAGATTTATAAAAAAATGTCATTTACTATTTAAGTCAACAAAAAAATTTTGTTTTAGTTTCTTTTTATTTTAAAATTACAATTAATATAAATATGTCAAAATAACCATATTAAGTGGCAAAATAGAGTGCAAATTTCCTTGCAATTTAATATTTTCTTTTCTATGGTTGGGCTATTATTTTTGTTACGCTTTCTTTTTATGTCACTTGCATTGTGTTGTACTTTCTTTTTGCATTGTCAGTTTGTGAAGCAAGGTTCGATGCCATTAATCAAGTTTATTATTCTTTTTATTCGTTTTTAATCCTAGAGCATTATTTATGATACTGTGTGGTAACCATGGCAACAATTTAAGGTTATACAATAAAGGTTTTTCATATATATCTTGATAAGTTCGTTAATAGCCATGGAAAGTGTGCTCAGTGCCAAAAAGCTAGACTTCGAACATGAACATACCAAGTTCGATACTGGCTAGACCTCCAAATTTTGATAGTTAAATTATTGAATAAATATTTTAAAAAACTGTATTAACATCAAATTGTTATCCACTACAGGTTTTAAAGAATGTATTTGAACTTAAGGTGATGAATAAAAACCTATTTTATTAACGATTGAAAATTCGTGCAAGGTATATATCAAGAGAATGTGAGCTAATAGAAGGAATTTAAATGAATTTACCTGTTCATTGGAAATCAAACAAGAAAAGTTAATAAATAATGCACCAAACTTCCCTGCAAAAATTCTGTTGAATTCAAATTCTTGTCCTCAAACACAATTTCTATTCTTGAAAGCAAATAACAAGGCCAGTAAATATATAATAAAAACAAACCTGCAATGTTACTCTTGTAAATTTGTGAGTCTAAAATTATTTTTGGTACCAAAAACTATTACTGACGCAAGGATAAATTAGTAAATAACAAACACTAATATAAATACATAAAATGTCAACCCATGAAAAATGGAAAATTTTCAGTTTTATTTGCACACCAGGTTAATGATATCTTGGTTAAACACTAAACAATAGATCCAGATTTACAATTCACTGATCTTTTAGGATCATTATCAATTAAAATATTGATAAAACTCTACAAGTAAAACATATCTAGAATGTAATTAATCGGTTTCAACATTTTTATCAAATTTAAATCGCCTCACAAGTCATTTGCTTTTCAGAAATCATTTTCATGTTACAATGCTTAGAAAGTGTTGTTGAAAAGACAATTTTTGCTATTACAATTAAAGAAAATTACACAGACGATTTTATATAAATATTATTGTTATTATGTTACAAATATATTATGTTATCAAACAAAATAATATAACTAATCATAAATGTATAACCATTTGCAACAAACTTCAAATTCTGTTATTTATTCTTTTTGAAAATAAAAATAATAAAATAAACCATAAAAATTAAAAAACAAAAACAAATTAGGAAAACACTACAAAAAACATAATATAATCAACTAAATGTATAATACAATAAGCCATACATATAATCAGCCTAAATTTATAATAATATATCCATTACATTTTAGAATTGATACACTAAACTCACCTTTACAAGTATTAATGTTTGTCTCCAGTAAAATACACATTTTTATGATCAGATTGATGGGTATTGTTTTACAATAGCCGAACATTAATTATTGTTATGTGATTAAAACTTTGAAGCCTAGCCTCTTAATAGGTGCCCGTCTCTATCTGCCTGGAGGTTTTTAGGTAAAATATACAAAATTCCTGGCATATAATAAATACCATATTTACAACAAATTATACATTGTTGTAGAGGGAACAAAACAAGCTTTCAGAAAATATATACATATGAATTGAATACTTACATATAGATGGCATTATGCTCATTTGAAAAATGTATAAAAAAGTCAAAAAAATAAAATAGCAACACTGTACATCATTGCAGTTCACTACATATATTTTACATTGGAATGGAAATAAATATTACAAGTTATATATCGTTTTAAAACTAAAAGAAAATGTAATTTAGAAATATTTCTTTCAAGATTTCAAAAACTATAAACTCGGGTCATTTACATTTGCATTCAGTTCATCAATGAAAGATACGTCGATTTTACCTCGGCAAAGAACTGTTTCACTGTCATTGTTACTGTGTAAAATCAACATGTTACATGTGTAGAATCTTGAAGCCATCCTTTAATATTTTGTTCAGCTTCTGAATGGTAATCTGTAACTAAAGACAGTTTGTTGTCTTCCATAGGTGTCTTTAGTTACAGAGTACCATCCAGGCCTACAGAAGCTGAACAAAATATTAAAGGATGGCTTCAAGCTTCCACCTACACCAAAGATCTTTTCTGAAATCCACCACATATTTGTAGAGCTTAAAGCTTATTTAGGAATTTTTGGACTAGATAGGAGACTGACAGCCTTACCTAATGGCAATAGTTTAAAACTGCAATCTCTTGGAAATAAATAAATAGACACATACAAAAACTTATCACACTATTGAAAAGATCTTTGTCAATAAAAAAAAAGGAAAAGAAAAGACTGAAGTGAACAACAGATGTGTATAAATATCCAAATGTCTCAGATTTATAGTTTATGATATAGTGTTATATGTGATTTGTATACATATTGATTATTTGAAACTAGATATTAATAGTCTGTCAGAAGGAAGGTAAATGGAGTTGTTAAAAATGGTAGAAGTTAGGAGGAAGGTAAAAGGAGTTTTATCTGATGTTGAGGTTAGGAGGCTCTCCAGATTTGGTGTACCACTGGTATGATAACTCCCATCTTCTCAATTCTGAAGGGTTGCAATCAGGGGAGAGGGCCTTAATTATTTTGGCGATTTAACAATCGTTGAAAGATATGATGTTGTGACTAGCAGCGTGTTGAGCGGTTGGCCTGTCTATGTTCATGGTTCCAACGTCATGTCTGTGGCCATTCATTCTGATGCTCAGACCATCCGTGGTAAAGCCTATGTACTGTGCCAGGCAAAATTTACATTGCAACTGGAATATTACATTGTTGGACGTACTAGTATAATGACCCTGAATCTTGAAGTCCACATTGGTTGCTAGGCTATGGAAACTATTTGTTGGGATGTGTATAGGACATGTCTTGCATCTAGGTCTATTGCAAGGAATCTTGAAGTCCACATTGGTTGCTAGGCTATGGAAACTATTTGTTGGGATGTGTATAGGACATGTCTTGCATCTAGGTCTATTGCACGGAAAGGAGCTATGAGGAAGTATAGGCGGTTTTTCAGTACTTGGATCTGGGAATTTTGGATGTACTAAAATATTTTTCAAATTAAAAGGTTGTCTGAACCAAATATGTGGTGGATTTGAGAAAAGATCTTGGTGTGGGTGGAAGCTTGAAGAATCTTGAAGCCATCCTTTCATATTTTGTTCAGTTTCTATAGGCCTGGATGGTAATCTGTAAATAAAGACAACAGTTTGTTGTCTTCCATAAGTGGTCTGGGTTCATCAGATGATTGAGTTAAGCGGATCTGATCCTCAACAAGTTGTTTAGGATATCCTCTTTTTTGGAAAGCCAGTAAGGACTTTCTATTAAAGTCCTCCAATGTTATATCGATGGAACAAATTCTCTTGCCCCTGATAGCCTGACTGTATGGTATGGACCTTTTTATATTCATAGGGTGGTTGCTACTGAAATGTAGGTATTGAGGCACCTTTCGGTCACTTGACCATTGTCGAATCACTGATTAGTTTTTCTCTATTTTTCTGGTGTGGATGTACGGTCTCTGATGTTGGTACTTGTTGTTGTATAATTTAGGTTATTTCTGTGTTACTATTAGCTTTTTTATTGTATTAAGGTATTTGTTAGTTGGGTCTGGGATTTGTTTGTATTTATTATCTTTTATGTGGTTTGTCGCATAGATCTATGACTAATGTTAGTTAGTCATAAAAATATGAATTATAAAAATATGATTCATCATGAACAGAAAAATTTATTTATAAACATTTTCTTAGAGCTAAATCCATTGATACAACAAACAAGAAAATACGATTTTATAATGACAAATAAAACACACTGTTTTAACATAAATCAACTACTATTTTGTTATTAAATTGCTAAAGAAAGAAATCGAAACAATTTTACATTACAAAAAAAATACGGAGTTGATATGGTTTCAGTATAGCTGTATCAAAAATTAACAAAATATTCTGTGCTTAGAATAATTTTCGTAATACTGTATATAAAGAAAGAGAAATCGTACTGTATCATAGATTAATCTTATAATACATATTAGTGCGTTACATATAAAAAAATAGTGCTGCCAGACAGAAAGGAAACAAATTTTCAAAATCTGACTAGTTTAACAATAACGAATTGTGTGAATAAGGCATGAGCAGAACTAATTTTAAAATGTCCAAAAAAAGATTGGAAAAATATTGTATGGATATAAAAGCTAAGGCAACTTTCTTGTACAGGGTGGCCTCTCTCAGTTTTAAGTTTGAAATTGCTGTATATTACCCAATTTTCTTAAAACCTGTTACTAAAATTATTGATTATTACTTTTCAAATTCTAGAGTCATTTGGATGTTTGTCATTAGCCATGAATGTGCTATTCCAACATATCATAGAAAAGGTTTTAAAGAAATGTTATATATAAGACAGAAACTAATCTAAATAAAAAATACTGGCATAAAAGTGGGTACGTCAAATTACTCAAATAAATTTAGTATTTATATGTTACACACATTTATATGGTCAGTTATAATTATGTACAGTATACATGCAGACACCAATCAGAGGCTCAGTGTGCTAACCGCTATGCTGGTTGCTGGGAGTCATCGCCAGCAGAGGTCTTTTCATTATAACAACGGCGGATTATTAATGTAGTTGATTTTGCAAATGTAACTGTACCCAAATTATTAAAAAATGAATGCGGTGGAGGTGCGCAGCAAGGTAATCATGACCTATCTTCAATCTGAAAGCTGCAACGCTAACAGCTCGGAGCAAGTTTTGGTCAATTGGTCTCCCTGTCACAAGACTTTCCCATCGTTTTCCTGCTGAAAGTTCCCTCAGTCAACCATGATTCCATTTTTTGGTGGACGTCTTTATTAGGGGACTTGGAGGAATGTAGTGAACTCAGATGCTCGGGCTGAGGGAGGCTTGTTCCATGCTTGGCTAGTTGATCAGCCTCTTCATTACCAGTGATGTTTACATGGCTCGGAATTCACTGGAAATTAAGTACCCACCCGGCATTTATGAGAGCATTTAGTTTTCTTCTACATTCTATGGTTCTACTACAGTCAGTCTGTGAGTTCCCGGAGAGGTTCAATATGGCGGTCTTAGAGTCAACAAGGAAAACGGCCTGACCCGGAGCAGTCACTTCACCGTCGTAGTTGCTAAGGTGGGTCTCGACAGCAGAAAGTCCCTCAAAATATATGCAGCACCTGTTTCGCCTAATCCAGGTATGGATGATCCATCTGTAAATTTGGAGCCATTCTGGTGCTTATATCAGGAGCTTAGAAGTGCAGCCCTCCGAACTATCAATGAAATATACCCTGTTGTACCAAAGTGACTAAAGTGTATTTTTAAAACACCTGTAGCTACAAAGTTTTATTTTCGTTGTTACAGTGTATGTTTATAGGCTTTAGAGAAAATATTTCCAGAGAATATGTGAATAGGAAGGATTTAGGGTGGTAAAACTGCAGAGGAGAAAGTATATAGATTCCAGCTCAATGTAACATGGCAGACAGTGAAAGATTCAGGAAAAGTCAAAATCAGCTTAGGGATGCGTCCCCTGTATCATATAGTGTGTACACTCTGTGAAAATAAAGCAGCTGTCATTTCCAAGCAGCTAATTTGATAAAATAGTGGCAAGATAGAAGAACAAGAATCTGTTCTAAAAAGGTTAACATAAAAAACTAATTGCAACATCCCTCGGCGAATCACAACCATTTATTGCAAGAGTAAAGAGGTCACTTCGTAACACAAAAATATCTAATTAGATTAAACTTAGCAGTTCCAAGAAAGCAAAAGAGTTTGGTGAGAAGAAAAACCAAAATATTTTGAAGGCATTTATCTACAGCTTAAAAAGTGTTTCTGTGTAAGAAATGTCCTGTGTCTTCAGCACACAATAGTAGTCCTTCAATCACAGTGTTGAACACTGTATGATATTATAAACATAAATTCTTGTTGGCTGAAGCGGTTTATTTAATAAATCAAGCTATGAGAATCATAGAGCTGGAGGCTTGTACAACATATATGCAAGTTTATAACGTAGGAGTTTTACTGGTCAAATTTCATGAGAATAAGATTTTTTGCCAATTAGAAGAATGGCATGTCTGACAATTATTTAGTTCAACGTAACAGTACTTTGGACATCTAATTAGACATGACAATAAATTTGCAACATGTATCACCTGATCATGTATATTATTATTGCCTCTAAACAATTAACGTCATAAAAAATTTAAACTTACTGGTTTGGAATATAAATTCCCATTCTTTTCATGGTAGATTCAAACTTTTTCTTGTCATTACAAAGAGGACATTTAAAGAAATAGCCAGCACTTGTTGCCAACCTCTAAAACAGAAAGCAATAGTTTTATGTATTACTACTAGTAATTAAAAAACACTTATAGTAGCAGCCTTAATAAAATCTGAAATTTAATTTTAATTTGATTAGTTCTACAATTAAATTCGTACTCTTTGAGAACTATATACGGTTTTGTAAATTTACATCTATTATTTTGTCATGTCATGAATAATATAATTATATCATTATTAAAATAAATAACATATTTAACAAACTTCAGTAGCTCTGGTCCCATGAAATTTGTTCTTGAAACGTTTAACTAAAATATTAAAAGCTCCAACCAAATTCAGAAATATTAAACACTTATGTTAATTTGGTAATATATTTTGGTACGTTATTAGAAATATTCATTTGGTGTGTTAGAACCAAATTATTAAAATTGTACATGTCGATATAAAACAAATAATATTAACAAAAAAAATTTTTAGGGCCAATTCCTACTTGCACCATGAAAGAATTTTTTTTAATTTGAGTTACTTTTTATTAAATAAATAATTAAATTAATATAAATAAAGTAAAACAACCTATGGGATTAAAATAGGTACTCTACCACATAACCTGTAACACAAAATCTGCTGTTTTATGAAATCATGTGTTATCACTTACTTCAACCCAAATGGGACGAAATAACTACAGTGCATACCTGGCCCCTTTTGTGAAGTTTTTCTCCCATTTAAAACTAAAATTAATTCATTAAATTTAATACATTCATATTTAAAAAAAACTATCAACATCAATTGTCATATACTACAACTTTTAAAAAATCTATCTCAACTTGAGTGAATAAAAGTATTTTATCAACGATTGAACATTTTGAACAAGATATAAAATGGTCAAGTGACCGAAAGGCGCCTCATCACTCAAGGTAAAATCATTGCACTTGATGGTGGATAAAATTACTTACAATAGTAATATATTAACTTCATAAAGTCAGTGCAACGGAAAAACTATGGATAACGTAAAATATATATATATTATAATATTTTTTTATAAAGGAGAATGTTTTATTATTTATTATTGAATGATATATTTTCTATTAAATTTAAAACAAAAACTCATTAATAATTTAAATTCTTTTAATTTTAACAATTTTTTAATTTACACAATAAACAGAACAAGAAATAAAACTTAACAAGTTTTAACACAATAGACTAAACTCAATTCTTAATATTTTAGTTACAAGATTTTATAACCTAGGCTATTTTCTAAGATCTTTTAATATCTCGGGGGTTTTATGCATGGGCTATATCTTTTAACTCTTTGGTTAATTAAATAAATTTTAATAAATAATATTAATTTTAGAAAATAGTTTTAATAATTAGCTTCCTGATGTAAAATCTTAAATTTGGAATAAGAAAAAGGTCCCTAACCTTTTTTAACTGGATTAGGCTTTCTTACTACTAAACTATTATATTATTTCAAGATATTCTAATAATTTACAATTTTAGATTTTCTTATAATTTTAAAAGTTCACTAAAGGTTAGTTTTATAGCGCTATGTACTTATCAATTTTCGGAGTTTTGCTGGATGTTCATATAGGATTCAGTTCTCTTTAAATTTTATGTTTCACACACAATTAAATTCTTTTTGGTTACTTTAATTATAATAATACTGTATTATAGATTTTAAATTCACTTATTCTCGTTTTAATTTGGCCAAGTTTCTTCACAAATTCGTATAATTTTGATGAGATGCTTCAAACGGGATTCCTTCTCCAAACTCCATATTAATTATCCATAAACCTTTGCTTTCATGTAATGAAGTTCGTTTTTTCCCACTAGAGTCGACTGTAACACTGACCTACTTTCTTGGCATTACTTTTGATTAGCTAACGAAATTGTTTTCAACCGTTTTAATTTGGTTAACATACTGCTTCACCTTTCCTATCCTTAACAAACCTTCCAGTGTTTATTTAATTACTATTATTTGTGTGTGCAGTGTCTTTGCTTTTTACTTTTGTAATAATTCCGAAATGTGTGTGTTTGGCATGGATCAATACAAACATAATCTCTATCTCGCTTCATTGTTTACAATTGTGTTTTACCTTCTCTTTCAAATAATTTCTTATGCCCTATGTTAATAAAGTTTACAATTTTTTTTAAAATTTTATTATTATTAGATTATCTTGTTCTAATTTTATTTGTTAGGTTATTTGATCCAACAAATTTCCTAATGCATTCTTGCCAGTTCAGACTCTTTTTTATATGTTAAAACCTTTTCTAGGCTTTCACCTAAAATTAGTTTTAATTTAATCTAACCAATCTCTTAATGAATTTCTCCGATTTCACATTTTGTGTGAGTTATTTCTAATCTATAGATTTTTTGGACAAGGAGACTGACAGACTTACCTTGGTAAGAGTCCACACTGTAGTCTTGAAATAGAAACACATAAAAGCACTTAAACAATGATATATTTCAACCACACAGTGGTCTTTGTCAATCGAAGAGAAAACACAAAAAGAAATATGAGAGAATGAAATAAAATAAATATAAGTTGTAATCTTCGATTGATCTCTAATCTATTCGATTGACAAAGACCACTGTGTGGTTGAAATATATCATTGTTTAAGTGCTTTTATGTGTTTCTATTTCAAGACTACAGAGTGGACTCTTACCAAGGTAAGTCTGTCAGTCTCCTAGTCCAAAAAATCTAAATAATCTTTAACAACCAAAACTAACCTAAATATATATATATATATATATATATATGAAGTTAATATATTACTATTTTTGAGTAATTTTATCCACCATTAAGTGCAATAATTTTACCTTGAGTGATAATCACTCAAGGTAAAATTATTGCACTTAATGGTGGATAAAATTACTCAAAAATAGTAATATATTAACTTCATAAAGTCAGTGCAACGGAAAAACAATGGATAATATTAAATATATATATATATATATATAAGGAAAGTATTACTTAATAAAACTAATTGAATTAAGAAACATAACCAGTAATAATATATTTCAAATAAATTCTTTTTACCTTACCTGAACACAGTCCCTGTGAAGCCAAACATTTTTTTTACAACATTCTGGCCAAATATTATCATAAGTAGGGTGTGACTCAATGTTTTCACAACAAATAACACAATCACTAGTAGGTTCTTTAGCTGCTTGAAGCTTGATCTGCGAAGGAATTTTCTGAACTGGTCGGTGCTCTTTGCAATATGACCTAGTAAACAATATAAACAAATTGTTTTTTAATGTTTTTTAAACAAAAATTTGTTTTTGAACCACATAGAGAGGAATTTAATTTTAAAATAATTTTTGAGACAAATATTTTTTTAGAGAGTGACCTAATGGAAAGGTAAAATATAGGAAATACATTCAACTCCTAATAATTTACAAAAATTCATCCAAGAACTTCACCAAATTACCAAATACAGTTATCTACAAAATATAATAACTTTAACATCCAAAAAGAGACAAAATATGTGTTTATAGGTTTACTGAAATAAATAACTTACATCTTACCTAAATACCAAACAGATATAAACCAATTACCATTGTTTTACAAATTTACAAAAAGATTATTAAAATAATTTTTAAATTGCTTTGGAAAAAACACATCGAGTTAAAGCAACTGCCAAAATTTATCTAATTGAATTTTTATGAATATTTTAATGAAACAAGGTAATCTATCATTTTTAATTATTTCTTCTATTGTTTATTTCAATAGATTGTAAGTTTGAAACACACAGTATCTGTAATAGAAAATTCATTGCAATTTTCAACATATGATAAAATTATGCTAATCATAATACACAAATGTTATACTAAGATTGATCTTTCCTATTGTGCAGACAATCTGTACTCATTTCCATTAGGTCTGGAAGATTGTTGGATTAGTTTGAGGGATAATTCCAATAGCCAAAAAATCACCCGCTTCAAGTCCAATGCCACCACCAAAATTTAACAGAGATGTACAGAGTTGGTTCTATGAGATTGGGTTCTATGGTTTTACCTGGGATTGACAAGAGTGGCAAGAGAGTGAATTGAGGTATAAAATCCAAAAGCAAAAGAATCAAGTCAAAGTGGTCACAGGCTGCTGAGTGGCATCCTAGCATCGGCATTGTCTGAAGACGCACGGGAGGGTTGTACTATGGTACTGTAGGAGGAATTAGAATGAAAACTAACAAGTAACTAATATATAATTTCCATCATATCTGTCTGTCAGATTTAAATACCATGTAGGTATTGTGAGCCTAAATGTAGTTTAATCCACTGCACTGGTATTTCCATTAAAGTTGAAGTTTCTTGATGTAATCATCTTGAATTCACTGATTAAACTCATTTTAAACTACTAAGTGAATCCGTAATTGCTTACTTGCTTACGCATTTCAAAACAATCGTTCCTTTTACAATGCTAACCCTCTACTGTCGGCTTTGGCTGTTTACAAACGGTATGACAGGGTTGGATTTATGACAGTGGGTGAGGTGTCGGCGTCTTATGTGATATACTGGAAGAGGCTATTGGCTTCAAAGTGTGTGTGGTCGTTTAATATATTTTCCTTGTCTGTTGAGTAGTGTTTGTAGATTTCATATTTTTCTAAGGTTGTTAGTTTTTTAATGTTTTAATGTGTGTAGAATATTTAAATTAGTGTGTAGTCGGTATGTGTGTGTTGGGTGTTATTTAGGTGTTTTGCGTAGCTGGATTTAGGGTTTGTTTGTTTTGTTTGGGTAATGTGTTCATCGAAGCGTGTATAGAATGACCTGCCGGTTTGACCGATGTAATAGTTGGGAAAATCGTTGCAAGTTAATTTGTAAATACCTGAGAGTTTGTATAAGTCAGTTTCTTTTTGAAAAGGTTGTATATGTTTTCTTAGAGTGTTTGTTGTTTTGTAGGATGTAGGTGAGAGATATGTATTTGTTGCTTTTTGTGTGGTGTGTTTGAGTGACTGTTTGATGGTGTTTATGTTTTATTTTCCTGAGTATGTTGTTTATGAGTGTGTGTTGGTAGCAGTTTTGTTGAGTGATGTATTTTATGGTATTAAATTCTTCATCATAGTCTTTCTGTAGCATTGGTATGTTTATTAGGCGGTGTAATATATGATTAAATGCAGAGTGTTTGTGTTGTGGGGGATGATTAGATGTATTATGTATGACCATATCTGTAGTTGATGGTTTTCTGTATATTTTGAAATTGTGTCTAGTGTTGTGTTTGGTGATAGTAAGATCTAGAAAGTTTATTCTATTGTTTTCTTCTAATTCGAGAGTAAATGTGAGGTTTCTATTAGGTTTCCATATTACCATTAGGTAAGTCTATCAGTCTCTTAGCTAGTCCAAAGATTCCTAAATAAGCTTTAAGCTCTACTAGAACCAACCTAGTAAAAAATATTTACAATAGTAATAAATCAACTTCATATATATATATATATATATATATATATATATATATATATATATATATATATATATATATATATATATATTCTTGATATTTAATATTATCCATTGTTTTTCCGTTGCACTGACTTTATGAAGTTAATATATTACTATTTTTGAGTAATTTTATCCACCATTAAGTGCAATAATTTTACCTTGAGTGATGAGGCACCTTTCGGTCTTTGACCATTGTCGAATCACTCTGTGGTGATCACACATTGTGAGTGATTCGACAATGGTCAAAGACCGAAAGGTGCCTCATCACTCAAGGTAAAATTATTGCACTTAATGGTGGATAAAATTACTTACAATAGTAATATATTAACTTCATAAAGTCAGTGCAATGGAAAAACAATGGATAACGTAAAATATCAAGAATATATATATATATATATATATATATATATATATATATATATATATATATATATATATATATATATATTTAGGTTAGTTTTGGTTGGTAAAGATTATTTAGATTTTTTTGGACTAGGAGACTGACAGACTTACCTTGGTAAGAGTCCACTCTGTAGTCTTGAAATAGAAACACATAAGAGCACTTAATGATATATTTCAACCACACAGTGGTCTTTGTCAATCGAAGATTGATTTTTTTTCATTCTCTCATATTTCTTTTTGTGTTTTCTCTTCGATTGACAAAGACCACTGTGAGGTTGAAATATATCATTGTTTAAGTGCTCTTATGTGTTTCTATTTCAAGACTACAGAGTGGACTCTTACCAAGGTAAGTCTGTCAGTCTCCTAGTCCAAAAAATATCTATCTATCTATCTATCTATCTATCTATCTATCTATCTATATATATATATATATATATATATATATATATATATATATATATATATGAAGTTAATATATTACTAATTTTGAGTAATTTTATCCACCATTAAGTGCAATAATTTTACCTTGAGTGATGAGGCACCTTTCGGTCACTTGACCATTGTCGAAACACTGATTACTTTTTCTTAAGTTTTCTGGTGTGGATGTTAGGTCCGTCGTGTTGGTAATTGTTGACGTCACACACGTTTCCTCTTGAGTCTTGTGTATAATGTTTTTGAATAGTATGTCTTCTGTATATGTTGTTTGTAGATTCATTAAATTGTTGTGTATGTTTTTATAAATGTGGTATTTCTCTAGTGAGTTTAGTTCTATTGGGTTATTATTTATTTCAAGTATTGTTAGGTTATTTTCGTAATTTGTAATTTCATGTTTATGTGATATTAGGTGTGCTGCAACATTTGATACTTTTGAATTTTTGTTTTTGAATGCTCTATAATGTTCTTCAAATCTTATTTTAAATGATCTGGTTGTTTTCCTTATGTAAAATGCGTTACAGTTGTTACATGTAATTTTGTAAATTCCTGATAGGTTATGTTTTTCTGAATTTGTTTTGTGGTTTGTGTTATTAAGATATTTTATTATTTTGTTTTTTGGTTTGTATGTTGTAGTGTAGTATTCTTTGTTGTATATATTTGTTATTTTTTCTATTTTGTTATTGGTGTATTTATATTTTAGGTAGATTTTTTTATTTTTATTATTTTTGTGTTCCGGTTGTAGTGTTGTGTTGAGGTTAGGTTTTTTTGTGAATTTATTGTATATATTTTGTATAAGGTGTTTGTTGTATCCATTTTCTATTGCTATTTTTGTAATGTTATCTAATTCTTCATTTAATTTTTGTTTGTTATCCTGTGTGTATTTTATTGCTTTATTTATCATGTTACTGTAAGTGTTAATTTGTGTGTCCAGGGGTGGTTAGATTTGTAGTGTATTGTGATGTTATTGGAAGTAGGTTTCCTGTATACTGTAGTTTCTATTTTATTATCATTTATATTTAATGTGATGTCGAGATAGTTGATTGTTCTATTTGTTTCTGTTTCGACGGTGAATTGTATGTTTTTTCATTGTATGTAATTAGTTTGTTTAATATTATGATGTGTTCGTTGTGAATGGTAGGTTGGTATATTACAAGTATATCGTTTACATACCTTGTCCATAGTGAAATATTGTGTGTGTTTAGTATAGGTTTAATTATTATTTGTTCAAAGTGTTGTAGATATATTTCTGACATGACTGATGATATGGGTGATCCCATGGGGAGTCCAGTTGTTTGTTTATAGTATGTATTGTTAAATTGTAAGTAA